>JACEFZ010017146.1:30000-360000 GCA_014155875.1 Cepaea nemoralis | reverse complement strand
CGTAAATAACTGTTTGTAAACTAACAAACTATGCCAGTTGGCTGCACGGGAATGAGAAGAACACATGTAGACAATTTCATCTCAGTGGGATGGACCGTTCACGAACGCATAAAGAACATACGGACATACATTGTCTTATATATATATATATATATATATATATATATATATATATATATATATATATATATATATATATATATATATAGCCGGTCTCTCTTTTGTAGAGGTTACACGACTTTCTCCGTAATCTCGTATACTCTCTTAAGTAATGTGACGTTGCGCGAGCATCGGTAGCTGTTCTCTCCGCACCGGTAACTTACGGGGTATGTGAGCCAATGCTCAGAAGGCATTGTC
This sequence comes from Cepaea nemoralis, assembly GCA_014155875.1. Lineage (NCBI taxonomy): Eukaryota > Metazoa > Mollusca > Gastropoda > Stylommatophora > Helicidae > Cepaea > Cepaea nemoralis. Next base: position 359,643 of record JACEFZ010017146.1, on the reverse strand, counting down.
AAACTACTGAGCGTAATCTTGCCAAGAAATCAACAATCAGCTGAAAAATGTGTGTGTGTTTTGGTTTCTTCCACATCTGACTTTCGTGATCATGTGTTGCTGCTTTACCTCCCTCCCCCCTCTTTCATACGAGTTATATATGTGTGTCGGTGTCTTCTGCATTTGCCCCTCCCCCCAACCCTTCCCCATCTCTCTCTCTCTCTCTCTCTCTCTCTCTCTCTCTCTCTCTCTCTCTCTCTCTCTCTCTCTGTCTGTCTCTCTCGCTCTCTGTCTCTCGTCCTCTCTCTCTACCCAGTCTATCGGTATATTTGTATTTTCATCCACCTTGGGTGACGAAGCGAACCTTTTGTTTTCCCCTCGACTGTATCTGAATAGCATAATAAATCTTGTAAACTGAAATCGCAAAACTTCGCTATATTTAACCAAATGTGGCCTAGTTTTGCAGAGGTGTCTGTTATGCACGCGGGCAAACCATAGTAATGTAAACAAAAAAGACACACGTCTCTTTAAAACTGCGGGATTTACTGAGGAGGGGATTCTAGCACTCATGGACCGAATGGGTCGATGTGCAACGAGGATGATCTATAAACTGACTGACTGACTGACTGACTGACTTACTGACTGACTAACTAACCATGCCTTCCATCACTGTTCTTTCCAAGCCACTGTTCATCATCCAGAGCCTTGCCGACTTGGCTTTCCTGAAAATGTCCAGATTGCTCATTTTAGTTGTCAAATTAATTTTCAGCATTCTTCTATAAAACCACATCTCAAAAATAAATAAATAAATAAATAAATAAAAAGCGGTGACTTAAACACATCTTACAACAAATAGCGGAGAACAATTGGGAATATAAAAGAGATCTCCATAACATTTTTGTGGATTTTAAAAAGGCTTATGATAATGTCCATAGGAATAGTCTATGGAATGCTATGCAGGAATTTGGTATACCAAGGAAGTTAATCAACATGACCAGACTATGCATGGAAGATACTTATAATATAGTAACATATAAAGGCAGGAAATCAGACCCTTTGCAAATAACATCTGGCTTGAAACAAGGTGATGCACTATCGCCGCTATTTTTCAATCTGGCTCTAGAGAAAGTTGTAAGGAAGGTAAATGAGGAATGTGCTATTGGAGGAACTTCCAGACTGCTTGGTTATGCAGATGATATAGATAATATAGGGGAGAACGAACAATAGACATTGGAAATATTGACTCACTTAAAGGAAAAAGCTCAACAAATGGGGCTGGTTATCAACCAAGATAAGACAGAATATATGGTAATTTCAAGAGAAGGAATGGCTAAAAACTCTGGCCACATACAAATAGATAATATGACCATTAAAAGAACGGAAACATACAAATACCTGGGTACAATCTTCAATTGCTCCGACATAATAAGGGAAGAAATACAAGCTAGAATCAACTCTGGAAATAAGATAACTATGCACTACAACATCTGCTAAAATCAAATGCGCTATCTCAAACACCAAGATCACAATATACAAAACACTGATCAGACCAGATGTGCTGTATGGCTCTGAAACCTGGAGTACAACTAAAGGAGACGAAGCCTTGTTACAAACCTTTGAGAACAAAGTCTTAAGACGCATCTTTGGGCCCATTAGGGATACACAAAGTGGAGAGTGAAAAAGAAGAAGCAACAAAGACATTTATGATCTGTTTAAGTCCCCGCTAATCACTGGTATTATGAAGGCTAATAGACTGCAATGGCTGGGACATATAGAAAAAATGGAAGATGATAGGGAAACAAAATTCGCTTACGCTCAGGAAATAAATAACCGTAGACCCCGAGGTAGACCAAGAAAACGGCGGAGAGATAATATACATACAGACCTACAAGCACTTGGAATCAGCGACTGGCAAGAGAAGGTCAACCAGAGAGACGAATGGAGAGGGCCTGTATCTGCAGCAAAGAACCTTAATGGCTCGGAATGCTGAAGAAGAGGAAGAAGACTTAAACACATCTAAAAATATTTTATTTTTTTAGACGTAATGCTGTTTCTGATCCAGTTTTCTTCCGCGTTCAGATCTGCAGAACGTCAGTGTTTTTCTTCGTCATGGTCCATGGCATTCTAAGGCCTTTTTGCGTTTATTTAAATTCGGAAGCCTCAAGTTTCTCCTTTAGTGATTGTGAAATAGTCCATGACTGACACCCGTCTGCTGTCGCAGGAAAGATGCGCGTTTTCAGAAATGTCACATTTGTGTTGTGGTGTCGTGCTATAGGCTCTTCATTCATTCATTCAGTAGCATATCCTGTGCAGAACCGCTTCCATATCAACCTTCCGGAAAACTTCTCGGACATAAGCAAGATGTCCCGCGTCCGATACACCCTTCTGGACATAATCTGCCACATCCTGCACCCATCTTCTCTTTGGTCTTCCTCTTCCCGAGCATATATAACAACACACCCTACCCCATTAATTATTGTTCTCTCTAAACTTTCATGACGTTTCAAGTATCCAAAATATTTCAATGTTCTTTGATGTATGTCTTTAGTAGCCAACCTTCTTAAGTATTCAATTCTTGTCGTATGTATTCATTTGTTATTTTCTGTATCTAAGATATTCTAAGAACCCGTCTATAACATTTATATTCAAAGGAATTTATGCGCTGTTCAGCTTGTTTAGTAAGTGTCCAAGTCTCACAGGCGTATGTTGCAATGGGAAAGATGCATGCCCTTAAAAATCCAATTTTTGTATGCCTATCTGTCACAGGCCACAATTTATTCAGTTGTTTTAGTTTTTGAAGAGCAATAGATATTCGTCTTTTAATGTCGTTCATTGTTTCCAACAGAAGCGGGGCATGTCGTTTAAGATAGAAAGCCATTTCGAGAGAAAGGTATTATAAGAAGGTTCTGCCTTATAAGAAAGTAGCCTCTTTCGAGTTAGTCTTCAACAGGACTTTTTATATTTTCCCCCTGTGTTCGTCGGTACGGTTTGGTCTTTTGGGGCTGACGCTGTCTGACATTTTCTTTATTGCGTAGAGTTGGTCTTGATGAGGACCGGTCCTGAGAAGGACCTGCCAGATTCAGTAGCCTGCCATGTGTTCGTTGTTTTCTTCAAAAGGACTAGTTTCATTTAGTTCACCATACCTTTAGCTTTTAAGTGGCCATTTATATACAATTGACGGATCCTCTAGTAGTTGGTGTTGTGTCCAAATATCTTGTTCTGTCTCTAAGTTCCGTCAAAGTTACTGTCACATAATTTCTTCTAAATTCGTCTTGTGCTTGTTACCGTCTCCTTTATATCTATATTGCACCACCACCGCCACCACTACCATCACTATTACCATCATCGTCGGCACTTTCTTGTTCTATGTCTTGTTGTTGTTTCTTCTTCTTCTTCTTCTTCTTCTTCTTCTTCTTCTTCTTCTTCTTCTTCTTCTTCTTCTTCTTCTTCTTCTTCTTCTTCTTCTTCTTCTTCTTCTTCTTCTTCTTCTTCTTCTTTTCCTCCTCAGCCTCCTCCTACTTCTTCGCCTCCTCCTTCTCCTCTTTGATTCCCTTGGTATGTGTCTGTAGTTGGTTTTCTATGCAATATTACGTTCAGTAGTTTGCCATTGCTTTCTGAAATCCAACTGATCGGTGTAGGGGACAATTCACCCCTCCACAAACGCACCGGAAGTTCAAGCGCAAACGCTGTTAACCTCGCGACCACGCAGACTGCCAACGGCAAATTATTTAAGGTAAAAGTACCCAGAGAATCAACCTGGGGTTGATCGCGACGTCCCACAGAGGACGTCCAACAAGACAACATTACATTGAACACCAACATTAACGGGCAAAGTGGGTGGGGAAAAGCAACTAGAAAGTAATGGCGCCGGCTGATTAAGTGAATTATTTGTGGCCTGGCTCTAACAAATCTCCGGCCGACCGGTAAATGTAGACGGGATAATGGAGGCATGTATCGGAGTATTGGATACCTGAGTGTAGTTAATGCGGGTATTGAACTGACGTCAACGTGTTTTTAAAAACTGTTTTTTACTTCATTATTCTGGTGTCTCCCTTAGGAGCATAGGCTTCCCCAACGTGTTTGTGAGTTGGTTGTATAGGGGTATTAGACACCTGAATGTAGTTAATGCGGTATGTATTGAACTGACGGAAAGTTGTTTTCTTTTCTTCTACTTCTTCATTCTTTTTTCCCCCATTGTAGCAAAGCCATGCCCCCTCCCGTCCACCACCTCCCACCCACCACCTCCCACCCTCATGCGTTTGTAAGTGGGTTTGTGAGTCGATTGTATGGGTGTATTCATTCATTCAGTAGCATGTCCTTTGCAGCATCTCGCTCCCATAACAACAGTCCGGAAAACTTCTCGGTCATAAGCAAGATGTCCCGCGTCCGATACACCCATCTAGAAATCATCGGCCTCATCCTGCACCCATCTTCTCTCCCTCTCTTCCCGTGCGTATTAAATAACTGAATGTGGGCAATACGGGTATTGAACTGACAGCAACATTGTTTCTTTTATTTACTTCTTCATTCTCTTATCTCCCATTGCAGCGTTTCTTTTATTTACTTCTTCATTCTCTTATCTCCCATTGCAGCGTAGTCTCCAAACGTGTTTGAACGTTAGCAAAAGTAAAGGGCCGTTTCTACACGCCTTCGGGCGTGTTTGGTATACGGAGCTAAAAAACAGTTAGTCGCACATCCTTTACAGGATGTTGCAGTCAACACCAGCATTTTTAGCTGATGTGATATCTTGACAAGTTTACGTTCAGTAGTTTGCATTTGCTTTCTGAACGACCGGCACCCAACGCAACACTGCCTGCTGCCAAATCGCGCGCAGCTGTGTTTCGAAATTGGGTATGCGGGATCACGAACCGCGCCCTTAACGCCTTCACCAGGGGGCGGCATATGGAGCTAAACCCACATATATTAACTGATTCAGCGTCAAACAAAAAGTCGGTTTGGAACAAACAAGGAACACAATAAAATGAACAGGTACTATAATGTATATTTACCTTCACTGAGCATTGAAAGTGCAAAAAATACCACAAAAAAACCAAAACAAAACAAAAACAAAACAACAACAAATAGCACAATGATTCTGGTATGGCGATATATCATCTTTCTGTCTAAATGGGAGTTCACATTTGGCGATATATTATTCTTCGGCATTGAATCAGTTAATAGACGAGTGTGGAGGTGTGGCTATACAAGTGTAATCCGACGCATGACCAACTAGACATTCCACACTTGTTCCTGCAGCGAGGCGCTGTCGCCATTTGGAGGTGACAGGTTCAAATCCCGGTCGGTATAACTTTCAAATTTTATGTTGTCTAGTGCGTCCTCTAGTCTTTTCTTCTATCCTCTCCTTCTGTGAGCGCCAATAATAGTTAATACTACGTGTGTTTATTTATGTAACTGTTATAGTGGTCTCAACTGGTTCCCAAATTGATCTCCTGTATGTAAAATACATCTTCTTATAATCCATCCTGCGTGGCGTTGCTCATCATATCAGTTCACAACCCTGCGTCTCGTATACTACCAGTCATTTCTCATACAGATGTTCCTCTACGCTATGATGTCAAATTCTCGAGCATCTTCTCTCTCCGTCTCCCCCTCCTTTCTTCCCCGCCAACTTCCCGGTTGTCATGACTTACTCTAGTTTTCACCTTCTCACGGCGTGCCCAAAGAACGGGGATAATTTTCTGTTGATGCGGGTTACCAGATCTTTACGCATGATGTATTCTGCATTAATACTTGTAATACTTGTATAAATACAGTAAGCTGCAATGCTTCGAAGAAGCATCATTGAAACCAGCAGAAGCCCCGGGTGTACGTGCATTTAATGATGTCTGAAGCAGTTAACCCGGCGTGGGTTTATAGATTACACCACACATGTCATACTTTATGAACATCTGATGGTTACATCGGGTGGTTAGAATCACTCTATAATTCTCTGCCTGCTGCCTGCCTGCCTGCCTGCCTGTCTGCCTGTCTGTCTGTCTGTCTGTCTGTCTGTCTGTCTGTCTGTCTGTCTGTCTGTCTGTCTGTCTGTCTGTCTGTCCGTCCGTCCGTCCGTCCGTCCGTCCGTCCGTCCGTCCGTCCGTCCGTCCGTCCGTCCGTCTGTCTGTCTGTCTGTGCCCGCCCGCCCGTCTGTCTGTCTGTGAATTTTGTTTCTATACTGTTCGTTTGTTATTATTATTTCAGCATTTTCACTGCTGTGTACCATACCAGGTATGATAAACTTTCCTTTTATGTATCAACGTGGCATTACGTGATTAACCGTTCTTCATGTGTCTGACTCAACTTGGCATGTGTGATGATTGACTTTTCTTGACGTGTACAAGTCAACGTGCCATTTGTCAAAGTGTATTTAACCAGGTGTGTTCATTGCAATTCCTTGAAAGTAAGATGGCACTTTTGTTATTGTCTCATGTATTTCGCATGGGAAAGCCAGCGTGGCAGGTGTGATCGTACTTCCTATGTTTAGTCAAGACATAATAACGAATTCTGCGCGTTTAGTTCTTGCAGCTTGTATGCATGGCTACTATTATGAAAGTAAGATACATTTGTTATTGTCTCATATTATTCATGTCGACATTCTCGTGGATTATGTGGTTGTGCTCCTTACTCTTAATCAGAGCTACTAAAGAAACAAGAAGACAGAGCTTATGGTCGTTGGGAAGAAGACAGAAATACCAGTGTACTATACGAATAAATGTGAATAGTCTTAAATAAATGAATCGGTACGGCTATCTCGGAAATTACATCTAATTTTTATTTATTTATTTATTTGTGTTGGGTTTTTTTTTGGGCGGGGGGGGGGGGGGGGGGGGGGGGGGGGGGGGGGGGGGGGGGGGGGTGCCTTGAAGAGATTAGAACAATAATCGCATTGGCAAAGGCAGCCTTTTGCAAGATGTGAACACATACTGAACATTTAAAAACATGTGAATTGCCACGAGAAAAGAGTGCTGAAGTGCTACACAGAACCTGTACTTGTGTATGGATGTAAAATATGGACAATGAGCAGAAAAGCTGAAAAACATATAATGGCAGTGGAAATGTGGCTTCTGATGCTTGCTTGCTTGCTTGTGTTCGCTGGCTGTGAACTCCAGCGTGAAGTCCTGTATGTCGGATGAATACATCCTGTTGTCCAACATCAATATGATGTCATACCGGACCTGAGGTTTGCGTGAGTATCCGTTGTCCATGTCTGGCTCATTGGTGTGCAGACTGGTGGTCCCTCATTTGTAGGCAGGTTATGAGAAGAAATACACTAGAGAATTTTGTGACAACTGGCAAGATTGCGATGAAAAGCACAAGGTAATGGCAATGAAGTTCATATCTGGATGGCTTGACCGCATGGTATAGTCGGGACAAGAACTCTGGTGTGTGATATGGCGAAACATGACCTCTCATGCTTATCGGCATGGCAAATGGTGATGATGGTGAAACAAACAACCTACGTGTTGGCTTCTTGCAATGTGTGTATACTATGGCCCCCAAAAAAGTGTTTTTTGAGGCGTTCGTTCGCTTTGAACCCAATCGTGGTCCACAGACTTGCTACTAATTCTCAGTTCTAGTTGTGAGTGCACTGGGCTAATTTTGCGTAGGGTTTGCTTTCCCTATTATCAGTGTCCTTCGCCACCAGACGAACCTTCTCGAACTTATGAAGTACTTGTACGAGGGGGGTTCGAATAAAAACCTTAAAAGTGTGAAAGAAATAATAATAACCATTCCATTGTCTTGTAACATGTCACTATTGTTGTTAAGGATGTCAAGAGTGTTAGACACTTGATATCACGGTACAGACGAACACGGTGACGTCATAAGGACAGTTTAAAGATCACCGCCCCACTTTGGATATGCACAAAAGAGGAGCAGCTTTCTGTTATCCGTGTTTTGTTTTGTGAAGAGGTAAAACCTATAGAAATTCATCGGCGAATGAGGGTCCAGTATGGTGATGCATGTCTGTGAATCCAGCAAGTGTATGAGTGGAGCAGGAAGTATCGACCCACAATCAAATTCAAATGACGTCGACTTCTGAGTTAAGGTGTCCTTTTGCAACATGAAAATGCTAGACCCCATACTGCCCGTGCAATAGTTAAAACAATCGAAGACCTCCATTTTCAATGTGTACCGCATCCGCCGTACGCGCCAGACCTAGCCCCAGGTGAGTGATTTACTTGTTCAGAATATATTTAACACCAAAAAAAAAAAATTAAAAAATTAAACGTTTTCATTTGAATTCCCCACGTATTTCTTGGAGGTCTGTCTTCTTCGTAGTTCTGTACATCCAATTCTAAAGTACAGCTGGTTAGAATATCGAAATTTAAAGTTACTATTGTCTGGGGCATAAAGATTTAATATTAATATTCAGAGGTTAAAGGTTTTTGTATTTGAAACTGGTTCTGTACAAGACAACTCACCTCACATGTGTTCCTTAATGAATATGTGGTGTCTATGTGGACCACGTCTGTCCTAGTCATGTGTGTAACATTAACCTACTTATCATGAAGTTGTGTACGCGCTGCCCATATACTGTTAGCATAATGTGCGCTTTAATTAGCACGCATGTCTGCCAGCCCAATGATCGTGGGTTCGAATCCCCATGGAGTCGGAATTTAAAAGTTAATCTGGGCTGCCCGGTGGACGCAAACTAAACTGGGTACAGTGAAATGTATACCAGTGTATAAGAACACGAAGGCATGTTGTTTTCTTGTTAATATAACGTTTATTGGTATAAGATGACAAAGGTTTGATGTTAGCTTCTACTCAAATCAAAGGCCGGATCTTAACTGCCCTTGCCAACCCAATACGTCACGATTGAGCATCTCTCACCCTTTCACTCTCGATGCTCAATCGTGCTGTATCTGTTTCCCACTAGATTCTAATAATACCCCAGTACTCCTCCCTTACTGTTACACCTCCCCATGTTGAATAAAGAATTTTCCTTATAAAGGAAAAATCTTTACTCCTAATCCCCATACTCTATTCCCTCTTTTTTCACTACTTCTCACAATCTTCCCCAAACCAATTTTAACTTAAATGAATATTCAATTTCTTTAACTTTTTCCCCTGCTATATAGTCAACCCTCTTCTTCTTCGTTTCTGGCTCTTCAACCAACCATAACATATTTACATATCTTTAATAACATTTCAATTTCAACTATATACAATAACATCATAACACGTCTTCTTAAATACTCCTTCCTCATAAGCAATCTGCTTAAAATTTCAAACGCTGATACCAGCTCCCTTTTATCATCACCAACGCTAGTTATCCCCCACTTTCAACTAACCTGAAATTACTTTCACACGATAGGAAGACAAAGAATCGGTGGCCACCGGAATTTAAAAGAAGAAATAGAACTCTTTCAAAAAAACAACATTCACCTAAATCACACACCCCTTTACACCCCTATGTTCTTTGAGACTTTATGTAATAAAGTCTATACCAATTATATCTCCCACAGTACCACTCATTATGGTAACAGTTTACGCTGCTATCTACAGCATCAAATACCAACCATCATCCAAAAATATTCTGCACTTCTAAGTGTCTATATATTACAGACACTACCTTACCTCAACCTCACATTGTAATGTAAACCACAAAACACATCCCGAAGACACAATTACAAAGGTCTATTATCCCTTAAGACCTCCTCCAACATTATACACAACACCTCACATAACCTCATCACCTCGTATAACTAATCTTCTCCAATACCTCAGGTTCTCTCTTAATGTCCATTTCTTATGGGCATATCTACTAAAATGCTCCACTTATGCTGTTATCAACAGCAACCTAGTAACCTTGAAATCTCCCCTTAAATGTTAACCATCACAACATTGTAATCTGACCACTATATACTGTACTCTAGCAACCCACTTATTATTCTATCTCTGAAGCTTAATACACCCAAAGGGATAAACATTTACATCCTACCCAGGCCATGTAACCCAATGCCTCTCTAAAATCTTCCACCTCTCAATTCATAATTCATGCCGTAATCTACAGCAGCAAAAATAACCACTCATGTCTGTGACTGCTTGCAATCAACTTTATCTCAGTCCCTTTATTACGGACCCACAAACACCCCATGTCACTATGTCTCCCCTATGTTCATTTCTCATTAACACACTTACACCCCTTTATTATTGTACTGTTATCCACAGTGTCTAGTCAAACATGGATCCAATTCATGTTTACTCTTCATCTGGGGCAATTTTCTTATTCTTCAGCAATCCCGTGTATATCATGGCTCTTCTGACCCCGTGGAAACTATGTTTAAAACTTTTCTCAGCTTTACCCCACTGAATATATTCATTAATCTTTTCTTCTCCCATGTGGCTTCTAATCCCATATATTTCTAATTAATGCTTACTTTAGTGTATCTCTAAAGTTTCCCATAACCATTTTACTTGTGTAGTAACTTCCAGTAGCCATATTAACCTCTATTATGCTGATTATCACAGCAAATACCCATGAACTTATTCTTCACAAAGAGAATGTGTCTCTCTATTAGCTCTCAGTAGCTCTTTCTGAACGAAGGGTCCTAATTAAAGCCCTCTGTATTGTCTTTATTCTAGACAAAACCCTGTAATTTAAACATAATTTAATTAACTACTATTTAACACACAAAACAGTGAAATAAAATCACAACAGGACATCAAATCCCCCCCAAATTTTTGTAACAATCATTTATGTTTCCCCGCAACTCAACTAAAAGTATGATGATGATAGTGATGATGATGGTGACGATGATTAAAATAATACAACATACATCCTAATCTATTTTTACCTATTACTACTGGTCTCTTTTACGGACCAGTAGTTTACACATAAAAGTCTAAGAACACAATAACTCTATTCTAAAATAATAACAATCATTTTACAGGACCAAATCAAGCAAAAAAAAAACATTATATATGAGGCAATAAAACAATTGTCTTCTCGCTAAAGAGAAGGTTTTCAAAAAAAAATACAACTCCCTTCAAATTATTACGTACAGTGGCCCATCCTCATTGGCCTCCTATATGACTTATACTTTCCACAATTTCTATAACCTACAAAAACAAGACACTTCACCGCCCAGTATGTATATCTGTTAACTACAGACCATCATAACGCGGAACAATACTTGTTCTTCTCAACCAAACTCACTACTCAACAACTGACCGTTCCTTTTTTTTCTGGAAGTCAAACTTTGATTATCTCCCCTCACAATTTTCTATCTTTTTCAAAACTAAATCCTACACATCACAAATACCTTAAGCAAGCTCTGTGAACTACAGGTCACTCACTTTATCCATTACTAATGTGGCGATTATTTCAATGTCATCTCAATGTACCAGCTCGGCACAGCTATTATTTCCCTTGGCTTTATACCAAACATCACTACCACTTCCTAATCCTTACTGTTAACTACAGTATCTCCACTCTCCTACATCCAACAAAACTTTGTCTATTTACTATAGACCTCTCACCAAAACAACTAATTCTACCGTTACTTTCTCGTCTACCCGACGCAATTAATATTTCATTCTACTGCATCAGTACTCATAACGTCTCAGCAGCACTACTCTAAGCTATCTTCACGTCTCACATCACTCTCACATCGTGACGATAGTCAAATCGGTCACCCTCCTCGTAACACGTTCTCTAACATTCATTTAACTAACCATGTTTACCTCCGCATCTTTCACTTCTTCTTGTTATTTCTCGGAACTCTTTCAGAACTGCAACCCACGCCACTTATAACCAACAGCAGACCTCTCTTTCCTCGTTTCTCAGTCTTAGGCACTCTTGCTTCGCCATTTTCCTGTCAAGAATACTAAACATTCAGAATGTTAATTCAGCATATAACTTCCATAATTTCCTTCCAAGGTCAGATATTCTACGAAAAGACATTACAATTTTCTTTCTATCTCTCGATTTTCGCATGCTCTATGTTCCACGATTTATCAACGTTACTTATCAACCGCTCTTCTCATATTCACACGGACAATGATACACAACTTCGCTCTCATCTCTCGACTACTCTTGCATCTCGACAATCTAACGTGTCTCTATCATTACTATAAAAAGCACTTCAGACGTCACCTCAACATTCACCACATATAAACACGTATTGATCTCCTCTAAACACATTGACACACGACATATTAACGCCACTCTTACATTTTATCTACGTATTTCACTTAGGCGACTTCATCACACCTCTCTCCTACTTCCTTCATCACGCCGAACACCTGTCTGACTACAGTTATATTCACGTATGAACAACGCATAACCAGACGAACTAATCCAGAGGACTTTCTCAATTCACTGCTTTCTTATATCTCTACTCCTATACGAAGGTCAACCCTATACATGACATCTCGCAACTTATATTGCTTTCACAGCACTATCTACTGTCTCTTCAAAACAAACTTCATTCCAACATGTCACAAATCTCGTAACTATTATTCTATACTTCTCCAGACACAACAAGTTTCTTCTTTCTCCGCAAGCACGACGTAACTCGTATTTTTCAAGCATTCACTTCTATAGTCTATTACTTTTATTCTCACGTTCAACTGGCTATTTTACACACAGGATACTCAGTGCCTCCTCAGTCTATATCACCTCACCAAACACTCTCGGTTCACCTGTCAACAATACTATTCTTTCTTCTCCAACCAACAAGCAAAACTATCTCGGACATCACGTCATAGCTCTGAGTCAACCCACTTCTAATACGAACATTCATACTTAATTTATCTCTCACCCTCTATTAATTCTGTCCTGAATCTACCCTATTTTACTTAATATACTCTCTCTACCTCGTAACCAAACAGTAGATATCTTGTATCACGTAATCCACGTGGAATATCATTTGCCGTACTTCCTTATCCTCAACCTCACTATCACCTACCCTGTACCACGCTACCCCAAAAAATTCATCTGTCTATTTTAGACAGCTCATATACCTATACTCTCAAACCGGAGTTATTCTCATAAGCCCAAAACTATTTCATTTTCCTTCTTCACCCAAGGAATTTTAACCGTTATATAGTGTGTCCAAATTAAACACTTCACTGTCTTTCAATACACTAACCTGTCTTTCACTTATAATGTCATCATCACTATCTGTTGTCAACCTGTTAAAGTATTCAGGTCTTAAGGTCCTAAGGTCTTCTATTTTACTTAAGTCACTTTCTGTCGTTGAATAAATTCCCGCTAACTGTCTACCACTATTCTTTTTCTTAAATGCGTTCTTTCTATTTCCTCTATTTGCGTCAGTCTGTTCACTGTTTCCTGTATACCTTACGTAACGTTTATACCTTCCCATCTCGTCCTCAGATGACACACTAATAATAGTCCCTACATCAGACTCATTATAGTTTACTGCAAACACGTCGGCCTTATTCTCATAGTCATCTTTAAAACGTCTGACTTTCTTTCTCTTTCTCGGTCTTCGTCCCTTAGCCTTCTCTATATAGTCACTAACCAAAACTCTGTCCGTCTGTCCACCAGTCACTATTCCGTATGAGGGAACAACACTCCTCAATTCAGGATCTGCTCGTAGTGCAGCACTCTCATTCTCCGAATCCTCAGTAATTATATCTGTTTCAGCATCACTATAATATTCGGCTGTAGGAATATCTTCTCCGTAACTTGAACTCTGACAGCTAATATTCCTACACCATTTGGGAATTAGTTTCCTGTCTATAGCTGAAGAATTTGACATGGCACTACCTCTATTTACAACCATACTATTTCTTTCGTCAATACTTCTCCTCTTTATCTTTCTGTCGTTCTTGGTCCTCGTCTGTCCATCTTTCCTAACTTCAACCTTGTCTCTCTTAGTCAATTGAGTTGGTTTTGACTGATTCTCTATGAAGTCAGTTTGAGTTCCCTTTGTTATCTTGCTGACTGGTTGTACCTGAGTCTGCGTACTACTTTCTACCGTATTACTTGTCTGCGTCTGTGTCTCTCGGTTTCTTTTCTTTACTAATAACGTCTTCTTCTGTTCCTGTCCACTAGTTACATTCGCAACCATTTTAGGATTAGTCTGTATTTTATTTACAGGTTCAACTCTGTCTCTTACACCTGAGTTTAAATATTGTCTTTGTCTTTTCTCTAACCAGTCGTCACGTCTTTTTCTAGCAGTTGCACTGTGAGAGGGCCAGTCCCATGATTTCCTTGAAATGTTTCTCTCACGCCCATTTTTGTATTTATAACTACTATACCAGTCCGACCTTTCACTATTACGTCTGTTCTTCTCACCGTCTTTTGCTCTATATACATCAGGCCTTGGTTCGTCATAACCATATTGTCTTCTGTCTTTATTAAGCAATGGCTGTCTCCTTTTATTCTTTCCTACTCTATTACTGTCTACCATAATTCTATAAGGGTCCTGTCTAGTTGTTTTGTTCTTCAACGTTTTCAGAAAATTCTCTACCTCCGTAATTGACACCTTTAATTCCCCCAACCATATACTAACACGCTGTAATTCCCCACACAAGAAATTCATATTCATTTCCTTTTTAAATATTTATCAACTTGCAACAACCTTTCTACTTCTTCTTCTGTATATTTCTTTGGTACCTGGAGAAAAAAAAAACTTGTCCTGAGTTCAGCTGAAGTATGTGCTGTGCTGAGTCTTCTAAGCTGAAATATTTATACAAGTAACCAATTTCATTTTAGTAATTTCTTAATTTAACGTCAAAACTTGTGCTAAGGTGTCCTGTTCCGCCATGCTGAAAAATACTGAAACAAGGCAAGCAAAGAACCACAAAATTTCAACTTCTTAATCTAAAGAATACACTCACTTATTATAGACAACCACAGTTATTTTCTGGGTTTGAGTACCACACAATTTTAACTTCTTAATTTAAGGAATACACTCACTTATTATAGAAAACCAGAGTTATTTTCTGGGTTTGAGTACCACACAATTTTAACTTCTTAATTTAAGGAATACACTCACTTATTATAGAAAACCAGAGTTATTTTCTGGGTTTGAGTACCACACAATTTTAACTTCTTAATTTAAGGAATTCACTCACTTATTAGCCAGTTGAACGTGAGAATAAAAGTCATAGCTCTGAGTCAACCCACTTCTAATACGAACATTCATACTTAATTTATCTCTCACCCTCTATTAATTCTGTCCTGAATCTACCCTCTTCAACTCTTGTGTGATTCCAGTGTTAACGTATGGATGTGAAAGTTGGAAATCAACGGTAGCTTTAGATAAAAAATTAGACAATTTTGAGAACAAATGTCTTAGAAGACTTCTAAACATCCACTGGACAGACTTCAGAACCAATTCACAAATAAGACAAGAGACTAAGCAAGATACAGTATCCAATTTCATAAGAAGACGCCGTTGGAACTACATCGGCCATGTACTCAGAATGGACAAGACAAGACTCCCCTACCAAGCCCTCATATGGTCACCGGTAGGGAAAAGAAAACGGGGAAGACCAAGAGAGACCCTGCGTAGAACCATCATTAGAGAAGGCTCATTCAATGGCCAAGTAAATATCCAAGATCTACAACAGATAGCAGCGAACCGCCAGGCATGGAGAGACAGGACTTCTGCCCTATGCGCCGCCTTAGGCACAAGAGGAAAGAGAACAAATGTCTTAGAAGACTTCTAAACATCCACTGGACAGACTTCAGAACCAATTCACAAATAAGACAAGAGACTAAGCAAGATACAGTATCCAATTTCATAAGAAGACGCCGTTGGAACTACATCGGCCATGTACTCAGAATGGACAAGACAAGACTCCCCTACCAAGCCCTCATATGGTCACCGGTAGGGAAAAGAAAACGGGGAAGACCAAGAGAGACCCTGCGTAGAACCATCATTAGAGAAGGCTCATTCAATGGCCAAGTAAATATCCAAGATCTACAACAGATAGCAGCGAACCGCCAGGCATGGAGAGACAGGACTTCTGCCCTATGCGCCGCCTTAGGCACAAGAGGAAAGACTAACTAACTAACTCACTTATTATAGAAAACCAGAGTTAGTTTCTTTTTGTTTCCTGACTCAAGCCCGTACCTTCCTCGCCTCAGCGTCAATTTTCGTTCGATCGCCAGGAGTCTATCTCAGCTGAAAAATCAGTCGCGGAGTTCAGGTAGTCTGTTTCTTCCCCCAGGTAATTGCGTTACTTCTCTAGGGATGCCGGGATTATCTTCAACCCCTGGTTGGGTCCCATCTGAGTCTTGTAGCCTTTGTTTTCACCCCGGGTGGGGTACATCATCGACGTCTTGAGATAGCGATAACGCAAGTGGCTGGCAATTTGAAATTAGCAAAAGTCAGGTTATGGTAACTTTTTGAAACTCCAGAGTTCAGATCGCGGCTATGGGAAGCCCTTTGATAACGCTGAAGGCTGAAGTTCAGACAACGTCTCCGGAAAGCCCTTTGGTAACGTTAAAGTTCAGACTACGGCTCTGGAAAGCCCTTTGGTAACGTTAAAGTTCAGACTACGGCTCTGGGAAGCCCTTTGATGACGTTAAAATTCAAACCACGGCTCTGGGAAGCCCTTTGATGACGTTAAAATTCAAACCACGGCTCTGGGAGGCCCTTTGATGACGTTAAAATTCAAAGCACGGCTCTGGGAGGCCCTTTGATGAGATTAAAGTTCAGTCAGCGGCTCTGAGAGGCCCTTTGATGAGGTTAAAGTTCTATAATTTTACATAATTGAGAAATTATTTGCTCAGGGTTATCACAGCCTTCGAGCCTCTTTATTTGCTGATTACTGAACTGATTACAGAATTTTTCTGGACATCCTTTCACTGGAACAACAACAAGCGTCTCCCGACCTTGATAAAACTGATTTGAGAAAACGTTAAATACCTTCTGGTTTAGGCATTCTTTGAAGGTTTCTTAGTACTTCGCGTGGTAGCCGGGACGGCCCAATTCAGTATCCTGGTCACGGCACCATTTCGCATCCTATACCAGTGTATAAGAACACGAAGGCATGTTGTTTTCTTGTTAATATAACGTTTATTGGTATAAGATGACAAAGGTTTGATGTTAGCTTCTACTCAAATCAAAGGCCGGATCTTAACTGCCCTTGCCAACCCAATACGTCACGATTGAGCATCTCTCACCCTTTCACTCTCGATGCTCAATCGTGCTGTATCTGTTTCCCACTAGATTCTAATAATACCCCAGTACTCCTCCCTTACTGTTACAAATGTCTTGGGAAGTAAAGGCGGCCGGTGTGCTATTGATGATATCCCCATCCAGTGGCGATTGGTCACTACAAATATGGGGCTAGCACCATATACCCAGTACACCTCAAGACGTGTAAACTGATCCTTACAGAATTGTTCCCAAGCAGTTTCCTGTTAGGGGTCTGTGATGGGACAGGGCCATCACATTGTGTAGGCCTGAATCTCCGTCACCATCATCATCATGTGCCATGCCGATAAGCGTGGGAGGTTATGTTTCGCCATCTCACACGATCACCAGAGTCATGGATCAGCCCTGTTATCTGTCTCGATCAAACCACGTGGCCAAGCCATCCAGATATGTACTTCTCCGCCTTCTCCATGTTCTTTTCCCCTCAATCTTGCCACTTTAAAAAAAAAAATTAAACACATCCATTTATTAAATTAGCGAATAAAGTGTGTACATTTTTAGTCACCAGGTTCTCCAATTTATTTCTTCTTATAACGTGCCCAAACAATTTTTGAATGTTCTACGTCTAATTTCACTAATGAGTTTATGGTTTTCATTTATTTCTTGTAGGACTTGGTCGTTGGTTTTTCTGTCTGTCCATGGTATTCTTTGCATTTTTTAAAGGCCGGAATGCGTGGAGGTAATATTTCCCTCATTTAGCAGCCACCTAACCCAGGCGTGGAATTGTCGCCCGACGCTGCTCATAACATTACCTTGCGATAAATGTCGTCTGTCTTGACCACGTCTGTCCTAGTTATTTGTTACATTACCCAGTTTAACGTTAAGTCGACAACGCGCTACAAATTTAGTCTTATCATGTGCCACATGAATGGTTCACACTGACTTTGCCTCATGTAAATGTAGTTCATTCAAGCCAACCCCAAAGCATGTTCTACACCACTGCGCTGACTTCCGCGAACTGAGGGAGAAAGTCTGGCTGATTGGAGCGATCCTTGAAGACAAACTCTGAGGGACCGGTGAGGACCTCAAACGAACTTTCCTGTTTGTGACCCAAGCCGGAATAGACACATTGCAAACGTTGATCGCAGAAGAAGAAGAAGAAGAAGAAGAAGAAGAAGGAGGAGGAGGAGGAGGAGGAGGAAAAGGAAAAGGAGGAGGAGCGGCTCACACATGTATTAACATTCCCTTAGAACCTTAGAATACCTCCTGGTAGTTGAGACTGAACAAGTCCAGATTAAGTGAAATGTGTGGCTCGTATTTCACCCCGTTATTCTACAAGTCACTTGCGGTAATCTGTATGATGAGGTGTGGGGGAATTAGTAGGTTTTTAATTGATCTCTTGCAGTGAGCTTCTGTGGCATGTGGTACAATTGTAAGATATAAGTCGATCTGAAAAAGTGAATTTTCGGTAAACAGTGTGTTGGCATGTGGTGGAATTGTTAGGTATAAGTCGATGTGAAACAGTGGGCTTGAGGTAAACAGTGTGTCGGCATGTGGTGGAATTGTTAGTTATAAGTCGATGTGAAACAGTGGGCTTGAGGTAAACAGTGTGTTGGCATGTGGTGGAATTGTCAGTTATAAGTTGATCTAAAACAAAGACTGCTGGTAATCTGTGTGTTGGCATGTTGTGAAATTGTTAGTTATAAGTTGATCTCAAGCAATGAGCTTCTGGTAATTTGTGTGTTGGCATGTGGTGAAATTGTCATTTGTAAGTCGATATCAAGCGATAAGGTGCTGGTAATGTGTAGTGTTGATATTGTCAGTTATGAGTCGATCTGAAGCAAAGATCTACAACTAATACTAACAACGATCTCAAATATACTCACAAGAAGTGAGCTTGTAAAAAGAAAAGCGATTTCTGATCGCGTCCAGTAAGATAAATTGGGTGAGATTGCTATGTTCAGAAATTACCGAGAAACGCAAAGCTGGTATTGAAGCTTCATATTTGCAGATTCAAATTAGGATGTCACCAGGTCGTGATCCCCCTCAGCGCATACAGACTGTTAGGGCCTAGGTTGGTAATTGTCTCCCCGTGAAACACAAGTGTGGTGTAACTCTTGAACAGTGGTTCTTAGCCTTTTTTGTTGTTGGCCTATGCACCCCTTCACCATATGTTCAGAATGTCATTGCCCCCTTTCGTATTTCTTCCCTATAACCCCCCCCCCCCTCCTCCCGCGCCCCTACACAGTATACGTAAAATTGGAAGCTAAATTTAATAACACATACTAGAACAAGTCTAGACATCTACATAAAACGTGATTTGCAGAACTACTTACGTTATAAAACGAATTTAGCAATTCCGCATGGCCGAATGGATAAGAACACGTGTTTTTAAACATCTGGTGTGCTGATGCCGAGGCTAGCGGTTCAACCCCTACACCGTACAGCTGGACTAAATTGTTGACCTATCGTCCTTGACTTGGGGACGTAAATTACAAGTACCTCTGAAGTCGGAGTGGGTTCGCCTGATGGCGCGGGACACTGTTATTAGGGGAAGCTAATCCACGTGCAAAATCCAGTCCATCACTACTGTAAATAGTGTATATGGACTACGCTTGAGTTCAAAGCGAGCGAGTGCAACCAAACAAAAAACAATTTCAGAAAGGCGAGAAGTACAGAACCGTAAAGTATGGAGAGAAAAATAAAATCAAGTAATCTGTTCTTGTATTAACGCAACCTTGAAATAATCTTAATCCCCCCTCCGGGGGGGGGGGGGGGGGTGATTCTCCGCCTGTTGAGATCCACTGCTCTGGAAGGCCAGGCAATGTATCGATTTGCGGGCAGGTAACATAAGTGTTGATTCAAGTGATTGCACCTGCTTGTCAGCTCACACGATGCTGGGACCTGCGTTGGCAATATCGGGCCGTACTCACGCAGTTGTGTTGGGTGGTCTTTACGTCCTCCTGCCCACTGTATGTCGGTCTCGTAGTGCTGGTCACGCCAGATGACGCACTGATACGTGTGATGTTTAGTACCAGCTGGCTGTTGTTGTGGTGACGCCGGGGCTTGATGTCTCTTGCCCCTTCCAATCTCTGGGGATCGCCGTGTGTTTCTTAAACAAAATGTAAATGTTGCATGTCGCTTGCAGGACGTTGTGATGAACCTCCAGGCCAATTTGTCTAGCCAATAATTAGCTATCAGTAGTTTGCTGTTGCTTTATGAATGAGATGAATCTAAGTGTTTGTGGTTGCTGTAATATATACATTTGCTTTCTGCGTGGATTGTTTATGGTTGCTGTAATATATGTATGTGTTTGCTGCATGAATTGTTTATAGTTTATTCTTGTAACTGTTTATGTTTACTATAGCAATTGTTTATGTTTGCTGCTGCACCTGTTTGTGTTTGCTATTGTAACTGTTTATATTTGTTGTAGGAACTGTTTATGCGTGCTGTAGCAACTGTTTATGTTTGCTGCTGCAACCGTGGCCTAAAGTATCATCGTGGCGTAAGCTTTAGAGTCATACTGGTTAGAAAAAAAAAAAAAACAATCCTGCCACTGGTTGGGTCTGAACCCAGACCATTGTCTAGACACAGCAAGCACATTCACACTATGTCACTGGTAGGTTATGAACCCAGACCACTGGCAGGTTAGCACATTCACACTATGTCATTGTTAGGGTCTGAACCCAGACCAATGTCTAGGCGTGCGACCACATTCGCACGGCATCACTGGTAGGGTCTGAACCCGGACCAATGTCTAGACCCGGCGACCACATTCAAACGGCATCACTGGTAGGGTCTGAACCCGGACCAATGTCTAGACCCGGCGACCACATTCACACGACATCCCTGATAGGGTCTGAACCTGGACAAATGTCTAGCCAGGCGAGCACATTAACACTATGTCACTGGTAGGGTCTGAACCCGGGCCAATGTCTAGACCCGGCGACCAAATTCACACGACATCACTGGTAGGGTCTGAACCCGGCCAATGTCTAGCCAGGCGAGCACATTAACACAATGTCACTGGTAGGGTCTGAACCCGGCCAATGTCTAGCCAGGCGAGCAAATTAACACAATGTCACTGGTAGGGTCTGAACCCGGCCAACGTCTAGGCAGGCGAGCACATTAACACAATGTCACTGGCAGTGTCTGAACCCGGCCAATATCTAGACCCGGCGACCACATTCACACGACATCACTGGTAGGGTCTGAACCCGGACAAATGTCTAGCCAGGCGAGCACATTAACACAATGTCACTGGTAGGGTCTGAACCCGGCCAATGTCTAGCCAGGCGAGCACATTAACACAATGTCAAAGGTAGGGTCTGAACCCGGCCAATGTCTAGGCAGTCGAGCACATTAACACAATGTCAATGGTAGGGTCTGAACCCGGCCAATGTCTAGGCAGGTGAGCACATTAACACAGTGTCACTGGTAGGGTCTGAGCCGGCCAATGTCTAGGCAGGTGAGCACATTAACACAATGTCACTGGTAGGGTCTGAAACCGGCCAATGTCTAGGCAGGTGAGCACATTCACACGGCATCACTGGTAGGGTCTGAACCCGGCCATTGTCAAGCCAGGCGAGCACATTCACACGGCGTCACTGGTAGGGTCTGAACCCGGCCAATGTCTAGGCAGGTGAGCACATTAACACAATGTCACTGGTAGGGTCTGAACCCGGCCAATGTCTAGGCAGGTGAGCACATTAACACAATGTCACTGGTAGGGTCTGAACCCGGCCAATGTCTAGGCAGGTGAGCACATTCACACGGCATCACTGGTAGGGTCTGAACCCGGCCAATGTCTAGCCAGGCGAGCACATTCACACGGCGTCACTGATAGGGTCTGAACCCGGCCAATGTCTACGCAGGTGAGCACATTAACACTGTCACTGGTAGGGTCTGATCCCGGCCAATATCTAGGCAGGTGAGCACATTAACACTATGTCACTGGTAGGGTCTGAACCCGGCCAATGTCTAGCCAGGCGAGCACATTAACACAATGTCACTGGTAGGGTCTGAACCCAGCCAATGACTAGGCAGGCGAGCACATTAACACTATATCACTGGTAGGGTCTGAACCCGGCCAATGTCTAGGCAGGCGAGCACAGTAACACAATGTCACTGGTAGGGTCTGAACCCGGCCAATGTCTAGCCATCCATCCATCATGTGCCATGCTGGTAAGCGTGGGCGGTCATGTTCTGCCATCTCATTCGATCAACAGAGTCGTGGATCAGTTCCGTGTTTCTGTCTCGACCATGCCACAAGGCCAAGCCATCCAGATACTTGTTTCTAGGTCTTCCCCTTGGTCTGTTCCCCTCGATCTTACCAGTTGTCACCAAGTTCTCCAAATCATTTCTTCTCATAACATGCCCAAAAAATTGTGACTGTCTACGTCTAATGTTTCTGATCAGTTTACGATCTTCATTTGTTTCTTGAAGGACTTCTTCATTGGTCTTTCTGGCTGTCCATGGTATTCTTTGCATTTTCCTCAGAAACCACATTTCTACAGCCATCAGATGTTTTTCAGCCTGGCTGCTCATTGTCCAAGCTTCACATCCATATAAAAGTACAGGTTCTATGTAGCATCTCAACACTCTTTTTCTCGTTTCAATTGACATCTTTTTATTGGTCAGTATGTTTTTCATCTTGCTAAAGGCTACTTTTGCCATGGCGATTCTTGTTCTAATCTCTTCAAGGCATCTCCCATCAGATGTTATTACTGTTCCGAGATAATTGTACCTATTCACTTGTTGAAGAATATTCCCATTTACTTGTATATTACATTGTGGTATTTCGTTCTTCCTAGTGACGACCATAATCTGTGTCTTTTTACAATTTAATTCTAACCCTAGTTGTTCACTGTGTGTAACAACCGCATCTACTAAATTTTGCAGGTCCTGTTCATTGTCTGCAATCAAGACTGTATCATCTGCATATCTAATGTTATTGATGCATCGTCCCCCAATGTTGATTCCTTCCATATTTTCAATATTTCTGAAAATATTTTCACTGTACAATGTCTAGCCAGGCGAGCACATTAAAACAATGTCACTGGTAGGGTCTGAACCCGGCCAATGTCTAGCCAGGAGAGCACATTAACACAATGTCACTGGTAGGGTCTGAACCCGGCCAATGTCTAGCCAGGCGAGCACATTAACACAATGTCAGTGGTAGGGTCTGAACCCGGCCAATGTCTAGGCAGTCGAGCACATTAACACAATGTCAATGGTAGGGTCTGAATCCGGCCAATGTCTAGGCAGGTGAGCACATTAACACAGTGTCACTGGTAGGGTCTGAACCCGGCCAATGTCTAGGCAGGTGAGCACATTAACACAGTGTCACTGGTAGGGTCTGAACCCGGCCAATGTCTAGGCAGGTGAGCACATTCAAACGGCATCACTGGTAGGGTCTGAACCCGGCCAATGTCTAGCCAGGCGAGCACATTCACATGGCGTCACTGATTGGGTCTGAACCCGGCCAATGTCTAGGTAGGTGAGCACATTAACACAACGTCACTGGTAGGGTCTGAACCCGGCCAATGTCTAGGCAGGCGAGCACATTAACACAATGTCACTGGTAGGGTCTGAACCCGGCCAATGTCTAGGCAGGCGAGCACATTCACACTATGTCACTGGTAGGGTCTGAACCCGGCCAATGTCTAGGTAGGTGAGCACATTAACACAACGTCACTGGTAGGGTCTGAACCCGGCCAATGTCTAGGCAGGCGAGCACATTAACACAATGTCACTGGTAGGGTCTGAACCAGGCCAATGTCTAGGCAGGCGAGCACATTAACACTATGTCACTGGTAGGGTCTGAACCCGGCCAATGTCTAGGCAGGCGAGCACATTAACACTATGTCACTGGTAGGGTCTGAACCCGGCCAATGTCTAGGCAGGCGAGCACATTAACACAATGTCACTGGATGGGTCTGAACCCAGCCAATGTCTAGGCAGGCGAGCACATTAACACAATGTCACTGGTAGGGTCTGAACCCGGCCAATGTCTAGGCAGGCGAGCACATTAACACAATGTCACTGGTAGGGTCTGAACCCGGCCAATGTCAGTAGTGGGTTACGTCCTAACTGATTAGCATTTCAGGATTGACCTCTAAGGATTGATCCCAATCCTTTTCGGTCTCGGATCCTGGGCGGGTAGGGTAGGGTATTTAGGTCATATGTAAGGGGTCGATAATTCTAATAAAAGACGTGTTTTTCTAAGAGCAGATAACTGAGTTTTGTGTATAATATTTTAAATAATTGTAAAATAAAATAAAATAAATAAACAACAACTAAGAGCGCGGACGGCGAGCGCGGGCGGCGGTCGAATCCAGTAAAACAGAGTCTTGTAGTAGCCACTTGGCCAGTCATCGAGAACTGCCTACTAGTCCGGTCAGTGACGAGTACTGTGGTGGGGTTAGGTGGGTCGAAGTCTCGAGCCGCGTCGGGTGTCATATGAAAATTATAATAAGTAAAAAGGTATATATGGCGTGTATATGACCTGTAGTGTGACGTACTGGCGTATACACTATCATCAAGTAGAGTACACCTCTTCAAATAAAAACCTTAAAAAAGTAAAGATTGCCGGTAGTAACAGCTATAGTGGGTGTGGCCTAGTGTTATTCGTTGTTAAGGAGTGGGTGAGCGGAGAAGTAGCTAAAGAAGTGCTTCTGGACATTTCAAAGGGATGGGCGAGTGGCGAAGTGGCTAAGTAAATGCGTCGGTTCCTTGCTAAGAGACAGAGGAGTTGCTAGATAAAGGCTCCAGGTCGTTGTCAAGGGGTTGGTGAGTGTGCAAATAGCTAAATAACTGCTTCTGATCCTTGTTAAGAGGTGGGCGAGGGGCTGATTGGTTGGATAATTACGCCCGTTCCTTGGTAAGAGCCAGGGTGATCGAGTGGAGAAGTGGGTAAATATAGGCATGGAGGTATACCACCGACACATTCAACGCATAATTTCGGCGTCGGTCGTCAGAAGACCAAGGATATTTTCATTATATGTCTATTGTAAAGGGGTCGACTGTTTGTTATAACGGGGTTACTATTATCTATAGTGGCTGGGCCTTAAATACTATCAGCATACCGGTTACAGCTCTTCAAATGAAAACTTTGAAAGTGTAAAGATGGCCGATGGTTTTAGTGTGTATGACTTTGTGATATTCGTTGTTAAGGGGTGGGGTGAGTGGATGATTAACTAGATAAACTCTTCCGAACACTATCATCGGGTTCGAATCCCAGTGGGGTGGTCTAGTGGTAGAAGAAATATTGATAATATTTGGTTACTTAGTTGTGATTTCGAGCTCGGTTGTTATTAACCCGGTTATGTTTAGAAAAGTAGAGGTGGTGTGCTGGTTGCGGAGTATGTTTAGGGGGTACCCCAGACACCGTGGAAGTGACAGGTTCGAATCTCGGAACTTTGTCGTGGGTAAGATTTCCAGTCATCAAGGTGTGGGTGTCGTCGCGGCCACAAGTCCCACCGCTGATGAAAAACACAGGCAGCAGATTTCACCCTTGTACCTAGGCGGCACAAAATATAAGCTAACTTAACATTCAGAATATGACCTCAACAGGTGTTGCCAAAAATCAATACTTATTCTCATAACGGCTAATCCAGGGGGTTATCGTCCTCGTAATGACCAAGTCAGGTTAATAATATTTCTTATATCTCCGCCATTGCAAATAGTTCGCGATATTAATAAATGTTCATATAAAGGTTGGAAGGGGATTAAAAGATTAACACCTATTGTCGGGACATCCAATAAAAATCAATAACACTACCCTCGATATTTCTCATAATTGCCGATTGGAGTTTATGGGCTAGGTGTATGTGTCCTTATTTAGTTAAAACAGGTGGTATGAGTAGGAGATATCACAAACAGTATCAGCATGTGCCACTCTGATCTTAAATATCAGTAGTTCGTTA
The DNA here is from genome assembly GCA_014155875.1 of Cepaea nemoralis. Lineage (NCBI taxonomy): Eukaryota > Metazoa > Mollusca > Gastropoda > Stylommatophora > Helicidae > Cepaea > Cepaea nemoralis. The sequence goes on along the minus strand of JACEFZ010017146.1, from coordinate 333,650 downwards.
TTCTTGTGACATTGAAAACGCTTGTGGCTTGAAGACGGATGGTGTACTATGTTATTGGGTGGTGTATATAGATTGACCAGTATGTGAAGTTGATAAGGTCACCCCTGCCAGCGCATCGTAGCTGTGTTGTGACTTGTCGCCTATTACATCCGGGTGTAAAAATAACCAAAAATATTTCACATCAACTCAGACATGCCTCTATATAGCTGCACTGCGAACATGGCTAGAGTCTACTTTAAGAAAGTATCGTGTATCTGTGTATACGGGTTTACCACTGCTTATAGATGTGTGCAGTATTATTAGAAAGCGGCCGTTATGTCTACATTATCAAAGTATGTTGCCTTACAGAGCTGGTATAGTATCTATGTGTCTGCTACATTGTATGTTTTGTCATGTTGCCTTGTAGTATTTGGAGGGAGTTTCATGCGGTTGTCTAGTGAACTTTTTAAAAACTATGTCTCAGAATCCACAACACCACTGGCATTAGAGGCTTTTCAACTTGTCTGCTCCTTGACCACGCTTCACAGTCATACTAAAGTACGGGTTCTATGTAGTACTTAAACACTCCTTTTATTTCTCATTACAGTTGTCAACTTTATATTAGTCAGTATGTTTTCCAATTTGCAAAAGACAACCTTCATCACAGCGATTCTTGTTCCAACGCTTTAAAGCCACCTCCTATCAGACATTTTTTTCTTTCCTTTTATGCTCACGGCTACCGTTTCCCCATTTCAAGCTCCATGTCTCTACTTGTATGCATTAGTGTGGTAGAAGTAAACCGATAACGCACAAGATAGACGTATATTATCACACTGTATATGAACATGTGGGAAACGGCTACATCCGGGCAAAGAGGGCGTTGTATCTGTCACATGCGTATGGATACAGCCGAGACACGTGGTTAAGGGGGATACTACAGAAAAAAAAAACGGTATTATGTTGGCGATCGAACCAGGGGACCTAATTCGTGATGACCACCATGTACGGGAGTGATTCTGCCCCCTCGTCAACAGGGCGTCGGAGGTTTAAAAGGGTGTTCATTCTCTCGCTTTTCTATTTCCGAGTCGTCATAGGGTCACCAAGTAACAGTAAAGAACACGAAACTACTACTACCAAGGCCTCTATACACCACAAGGCAGTTTCGAATATAATATACACAACTATAATCAAGTCATCACAGTATTCAACTAACCCGTTCTCATAGACATAGAGGAGAGATGTGAGCACCGAGGCCAGTTGGGGGAGGTGTACCTTTTACTTAACATCTATCGGGTCATACACCGACGAGTGTTTAGCTATATTTATCATATAATATTACCCGTGAACACAACAAGCTTCCCCGGATCAGTCTTAGGCTTCTCATATAACATGACATATCACGTACCAGTTGTCCTGACCAGCAAAGTTATCGCTTCTCAGAGCAGACATTTACACTTTCATTAATTCTTCTGCCGGGCCAACGGGGGTCTTTGCATCTTTCCGCAGAAACCTAGTTCCAATGCTAATATATGTTTTTCAATGTGTCGGCTCATTACCACATTTCACATCCTGACAAAAGTACAGGTTCTATGTTCCAATCCAACAGTCAAATAAGAAAAAAAAATGTTAGCCAAATTATTAAAATGTTGGCCAAATATAGAAATATATTGACCAGACGTATAAAGTATAGTAAAATATGTTAGCCAAACTTATAAAACTCGTGGTCAAAATAAGAAATATCTCAACCAAGCGTATAAGAATTAGGAAAAAGGCTAGTCAAACTAATGAAAATGTTGGCCAAATACAGAAATATATCGACCAACTTATAAAATGTAGGAAAAATTGTTAGCCAAACTGACAAAACTGTTAGCCAAAATAAGAAACGTCTCGGCCAACTTATAAAATGTAGGGAAAATTGTTAGCTAAACTGACAAAACAGTTGGTCAAAATAAGAAACGTCTCGACTAACATTATAAAAAGTAGGAAAAATTGTAACCAAATTAATTTAAAAAGGTGACCAAAATAGGAAATATCTCGACCAAACTTATGAAAAGTAGGAAAATTGTTCGTCAAATGTGACAAATATTGGGCAAGTAGGAAATCATGTTAGCCAAATAGGAAAAATATCGATCAAACTTATAGATGTCTCGGCCAAACTTATAAAATGTATGAACATATGTTAGCCAAAGGTGAAAAATATTGACCAAGTAATGAAATATCTCATCCGAATTTATAACAAGTAAGAAAATATGCTAGTAAAATCAAGAAATATGTCGACTGAAGTTATACAATAGGCGAGACGCTGGACAAACTTATAAAGATGTCGACCGTTATAAGAAAATGTATTACCCAAATTAGGAAAAAATATTGACCACGTTTTGAAATATCTCGACCAAACTTACAAAAAATAGGAAAATATGTCGACTAAAGTAGGAACATTTGTTAGCCAAAGATGAAAGATATTGGTCAAGTAAAGAAATATCGCATCCAAACTTTTAAAATGTAGGAAACTTTATTAACCAAATGTGAAAAATATTGTCCAAGTAAAGACATGTTACAACTAATCTTATAAATATCTCAACCATACTTATGAAAAGGAGGAAAATGTGTTAACCTAATGGGGAAAATATTGGGCAAGTAGGAAATCATGTTAGCCAAATAGGAAAAATATCCGATCAAACTTATAGATGTCTCGGCCAAACTTATAAAATGTATGAACATATGTTAGCCAAAGGTGAAAAATATTGACCAAGTAATGAAATATCTCATCCGAATTTATAACAAGTAAGAAAATATGCTAGTAAAATCAAGAAATATGTCGACTGAAGTTATACAATAGGCGAAACGATGGACAAACTTATAAAGATGTCGACTGTTATAAGAAAATGTATTACCCAAATTAGGAAAAAATATTGACCAAGTTTTGAAATATCTCGACCAAACTTACAAAAAATAGGAAAATATGTCGACTAAAGTAGGAACATTTGTTAGCCAAAGATGAAAAATATTGGTCAAGTAAAGAAATATCGCATCCAACTTTTAAAATGTAGGAAACTTTATTAACCAAATGTGAAAAATATTGTCCAAATAAAGACATGTTACAACTAATCTTATAAATATCTCAACCATACTTATGAAAAGGAGGAAAATGTGTTAACCTAATGGGGAAAATATTGGCCAAGTGAAGAAAAATGTTACTCAAAACTTATAAAACTTAGGAAAATGTGTTAACCTAATGAGAAAAATATCGCCCAATTGAAGAAAAAAGTTACACAAAACTTATAAAACTTAGGAAAATGTGTTAACCTAATGAGAAAAATATTGACCAAGTAAAGAAAAACGTACACCAAACTTCTGAAAAGTAAGAAAATTTGTTAACCAAATGGGAAAAATATTGGCCAAGTGGAGAAATATCTCAACCATAATTATGAAAAGGAGGAAAATGTGTTAACCTAATGAGAAAATATCGTCCACGCTTCACTTAATATACAGATATAGGGTAAGTATAGGTATAAGTTAGGTATAGGACATATATCAAGCTTACATCTTGCGCAATAAAAGTGCGATTTATTAGTTATAAATTTTAATTAAAATGTAATCACATAAATTTAACTGTTTCATTTCTAACACTGGTTTGCATCAATGTCTCTTAAGAAAGAGTTTGTTGTATAGTTAGGGTTAGGGTTTGGGTTAGTTGATGTATACTTAGGTTTAGGGTTAGGGTTAGTTATGTATACTTAGGGTTAGGTTAGTAAGAAAGAGTTTGTTGTGTTTGATGTCTTTCTGGTAGTCCAAGGAATGCAACTCATTCGTCTCAATAACCCAAGCTCTGTTGTTTTTTCAAGTTCTGCCTAGGGGTGCTGGTCGATGACCATATTCGTTGTCTAGAATAGCGCCTAGTAGGTTAGGGGGCATATGATTTATCTCCACGGGGTTGGAAAATCTGCTTAGTCAGCAGAAAATCAGTTCTGTAATCAAAGAGAATGTTAATGTTATTTGGTATGAAATGTTGAAAGTCGGTTAGACGATGTGGTAGAGGGTATTCAAGGGTTCAGTAAGGCAGACGTGGCTTTAAGAAAGGTCGACTTCATAACAGACACTGTTGGTTGGTTGCAGACTTGCCGCTATTGCAGCTGTGAAATGACAAAGTGTGATAGAGGTGGACAAAGTAAGCAATGTTATGTTAGCTAGACTTCGAGAACACTCTTTGTATTGTTGAAAGGTGGACCAATGGAAGGTTAGTGTAGCAGACATTGTGGTATAGAAAGTTGAAGATATCAGCCATGGGAAGTGGATCTTTGCTGACGAATACTCAGATGATATTGAAACTATCCCAGGTGGAGCCACAGATTGCCCTAAATGTTGTTATGACTGTTTCATTAGAGCTCATGTGAAACGAAGGTTTGGATTTGTTAGTGGTGCTACATAGAAAAGTTGTGAAGCTATCTATGAAAGACAGAGACACTTTACGTTAGAAAAAAAAAAAAAAAACAAGAGTGTGAAGCGCTGGGTGATTATTATGCATAAGTGCTTCTTTAGTGGATACTCTGGACTGATAAGTTGAAACTTTCGGTAATGTAAAAGAGGGAAAGTGTTGACGTTGATGATTATGTCTTGTGAAATGTCTGTTCAGATAAAAGTTCAAGACACGTTTGACATAACTACAGAAGCAATATTTGTTCCTACTTTTTTTTTTATAAGTTTACACGAGATATTTATAAGTTTGGTCGAGATGTTTCATATTTTGACCAACATTTTTCCCCCTTTGGTTAACACACTTTCTTAGTTCGGTCAACATATTTCATAGTTTAGCCCATATATTTTTCCCTTTTGGTTAACAAATTTTCTTACTTTTCAGAAGTTTGGTGTACGTTTTTCTTTACTTGGTCAATATTTTTCTCATTAGGTTAACACATTTTCCTAAGTTTTATAAGTTTTGTGTAACTTTTTTCTTCACTTGGGCGATATTTTCTCATTAGGTTAACACATTTTCCTCCTTTTCATAAGTATGGTTGAGATATTTCTCCACTTGGCCAATATTTTTCCCATTTAGTTAACAAATTTTCTTACTTTTCAGAAGTTTGGTGTACGTTTTTCTTTACTTGGTCAATATTTTTCCCATTTGGTTAACAAATTTTCTTACTTTTCAGAAGTTTGGTGTACGTTTTTCTTTACTTGGTCAATATTTTTCTCATTAGGTTAACACATTTTCCTAAGTTTTATAAGTTTTGTGTAACTTTTTTCTTCAATTGGGCGATATTTTTCTCATTAGGTTAACACATTTTCCTAAGTTTTATAAGTTTTGTGTAACTTTTTTCTTCACTTGGGCGATATTTTCTCATTAGGTTAACACATTTTCCTCCTTTTCATAATTATGGTTGAGATATTTCTCCACTTGGCCAATATTTTTCCCATTTGGTTAACAAATTTTCTTACTTTTCAGAAGTTTGGTGTACGTTTTTCTTTACTTGGTCAATATTTTTCTCATTAGGTTAACACATTTTCCTAAGTTTTATAAGTTTTGTGTAACTTTTTTCTTCAATTGGGCGATATTTTTCTCATTAGGTTAACACATTTTCCTAAGTTTTATAAGTTTTGTGTAACTTTTTTCTTCACTTGGCCAATATTTTCTCATTAGGTTAACACATTTCCCTAAGTTTTATAAGTTTTGTGTAACTTTTTTCTTCAATTGGTCGATATTTTTCTCATTAGGTTAACACCTTTTCCTAAGTTTTATAAGTTTTGAGTAACTTTTTTCTTCACTTGGCCAATATTTTCCCCATTAGGTTAACACATTTTCCTCCTTTTCATAAGTATGGTTGAGATATTTATAAGATTAGTTGTAACATGTCTTTACTTGGACAATATTTTTCACATTTGGTTAATAAAGTTTCCTACATTTTAAAAGTTTGGATGCGATATTTCTTTACTTGACCAATATTTTTCATCTTTGGCTAACAAATGTTCCTACTTTAGTCGACATATTTTCCTATTTTTTGTAAGTTTGGTCGAGATATTTCAAAACTTGGTCAATATTTTTTCCTAATTTGGGTAATACATTTTCTTATAACAGTCGACATCTTTATAAGTTTGTCCATCGTTTCGCCTATTGTATAACTTCAGTCGACATATTTCTTGATTTTACTAGCATATTTTCTTACTTGTTATAAATTCGGATGAGATATTTCATTACTTGGTCAATATTTTTCACCTTTGGCTAACATATGTTCATACATTTTATAAGTTTGGCCGAGACATCTATAAGTTTGATCGATATTTTTCCTATTTGGCTAACATGATTTCCTACTTGCCCAATATTTGTCACATTTGACGAACAATTTTCCTACTTTTCATAAGTTTGGTCGAGATATTTCCTATTTTGGTCACCTTTTTAAATTAATTTGGTTAAAATTTTTCCTACTTTTTATAATGTTAGTCGAGACGTTTCTTATTTTGACCAACTGTTTTGTCAGTTTAGCTAACAATTTTCCCTACATTTTATAAGTTGGCCGAGACGTTTCTTATTTTGGCTAACAGTTTTGTCAGTTTGGCTAACAATTTTTCCTACATTTTATAAGTTGGTCGATATATTTCTGTATTTGGCCAACATTTTCATTAGTTTGACTAGCCTTTTTCCTATTTCTTATACGCTTGGTTGAGATATTTCTTATTTTGACCACGAGTTTTATAAGTTTGGCTAACATATTTTACTATACTTTATACGTCTGGTCGATATATTTCTATATTTGGCCAACATTTTAATAATTTGGCTAACATTTTTTTTTCTTATTTGACTGTTGGATTGGAACATAGAACCTGTACTTTTGTCAGGATGTGAAATGTGGTAATGAGCCGACACATTGAAAAACATATATTAGCATTGGAACTAGGTTTCTGCGGAAAGATGCAAAGACCCCCGTTGGCCCGGCAGAAGAATTAATGAAAGTGTAAATGTCTGCTCTGAGAAGCGATAACTTTGCTGGTCAGGACAACTGGTACGTGATATGTCATGTTATATGAGAAGCCTAAGACTGATCCGGGGAAGCTTGTTGTGTTCACGGGTAATATTATATGATAAATATAGCTAAACACTCGTCGGTGTATGACCCGATAGATGTTAAGTAAAAGGTACACCTCCCCCAACTGGCCTCGGTGCTCACATCTCTCCTCTATGTCTATGAGAACGGGTTAGTTGAATACTGTGATGACTTGATTATAGTTGTGTATATTATATTCGAAACTGTCTTGTGGTGTATAGAGGCCTTGGTAGTAGTAGTTTCGTGTTCTTTACTGTTACTTGGTGACCCTATGACGACTCGGAAATAGAAAAGCGAGAGAATGAACACCCTTTTAAACCTCCGACGCCCTGTTGACGAGGGGGCAGAATCACTCCCGTACATGGTGGTCATCACGAATTAGGTCCCCTGGTTCGATCGCCAACATAATACCGTTTTTTTTTTCTGTAGTATCCCCCTTAACCACGTGTCTCGGCTGTATCCATACGCATGTGACAGATACAACGCCCTCTTTGCCCGGATGTAGCCGTTTCCCACATGTTCATATACAGTGTGATAATATACGTCTATCTTGTGCGTTATCGGTTTACTTCTACCACACTAATGCATACAAGTAGAGACATGGAGCTTGAAATGGGGAAACGGTAGCCGTGAGCATAAAAGGAAAGAAAAAAATGTCTGATAGGAGGTGGCTTTAAAGCGTTGGAACAAGAATCGCTGTGATGAAGGTTGTCTTTTGCAAATTGGAAAACATACTGACTAATATAAAGTTGACAACTGTAATGAGAAATAAAAGGAGTGTTTAAGTACTACATAGAACCCGTACTTTAGTATGACTGTGAAGCGTGGTCAAGGAGCAGACAAGTTGAAAAGCCTCTAATGCCAGTGGTGTTGTGGATTCTGAGACATAGTTTTTAAAAAGTTCACTAGACAACCGCATGAAACTCCCTCCAAATACCACAAGGCAACATGACAAAACATACAACGTAGCAGACACATAGATACTATACCAGCTCTGTAAGGCAACATACTTTGATAATGTAGACATAACGGCCGCTTTCTAATAATACTGCACACATCTATAAGCAGTGGTAAACCCGTATACACAGATACACGATACTTTCTTAAAGTAGACTCTAGCCATGTTCGCAGTGCAGCTATATAGAGGCATGTCTGAGTTGATGTGAAATATTTTTGGTTATTTTTACACCCGGATGTAATAGGCGACAAGTCACAACACAGCTACGATGCGCTGACAGGGGTGACCTTATCAACTTCACATACTGGTCAATCTATATACACCACCCAATAACATAGTACACCATCCGTCTTCAAGCCACAAGCGTTTTCAATGTCACAAGAATAACGAACTACTGATATTTAAGATCAGAGTGGCACATGCTGATACTGTTTGTGATATCTCCTACTCATACCACCTGTTTTAACTAAATAAGGACACATACACCTAGCCCATAAACTCCAATCGGCAATTATGAGAAATATCGAGGGTAGTGTTATTGATTTTTATTGGATGTCCCGACAATAGGTGTTAATCTTTTAATCCCCTTCCAACCTTTATATGAACATTTATTAATATCGCGAACTATTTGCAATGGCGGAGATATAAGAAATATTATTAACCTGACTTGGTCATTACGAGGACGATAACCCCCTGGATTAGCCGTTATGAGAATAAGTATTGATTTTTGGCAACACCTGTTGAGGTCATATTCTGAATGTTAAGTTAGCTTATATTTTGTGCCGCCTAGGTACAAGGGTGAAATCTGCTGCCTGTGTTTTTCATCAGCGGTGGGACTTGTGGCCGCGACGACACCCACACCTTGATGACTGGAAATCTTACCCACGACAAAGTTCCGAGATTCGAACCTGTCACTTCCACGGTGTCTGGGGTACCCCCTAAACATACTCCGCAACCAGCACACCACCTCTACTTTTCTAAACATAACCGGGTTAATAACAACCGAGCTCGAAATCACAACTAAGTAACCAAATATTATCAATATTTCTTCTACCACTAGACCACCCCACTGGGATTCGAACCCGATGATAGTGTTCGGAAGAGTTTATCTAGTTAATCATCCACTCACCCCACCCCTTAACAACGAATATCACAAAGTCATACACACTAAAACCATCGGCCATCTTTACACTTTCAAAGTTTTCATTTGAAGAGCTGTAACCGGTATGCTGATAGTATTTAAGGCCCAGCCACTATAGATAATAGTAACCCCGTTATAACAAACAGTCGACCCCTTTACAATAGACATATAATGAAAATATCCTTGGTCTTCTGACGACCGACGCCGAAATTATGCGTTGAATGTGTCGGTGGTATACCTCCATGCCTATATTTACCCACTTCTCCACTCGATCACCCTGGCTCTTACCAAGGAACGGGCGTAATTATCCAACCAATCCGCCCCTCGCCCACCTCTTAACAAGGATCAGAAGCAGTTATTTAGCTATTTGCACACTCACCAACCCCTTGACAACGACCTGGAGCCTTTATCTAGCAACTCCTCTGTCTCTTAGCAAGGAACCGACGCATTTACTTAGCCACTTCGCCACTCGCCCATCCCTTTGAAATGTCCAGAAGCACTTCTTTAGCTACTTCTCCGCTCACCCACTCCTTAACAACGAATAACACACTAGGCCACACCCACTATAGCTGTTACTACCGGCAATCTTTACTTTTTTAAGGTTTTTATTTGAAGAGGTGTACTCTACTTGATGATAGTGTATACGCCAGTACGTCACACTACAGGTCATATACACGCCATATATACCTTTTTACTTATTATAATTTTCATATGACACCCGACGCGGCTCGAGACTTCGACCCACCTAACCCCACCACAGTACTCGTCACTGACCGGACTAGTAGGCAGTTCTCGATGACTGGCCAAGTGGCTACTACAAGACTATGTTTTACTGGATTCGACCGCCGCCCGCGCTCGCCGTCCGCGCTCTTAGTTGTTGTTTATTTATTTTATTTTATTTTACAATTATTTAAAATATTATACACAAAACTCAGTTATCTGCTCTTAGAAAAACACGTCTTTTATTAGAATTATCGACCCCTTACATATGACCTAAATACCCTACCCTACCCGCCCAGGATCCGAGACCGAAAAGGATTGGGATCAATCCTTAGAGGTCAATCCTGAAATGCTAATCAGTTAGGACGTAACTCACTACTAATGTCTAGGCAGGCGCGCACATTAACACTATGTCACTGGTAGGGTCTGAACCCGGCCAATGTCTAGGCAGGCGAGCACATTAACACTATGTCACTGGTAGGGTCTGAACCCGGCCAATGTCTAGGCAGGCGAGCACATTAACACTATGTCACTGGTAGGGTCTGAACCCGGCCAATGTCTAGCCAGGCGAGCACATTAACACTGTCACTGGTAGGGTCTGAACCCGGCCAATGTCTAGACAGGCGAGCACATTAACACAATGTCACTGGTAGGGTCTGAACCCGGCCAATGTCTAGGCAGGCGAGCACATTAACACAATGTCACTGGTAGGGTCTCAACCCGGCCAATGTCTAGGCAGGCGAGCACATTAACACAATGTCACTGGTAGGGTCTGAACCCGGCCAATGTCTAGGCAGGCGAGCACATTAACACTATGTCACTGGTAGGGTCTGAACCCGGCCAATGTCTAGGCAGGCGAGCACATTAACACTATGTCACTGGTAGGGTCTGAACCCGGCCAATGTCTAGGCAGGCGACCACATTAACACTATGTCACTGGTAGGGTCTGAACCCGGCCAATGTCTAGGCAGGTGAGCACATTAACACTATGTCACTGGTAGGGTCTGAACCCGGCCAATGTCTAGCCAGGCGAGCACATTAACACTATGTCACTGGTAGGGTCTGAACCCGGCCAATGTCTAGGCAGGCGAGCACATTAACACAATGTCACTGGTAGGGTCTGAACCCGGCCAATGTCTAGGCAGGCGAGCACATTAACACAATGTCACTGGTAGGGTCTGAACCCGGCCAATGTCTAGGCAGGCGAGCACATTAACACAATGTCACTGGTAGGGTCTGAACCCGGCCAATGTCTAGGCAGGTGAGCATATTAACACTATGTCACTGGTAGGGTCTGAACCTGGACCAATGTCTAGACCCGGCGACCACATTCACACGGCATCACTGGTAGGGTCTGAACCCGGCCAATGTCTAGCCAGGCGAGCACATTAACACAATGTCACTGACAGGGTCTCAACTCGAACACATGTCTAGACAGGCGAACACATTCACTATATACCACTAGTGGAGTCTGATCCCGGCCAATGTCTAGACAGGCGAACACATTCACACTATGTCACTGGTAGGGTCTGAACCCGGCCAATGTCTAGGCTGGTGAGCACATTCACACGGCATCACTGGTAGGGTCTGAACCCGGCCAATGTCTAGCCAGGCGAGCACATTCACACGGCGTCACTGATAGGGTCTGAACCCGGCCATTGTCTAGGCAGGTGAGCACATTAACACAATGTCACTGGTAGGGTCTGAACCCGGCCAATGTCTAGGCAGATGAGCACATTAACACTATGTCACTGGTAGGGTCTGAACCCGGCCAATATCTAGACCCGGCGACCACATTCACACGGCATCACTGGTAGGGTCTGAACCCGGCCAATGTCTAGCCAGGCGAGCACATTAACACTATGTCACTGACAGGGTCTTAACTCGAACACATGTCTAGACAGGCGAACACATTCACTATATACCACTAGTGGGGTCTGATCCCGGCCAATGTCTAGACAGGCGAACACATTCACACTATGTCACTAGTGGGGTTTGAACCCGGACCAATGGCAGGAGAGTACATTAACACTATCCAACTGGTAGGGATCAAGGTCTAGGCAGCGAGCACATTCACACTATGCCACAGGTAAGGGTCTGAACCGGGACCAATGTCTAGGCAGGCGAGCACATTCACACTATGCCACTGCTGCCTAAATACATAAACGCGGCGAAGCTCAAGAAGGCCAGGCAATGTATCGATTTGCGGACAGGTAACATAAGTGTTGATCCAAGTGATTTCACCTGCTTGTCAGCTCACACAACGCTGGGACCAGCGCTAGGAATATCGGGCTGTACTCACGCAGTTCTGTGTGTGGTCTTCGTGTCTTCCTGTCTTTTGTAATGTGTGCCACTATAGGTGGCAAGCTATATTTTGGACATTAATATCGACGTGCTAACGTGGTGGCGCTAGGGCGTGCTCTTTCCGTTCCTCTTTCACTCTCTCTGGATCGCCGTGTGCATCTTAAATAGATGAATGTAATTGTTCATGGTTGCCGTGATAACTGCTTATGTTCGCTGTAGCAGCTGTTTATCGTTGCTATAGTAACTGTGTTTACTTTAGTAACTTTTGTTATGTGCGCCATAATCTCTTCCTGCTTGTCTTATTTTTTTTTTTAAGCACTTAACACGCACCACGACAGGTGGCACGCGATATGTTAGATATTAATTTCGGTGTGCTATCTCATTCCTCTTTCATTCCCACGGATTACGTGTGCATCTTAAATAGATGAATGTAATTGTTCATGGTTGCCGTGGTAACTGCTTATGTTCGCTGTAGCAGCTGTTTATCGTTGCTATAGTAACTGTTTGTGTTTACTTTAGTAACTTTTGTTATGTGCGTCATAATCTCTTCCTGCTTGTTTTATTTTTTTTTAAGCACTTAGCACGCGCCACGACAGGTGTCACGCGATATGTTAGATAATAATTTCGGTGTGCTATCTCATGCCTCTTTCACTCCCACCGGATTACGTGTGTATCTTAAATAGATGAATGTGATTGTTCATTGTTGCTGTAATAACTGCTTATTGCTTGCTTGCTTGTGTTCGTTGGCTTGAGCTCCAACGCGAAGTCCTGTATGTCGGATGAAGGCATCCTGTTGTCCAACATCAGTGTGATGTCATACAGGACCTGAGTTTTGCGTGAGTATCCGTTGTCCCATGTCTGGCTTATTGGTGTGCAGACTGGTGGTTCCTCGCCATACAGGCAAACACTCTCCGACTTCGGAGGAATCGGCGATCCTATTGACCTCAGCCAGGAACCCGAAAGGACCTGTTGCCCAGGACGCTCGACGAGGACGCGTCAATAGGTCTTGGCCAGTATATAACCCGGCCCTGGTGCCTTGGAAACACCTCTGCGTCCCATAACTGCTTATGTTTTCTGCAGCAATTTCATTCTTATTGGCTTTTTGGTTCAGTTAATACCCGCCACGACAGGTGGCACGCGATATGTTAGATATTAATATCGGTGTGCTATCGCATGCCTCTTTCACTGCCTCCGGATTACGAGTGTATCGTAAATATATGAATGTAATTGTTTATGGTTGCTGTGATAATTGCTTATGTTCGCTGCAGCAGCTGTTTATAGTTGTTGGTGTTTATTGTAGTAACTATTTATATATAGTTAAAATGTAACTGTTCGTGTTTGCAACAGCAACTGTTTATGTTTGCTATAACGTTTGTCTTTACTTTACTAACTATTTGTAGTTGCAGTAGTAACTGTTTATGTTTGCTGCAGCAACTGTTTACGGTTGCAATAGTAACTGTTTGTGTATATTTCAGTTACTATTTATAGTTGCAATTGTAATTGTTTATGTTTGCTGCAGCAATTGTTTATGGTTGCAATAGTAACAGTGTTTACTTCAGTAACTAGTTAGTTAGTTGGTTGGTTAGTTAGTTATTTAGTTAGTTAGTTAGTTAGTTAGTTAGTTAGTTAGTCAGTCGAACCATCATCCTCATTGCACATCGAACCATTCAGTCCATAAGTGCTCGGATCCCCTCCACAGTAAATTCCACTGCTGTGCTGGCTTATTAATCTTCTTTGGATTCCTGCGTTAAGTATTCTAGTTTGGCCACCCGTCTTTTAACTTGCTGTTCTCAGTAACTGTTCTTCAGTAATTATGTATAGTTCCAATAGTAACTGTTCATATTTGCTGCAGCAACTTCCTGCTTATTGTTTATTTGGCGCTTAACACGTACCACGACAGGTGGCACTCGATATGTTAGATATTAATATTGGTGTGTTGTCTCATGCCTCTTTCATTTCCTCGGGATCACGTGTGTATTTTATCTTAAGTAGATGGATGTAATTGTTTATGGTTGCCGTGACGACTGTTTATGGTTTCTATACTTATGTTTGTGTTTACTGTAGTAACTATTTATAGTTGCAATAGTAACTATTTATGTTTGCCGAAGCAGCTATTTATGGTTGATATAGTAACTGTTTATGTTTACTCTAGTAACGATTTATAGTTGCTTTAGTGACTTTTTGTGATGACTCTAGTAACAGTCGGGGGCCGCGAAGTGCAGTAACTACTTGTATTTACTTCAGTTACTGTTTATTGTTGCTTTAGTAACTTTTTGCGATGTCTGTAGTACGAGGGTAAGTTAATAAGTAAGTCACAACTGCTGTAGAAAAATAACTACACATGATTACAACTTGAAACCAGTTTATTTTATACATACATTGTCACTTTTTTTCTCAACATAATTTCCACAAACATTGATGCACTTATCCCATGGTTTTATCAGTCCTCCCACACCGGCTGCATAGAACTGCGTGCTTTGATTTTATTTACCGGCCATCCCACAGAACTGTGTGACTTATTGATTCGCCCTCGTAGCTTTTTCTACCCAACTATGCACCGCTTTACGGGACAAACATTTGTCAGCATAAACACTGACACCCACCTCGGCGGGAGACATTTCGCGAATGACGCCGAAGTTGAATGTGAAGTGAAAACATGGTTTAGAAAACAGAGCATGGCTAATTGTATTTCCCAAGACGTTTCCTGGAAACCATTTTAGGCTAGGTCAACCTGGTCAGGTCAGTTAAAAAAAATATTCTGCCCTGATAATGTTCAAGCACAAGACCATCGGTACGACAGTCGAGCGTCTAGACGCTACACTTCAGTTCTCCCCATATTATGTCCAGTTATATGTTTGATATGTCTTTGACTATACATTTTATAGACGGGTTCTAAGAATATCTTGGACACAGAAAAGATCAAATGTATTCATACTACAAAATCTGAATATGTGGGTTCTTAAGACGATAAAACAAAGAAAATGTAAATATTTTGGTCACTTGAAACGTCATGAAAGTTTGGAGAGAACAATAATTGAGGAGTATATGCCCGGGATTAGGCCAAAGAAATGATGGGTGCAGGATGTGGCAGATGATCTCCAGATGGTTGTATCGGACGCGGGACATCTTGCTTATGACCGAGAAGTTTTCCGGAAGGTTGTTATGGGAGCGAGGTTCTGGAAATGACATGCTATTGAATGAATAAACGAATATGTTTGTTATGCTAGTTGATTACGTTTGCCATACTGACTTACTTTCAGACCGTTCCACTAACTCGCTAGAATAGACGCGCTGCAGCAGTAGCTCAGATGAGAGTCAGGAAGAAGGTAGCGGCTGGTGGAGTGTTGCTGGTGCTGCTGATCGCTGTACTGCTGCTGTTGTCTGCCACTAGTCAGAATGGTGAGTGCCCCGCCCCAGTGTAACATTTGTGCTACTTATTTCTTCTACTTGGACAGCCTAAACGAGGACATGTTAAGGAAGGGTATGTCGCTCTGTGGCGCAAAGCTTTCGAATGCAGCTCGTAACCCTGCATACCGTGTTCGAAACACAGCTGCTGGCGGTTTGGAAGCAGAACGTAGGGAGGGATGAGTACAGGTTATTCAGAAAGCAATGGCAAACTACTGAACGTAAACTTGCGCAGGAATCACAAACAACCAAAAAATGCCGGAGTTGACTGCAATGTCCTGTAAAGGATATTCAACTAACTTTTTAAACTACGTCGCAAAGACATCATATCACAAACATCAGAAAGAGGCAGTCATCATTGTTTTTGACCACATTATGGGACGACAAACATTGGAACATGTGACAGCTGGAAAGATTTGTGGAAATAGAGACAGAGACAGACAATGAGAGAACATTCTTGACTGCCTTGTGTCATGGCACAGAAAGGGGGCCAAGACACGAATTGATACACGCTTTTGGATAATGTTATATGTGGACATGCATGATCGCGCAGGCCAGTCGGCAAGGTAGTTGATGATGATAATAAAGACTGCCTTACAATACTTTGGTTGAATGTCATCATCATTGTTCACTTTCACGGTACATGAGGCTTGCTGCATTGTCTCTGCACATGCATCTCTGTCCAGGTCTGTCCTGGACTTTCACCAACCATATTCCTATCTAGTTATAGACAGCAGGCATGCACCTTTCAATTGCAACGAGAAAAGAGTGATTAAGTGCTACATCCATCCATCATGTGTCATGGCGATAAGCGTGGGTGGTCATGTTTTGCCATCTCACTCGATCACCAGAGTCGTGGATCAGCTCCGTGTTCCTGTCTCGACCATGCCACATGACCAAGCCATCCAGGTATTTACTTCTTGGTCTTCCCTTTGATCTTGCCAGGTGCCAGCAAGTTCTCCAATTAATTCCTTCTCATATCAATCAATCAATGATGTGCCATGCCGGAAAGCGTGGGCGGTCATGACTCGCTATTTCACTCGATCACCAGAGTCGTGGATCAGCTCAGTGTTTCTGTCTCGCCCATGCCATGTGGCCAAGCCATCCAGGTATTTTTCTCTCATCGTCCTCTTGGTCTGTTCCCTTCGATCTTGCCAGCTGTCACTAAGTTCTCTAATCCATTTCTTCTTATAACACGCCCAAAAAGTTTTGACTGTCTACGTCTAATGACTCTAATCAGTTTATGATCTACATTTGTTTCTTGAAGGACTTGTTCATTGGTTTTTATTTCTGTCCATGGTATTCTTTGCATTTTCCTCAGAAACCACATTTCCACAGCCATCATATGTTTTTCAGCTTGACTGCCAATTGTCCACGCTTAACATCCATACAAAAGTACAGGTTCTATGTAGCACTTCAACACACTTTTTCTCGTTTCAATTGATATTTTTTTTAAATTGGTCAGTATGTTTTTCATCTTGCAAAAGGCTACTTTTGCCATGGCAATTCTTGTTCTAATCTCTTCAAGGCATCTCCCATCAGTTGTTATGACTGTTCCGAGATATCGATTCATTTGCTTAAGAATATGCCCATTTACTCGTATATCACATTGTGGTTTTCCTTCTTCCCAATGACCACCATAATCTGTGTCTTCTTACTATTCAATTCTAACCCTATTTGTTCACTGTGTGCAACAACGGCGTCAACTAAATGTTGCAGGTCCTGTTCATTCTCTACAATCAAGACTGTATCATGTGCATATCTAATGTTATTGATGTATCGTCCCGCAATGTTGATTCCTTCCATATCTTCTATATTTCTGAAAAATATTTTCACTGTACATGGAAACAAAGATCTGGTGACATTACACATCCCTGTCTCACACCTCTTATAATAGGCTGATATTGACCTACATCATTATCAATTCTGATGGCAGCTTGTTGTTTCCAGTATGTTTTTTACAAGTCTAAGCTCTTTTCCATCAATTTGTAGATCTTCAAGCATCCGTATCATGTCGACAGTCTCACTTTATCGAAAGCCGTTGTGTAGTCAATAAAGCAAAGATATAGAATAGATTTTTTACTTCAATAGAATGTTCAAATTCTGTTCTCAGTATATACACAGCATATACTATACCCTAGCCTTCTACAAACCCATATTGTTCTTCTCCTATTTCGGGTTGTACTTTCTTCCTAACTATTTGCATGATAATTCTCAGCAAAATCTTCGTGATGTGGCTCATTATACGAATTGTTCGATGTTAATCACATTCCAAGGCTCCTGATTTCTTCGGGATTGCAATAAATATAGAATTACATAATTCAGGAGTTATATCTCTAGTATCGCAATTTGCTTTCAGCAGTCTGGTGACTTGGTCAATTCCATATTCTTCTGAGGCATTGATCATTTCTATTATGAAGTTATCTGTACCCGGGGTCTTGCCAGTTTTCATATGCTCAAGAGCATTCTGAACTTCCAGCTTCAAAATTGATGGTCCTTCATTATTATTCCGATGATCATATTGTTCTTCTCTTGTATCTATGAAGGTCTTTCACATAATCTGACCACGCTTGTAAAATCAGATCTTTTTCTATTGTTTTTGCTATCTCTGATTTTTAGGCAACCTGTTTATGTGTGTGTGTGTGTTCTTTTGTTTGTGATGTCATTAATTCTTTTGTGCATTAATTTGATATTCCGGGTTTAATTTTGGTTTTCAGTTTCCTTGCAATTATCCTCAAGCCATGTTTCTTTTGCCTCTTTGCATAGCTTCCCAATTTTCCTGTGAATCCTTTCATAGTTTTCCTTGTTATTTTTGTTATTTCTTCTTATTTCCATGAGTTTTAAGATGTCTTCCGCCATCAATTTCTTGCGTCCTAATATTGTATGGATGTGAAGCGTGGACAATGAGCAGACAAGCTGAACAACATCTAATGGCTGTTGGAAAGTGGTTTTTCAGGAAAATGCAAAGAATACCATAGACAAACAGATAAACCAATAATCAAATCCAACAAGAAACAAACCAAACAGTAAACTGATTAGAGAAATTAGACGTAGGCAGTCACAATTTTTGGATACATTATGAGAAGAAATAAATTGGAAAACTTGGTGACAACGGACAAGATTGAGGGATAAAGAACATAGGGAAGACAGAAAAGTACATACCTGGATGGCTCGGCCACGTGTTATGGTCGAGACAAGAACACAGAGCTGATCCACGACTCTGGAGATCGTGTGAGATAGTGAAATATGACCGCTCACGCATATCGGCATGATGATGATGATGATGATGATAATGATGATGATGATGCGTCTTTCTGAGTCTGGTGACCGGAGGCTTGGAGATACAGTGTAAAACATTGGTAAACTTGCAGTCCCTTAATAATGATTATACAAATAAACGAGACAGCCGGAGTTAAGAACTTATTACTTAATGGAATAGCCAACTTTGCTGACTCAATTTCGTAATCGCGCATACCGCTTTCGAAACACAGCTGTTGTCGATTTGGAAGCAGGCCGCCCTGCACTGATTTCATATGATGGTATGAGTGCCAGTCGTCAGAAAGCAGTGGCAAACTGCTGATCGTAAACTTACCACACAAAAAAATCACAAACAGCAAACAACAACAAAATGTTGGGGTTGAATGTGACATCCCGTAAAAGTATTTACATAAATAACCAACTGGGAAAGAGGGAGTTGTAATATTAAAAAATATATTATCTGGGAAACATCTCACAAAGGTGAATCATGTAAACTATCTAGAAACACGCAGTTTTAGATTAGAAGAAGAACCACCATGAAAAAATAAAAACAGCCTTTTATAACATGGAAGATGTCTCCCGATTTGTTCTCATTGTACAGTAAACATATCATAAGATCTACAGAGATCCTGGTTGGTGGACATACTATAAATAACTTACGTATGCTGATGACACCATCCGGATAGCAACAAGTCAGAACGAACACAGGACATGATAGATACAGTGGTTATCGAAAATGAAAACAAAAATAGGCCTTAGTTTGAATGATAGAAAGACACGAATTGAATCATGCTGTCGGAGATCGCAGTTTGTGGAGAAGCACGATTGCCACGCCAGGGAAGATGATGAAGATGAAAGATATTACTCATCGATAACAAGCTGCCAACTGCAGTGAGAACAGGAGTATTCAAGTGCTATACAGAGCCATCGTGTTGTTATTGTTCTGCTTCGAATATCTTTAAACGCCAGCCTGAATATTTGTAAGAAAAACAAAGCAGTCTACTAGAGGTTGTTGACATCTCCATAAAATTTGTCCTCAAATGGAGCGGGCGTAGGTCAAAGCAATTTTCTATGTTCTGCTTATGTTAGACACTTGCAGCAGATGTTTACCCACAAATTTACGAGTTCCGCAGTGACATCCATCGCAATCACATGTCTTTAGTTTATTGAACAGGTGATATTTCAGCCTTCTTTGTCCTGAGTGCAATCCTAAGATTGCTGCTTGTTCACTTCGGTGAAATTGGCATATGCATCATCTTTCTGGTGATCTGAATGCAATTGATTCTATAAGTGCTCTTTACAGATCTCTTGGCTTCATCACGGGTTATATCTGCTTCAGGGTGAGGTAGCTTTCCACTTTACTTTGCCAATTTTCAGCCTCTTAATTTCCAAGTTTGTTTCTCTGAGTTGGGATTTAGTACATTACAACCCTGTTGGATTTCTGACATAGTCCACGGAGTCTTAGGTCTGCTAGTTCTGCTCTGCTTTCGGTCTTCAGTTTTGAGACAACTGATTTCGCATCTGTGATGAGAGCTTTGTGTTTCTCTTAATTTGTCTGTCAGCAGAAAGTATGTTTTTTTGTTTGTTTTTGGCGCTCGCTCGTTCGTTTTGAACTCAAGCGTAGTCCATACACATTACTTCTAGTAACATTGGATTGCATTTTGCACTGGATTCGCTTTCCCCTTTACCTGCGCCCCTCGCCATCAGGCGAACCCACTCCGACTTTAGAGGTCCTTGTAATTTACGTCCCGAAGTCAAGGACTTCAACATTTTAGTCCAACTGACTGGTGTAGGGTTTAAACCTTCTACCTCAGCATCAGCACACTGGATGTTTAAGAACAAGCGCTCTTCTCAAATCGGCCATGCTGACCTCCGAATGTTTGTATTAGATGTAAAGGCTTCTTCCTCTGCTCTGAAGTTACTTGCTAATTTTACTGTTGCCACTGACTGTTTTATTTGCTTTCATATTTTGTTTTTAAAATTCAGGAGACTTCATCCAGCTTCATTTTCTGTTGAGCGTTTTGCTGATCCGTCTATATATGAATAGGTCCACATATTGTTTGGGTAATGTTTTTCTGTGTGGTTTACAGTTGTTTTCTTTCTGTTTCATTCTGGGTGTTCTTTTTCTCAATACCAGGAATGTTTTATATCATGTCAGGCAGATCACCAGCTTGGGAACCCGTGCACATTGTAGATGGGATTTGCTCTTTATATTTTAATTATAGGACCTGTCATGATCTTTTCTTTTGCAGATTCTGGTATACCGTCGCACATCCCGGCGGGATTCTGACTTAAGAGACATTCAGCCATTACACTACTATAAACTGTAAAATTTGCTTTGGTCTTCCCCTTTCAAGACTTTTAATTCTCCGATACATTATGTAATTATTCTGAATTGTTCTGCTTGTTGCTTGGCTCTTCTAACTCTTCTTCTTCTTCTTCTTCTTCTTCTTCTTCTTCTTCTTCTTCTTCTTCTTCTTCTTCTTCTTCTTCTTCTTCTTCTTCTTCTTCATCTTCTTCTTCTTCTTCTTCTTTCGTTCGCTTGAAATATGTCTATAACTGCAGTGCTGTCTCTTGTATGAATTTAACTGTCTTTTTCAGTTCACACAGCGGTCCGTAGAGTTTATCTTCCACTGTCATCTCTCTAGCCAGAAGGTTTGCCTAGATATGTTATATTTTGGGCAGTCTTGGAGTATGTGCTCTGCTGTCTGCGACGCCAATCCACATGTGCACATGGCTGTTTCACCAATCTTGAATTTTGTATACATGTGGTTGCGTAATCTACTGTGTCCTGTTCTGAGGCGCAGTATAATGACTTGTTCTGGTCTGTCCATAACGTGGTAGTCATCTTGAGCAGGTTTTGGTGGCTTTCTGACTGATTTGATCATTCTTTTCTTTTGGTGGTATGTAACGGGCACATCAGGCTGTTCTTTTTTGGCTCCTTCCTTAGCCAGTTGATCAGCTCTGTCGTTTCCGGGTACTCCACAGTGGGATGGTATCCACTGTATGGCGACCTTATGCTGACTACTAAGTTCAGAAAGTAGTGTCCTTAGTACTGGCAATTTCCCAGACTGGAGCGCCTCGAGTACTGATTTTGCATCTGTCAATAGCACCACAGGTTGTGTACCATTGCTGGTATTTAGTAATTTCTCTGTTGCTTTTCAATTTCAGCATCATAGTTATGGCAGTACTTTCCTGTCGGTACTCTGGCTGTGTCCCTAGTATTATTTGGGTATTCTATGTACACTCCCGCTCCTCCATTTCGAACAGCATTTTGTGCTGACCCATCTGTGTAGACTCGGATCCAGAGGTCCTGTGGGTATTCTTCATCAAGGAAGCTGAGAGTGGCTGTTCTGCGCTGCACACTGTGCTGTTCTTCCTTGTCAAATATATTCCTCTCACTTTTGTCTGGATTTGCAATGATAGTCTATGTTCATCTTTCCATGGAGTTCGCTCTGGAATAGTTGTCAGGGGGATACCAACTGTGGGCAGATCGGTGGTTTCTCTGCAGAGTCGTTTGGCCTGGTGGATAAATCTACTTCTTTTCAACCGCCCCATAGCTAGGTTTTCAAATCTGTTCTTCATAGGGTGGCCTGGCAAGCTGAGGAACTTTCCTGCTTGTATTAGCGTTTTCGTATCTCTGCGCTCTTTCAATGCTTGTGTTCTCCCATCTTCTCCATTTCCACTATAGGGGTTGATCTCATCCCTCCTGTGGTGACTCTAAGTGCTTGATTTTGCACCTTGTCCAGCTCTTGTAGTGTGGTATTTGATGCTGAACACCACGCAGTTGACCCATATTCCAGGTGTGGTCGTATGCTCTGTTGGTAAACTTTGCTAAGTATTTTCGTACTGGCTCCCCATGTGGTTCCACTTAGCTTTCTCAGGATGGCTATTTTCCTTCTGGCTTTTGCTACTGCTTTGTTGATGTGCTTTCTCCATGTCAGCTTGCCATCAAATGTTACTCCAAGGTATGTTGGTTCTTTATCTTCTCTTAGGGGTGTTCCATTTATCTGGATGATCCCTGCCTTTTGTTTTGGAGAGAGGGTAAATAGGGTTGTGCTGCACTTGTCAGTGTTTATGCTGACACACCATCTATTTGCCCATACAGCAAATGTATCTACAGCTCTTTGTAGCAATCTGGTGGCCACTGATGCATATTCATTTGTGCTCCATAGAACCAGGTCATCGGCGTACATTGCCGCTTTAATTCCATGCGGTAGGTGAGCAACAAGATCATTGATGAAGATTAGAAAAAGTGTGGGGGACAAGACTCCGCCCTGGGGGACACCGTGACGCAGTAGTACTTTCTTGCTCTTGAGTCCGTCTATCTGTACTCGGGCTCTTCTGTTGTGCAAGTATGCTTTCACCCATTTGTACATTCTTCCATTGACTTTGTCAAAGGCTTTCTTCAGATCTATCCATGCCGCAAGCACCAGCTTCCTCTCTTGGAATGCATCCTCAATTTCTTGAGAGAGGTAGGTTGTCTGATCTTCCGTAGAGTAGCACTGCCTAAAGCCAGCCTGCTGTGGCACAAGGATGTTTTTACTTTCAATGTAGCACTGCAGTCTGTAATTGATGATGCGCTCCAGTGTTTTGCAGAGACAGCCGGTGAGGCTAATTGGTCTGTAGCCAGAGGCAATGGAACTATCTTTCTCTGATTTTAAGAGGGATATCATGATTGCTTCTCTCCAGGCTTGTGGAACACTGCCTAAGGTCCAACTGTTATTGAAGATCTGCAACAGATTTGCTTTGGCCTCAGTTCCTAAGTTCCTGATCATTTCATTGGAGATACCATCAGCTCCTGGTGACTTTCTCATTTTCAGTTTTGATATGGCTAGCTCCAGTTCGCTGATTGTGACGGATGCCTCCAGAACCTCATGTACTATTTCCTTCTGTCCTGTATGTTGCCGTTTCTCTCGAATCTCTTGTTGTTTCTCTGGACTAATGTTGATATTGTTATCTTGTGCGAATGAGTCCACAAAATGGTCAGCTGCTTGCTTTCTTGTTAAGATGTTTCCATCTTTATGTAGTGCAATTTTTGAGTTTCTCCCTGTGCCCTCATCATTAAGTTGTTTTATTAGCTTCCACAATTTCCTTGTGTCTCTTTCAAACTTCAGAGACTCCGTTTTCTCCTGCCAGCTTTTCCGTCTAGCCTGCAGCTTCGCCCTTTGAAATTTGCTGGAATTTATTGTGGTGCTCTTGGCTGGATATGGCCTCTGCTTGCTTTCTACACACTTCCACATCATTATGCAACTTTTCCAGTTCACTACTCCAGTAGGGTTTAAATTGTTTACGGGTTCCTCTTGGTACTGTTTCTCGTGCTGCCTGTAGTATGCATTTCCCAAACTCTTCAACTACTTTATTTATGTCTTTCTCAGTGTTCAGGTTTCTAACCTGTATGCTTGTGCGATTCTTGTACATTGCCCAGTCTGCTTTCTTGTAGTTCCACCTCGAGAGGGTGCTGCTTTCACTTACAAGCTCATTTTCTACAGTTAGAAAGACTGGCCGATGGTCACTGCCACCAAGTTGTTTCCCAACAATTCGTGTAATGTTCCACTCCAGGTCTGGTGAATGAAAAGCCAGGTCAGGTGTAGTTGTAGTGTGCCATGATCTCGAGTAGAAAGTATGTGGGTCGGACGGCTTGTTAATCAAGATGAATCTATTCTCATCCTGCCAGTCTTCCAGTCTCTCTCCTCTCTGGTCCATGTGATCATAGCCCCAACTCTGCGAGTGGCTGTTGAAATCGCCACACACAATCATTTTTTCTGTTAATGGTAGTTAGTCTAGTGCCCGTGGGCGGTCACTTGGACAGTAGTAATTGATCAGATGTAGGTCTGTATTGCCTGTCTTAAATTTAAGTGTCTAATACTCAGCCCCCTTCCATGTAGACTTTGATTTGGGAAGCAGTGATGTTATTTTTTACAAGGGCCAGCATCCCACCATTTCGCTTGTCCTTTCGGTCAGATCGGTAACACTGGTAGCCTCTGATTCTGAAGGCTATATTTTCGTTGAGGTGAGTTTCTTGCAAGCACCATACGTTTAATTTTTCTTGGTCCAGGATGTTTTCTAGTTCTATTTTTTGTTGTTGTTGCTGACTCTCTCCGCATTCCAGTGCATTATTTTAAGTCTTTGTTTAGTATGGTCAGCCGTTCTATTCTCATGTCCCCTGGTTCCACAGGACAACTGAGAAAGGCCTCCAATAGTTGGGGTTGAACCCTTTCGAGACATTGGGCCCGGCACTGTACCTGCCCGTGGGTCCAAAGCAGGGTCCAAGAGCACCATAACATTTAGCAGTAGTCGGCATATTCCATTTTTCGTAATTGCGTGGCATCCTGATTTCTGTGGTGCGCCTCCTGGCTGGTTGCCTCCGTCTTCAGCACCTTTCCTTTGCTAGAGCAGACTGTGGTCTCACTCGAGTTTAGATGTGTACGCGCGCACACACGTGTATGCGCATGCATGTACGTGCATACACATCTGGTTATTTTTCGGCGCCAGAAACTCGCCGTCTCTCCTTCTCCTGTTAGTAAAAACAGTTCCGCCACGTGAAGGCCAGGAGTTGGACTTTTGCTGCAGAGGTTATGTATTCACGAGCCATTGGGGTATTTAAGCAGTGTTGGGCGCTCACCCCAACACTGCGCCCCGGCTACATACAGCAACATATGGAACCTTTCTAACTCTTGAATGTTATGTTGCATTGATTGCAGACTTGATATATTCACCAGTTCGTTAATGGTCATTGTGTTAATTCCCCCAGTTTAGATCTGCATTCCTTGATTCTGGACTATTTACGTGGTTACAATTCAACTTAAATGCTGTTGCCCAAGCTGCAGTACCATATTCAATGACTGGTCTCACTTGTTCGATATACAGCTTCTTAAGAACTCTCTCGTCTGCTTTCCGCGTTGTACCAGAAAGCTTTTCATGATTGCCATTTGTTTGCCAGGCTGTGGTTGGATTTGTCTCAACCTGTGTCTGCCATGATCACATAGGACACCCAAGTAGTTTCGATTTTCATCCTGTAGCAGTAATTTTCATTCAACACTAGCTTAGAGTAACTATGCATGGAAGATACTTATAATATAGTAACATATAAAGGCAGGAAATCAGACCCCTTCCAAATAACATCTGGCTTGAAACAGGGTGATGCACTATCGCCGCTACTCTTCAATCTGGCTCTAGAGAAAGTTGTAAGGAAGGTAAAGGAGGAATGTGATATTGGAGGAACATCCAAGCTGCTTGGTTATGCAGATGATATAGATATTATAGGGCAAAGTGAACAAAAGACATTAGAAATATTGACTCACTTAAAGGAAAAAGCCCAACAGATGGGGCTGGTTATCAACCAAGATAAGACAGAATATATGGTAATTTCAAGAGACGGAATGGCTAAAAACTCTGGCCACATACAAATAGATAATATGACCATTAAAAGAACGGAAACATACAAATACCTGGGTACAATCTTCAACTGCTCCAACATCATAAGGGAA
This sequence comes from Cepaea nemoralis, assembly GCA_014155875.1. Taxonomy (NCBI): domain Eukaryota; kingdom Metazoa; phylum Mollusca; class Gastropoda; order Stylommatophora; family Helicidae; genus Cepaea; species Cepaea nemoralis. The sequence continues at coordinate 307,358 of JACEFZ010017146.1, read as the reverse complement.
GAAATACAAACTAGAATCAACTCTGGAAATAAGATATACTATGCACTACAACATCTACTAAAATCAAAGGCGCTATCTCGTAACACCAAAATCACAATATACAAAACACTGATCAGACCAGTTGTGCTGTATGGCTCTGAAACCTGGAGTACAACGAAAGGAGACGAAGCCTTGTTACAAACCTTTGAGAACAAAATTTTAAGACGCATCTTTGGACCCATTAGGGATACACAAAGTGGAGAGTGGAAAAGAAGAAGTAACAAAGACATTTATGATTTGTTTAAGTCCCCGCTAATCACTGGTATCATGAAGGCTAATAGACTACAATGGCTGGGGCATATAGAAAGAATGGAAGATAATAGGGAAACAAAACTCGCTTACACTCAGGAAATAAATGACCGTAGACCCCGAGGTAGACCAAGAAGGCGGTGGAGAGATAATATACATACAGACCTACAAGCACTTGGAATCAACGACTGGCAAGAGAAGGTCCACCAGAGAGACGAATGGAGACAGATTGTATTTGCAGCAAAGAACCTCAATGGCTCGGAATGCTGAAGAAGAAGAAGAAGACTAGCTTAGAGTGCTGTATTTGAGCGGGAGACAACTGTGCATGTCGTTTTGTTCTCACTGATCTTAACTAGCTATGATTTTGACCATTTCTGTCACATTGAGAAAGCGTGTTGCATCTTATATTTAGCCGTACTAATATATTCTCCATAAGTCCATAAAACTCGGTTATCTGCAAAGGAGGAGGTGTATACTCTGGCTGGAACATGTTTGATAATATTATTTATGTATACAAAGGCAATGTTGGTAACAGAACTCTACCTTGGGGGAACACATTGCCCCAACGCCATCTTCTTGCTGGTGAGTTCTTGTACTTTTTCCCTGGCAGTTCTGTTCTCCAGTCGCCACTTCTCATACGTCATGGCCTAGGATATGTGGAGGCCGAACACTGCACACCCCAATGGCAGTAACAGTATGGGGACCAGCTTTGTCTTATCATGATATAAACCATATTTCTTCTTCTTCCGCCATCAACGTGTGCTGTGCGTGGCGCATAGCATCCATTGTAGTGCATAGATTTGGCTTTCTAGTTCTGTGCCACTAGGGTCACCATCATCTTACAAAGAACAGGCGAGAAGAGTTGGAGACATGGACCGACAGCCAGATTCCGCCCACAGGAGATGTTCCTCGTCTATGCTGTAAATTAATTGCCTGGTCTAGGGCTGAGTCTCAACAGCTTGCAGTGAAGTGGCTGCTTAGCTGACTATGACACCCCGACTGAGAACTAACTCGTTGCAAATGGTTTCACCCCTCAACGTTGAACAGGATCAGTATTGGACAAGCCCCAACCCACGTTTGATCAACGGGACGGCAGAGGCCTCTTGTTGCGGCTCGACCAGGCTGGGGTTAGCTTGAAATTCCGGGTCCCAAACAAATCGTTGCCTCCCGATACAGTGATGCAAAGAATATCTTCGCACATTTTGGCGGGATTCTGACTTAAGAGGCGTTCAGACATTACTATCTCATTTCATCTTGTTCTTCTTGTACCTTGCGGTGTTGAGGTGAAGTATACACTTCAGGAAAGTGCCCGTTTATGGGCTTCTTGTATCGAGATTCCTATGGACTCCGCTATTCCCCCTGTCCATCGATTATGCGATCAGCCTCTTCTTCTGATTCCATTTGCTCTGTGCATCATTGTTTACATCCTAGTTACATGGCCAACCATTTGACTTGCTGCCTTATGATAAAATCTAGCGCTGCTATAACCCCTGCTGTAGTCCTGATTTCTTCATGTCTGATTTTCTCTCTTCTTGATACATTGAGTATTCTTCTCATTACTATAAACCATATAATTAGAGTTTGTTGTTAGAGTTCATAGACACTTCACTGCTTTGTTTTGAGTTTCGCGTATTAATCTCCATCTCTATGTTCTTAATGGTCACAACTTGTGACCTGATATCCTATGACTCAGAGTCTGTGATAGACATTAAAAAGTGTCTCTTGGATACATATCACACCAGTTTTGTCTTCATAAAAGCAAACTGTTGGAGGAACGTTTTGTGTAGAACTTCTTCAGCATTATGCTGTAGTATATTGAGTATCCGGGGTGTTTAGTCAATAGCTCATACCCAATACCTCTGTATTCTGACTCCATAGAAGAGACTACAGTGGCCACCAGTCACATATAGTGGTCCCTTAGAGGTGGTTGGGGGGCCTTAACACCATCGCTGCCTGGCAGGACTACATAGGGAGGGATGAGTGCCATTCTACTATCTTTTAAGACATCATCATTCAGCGAATTGCCTTGCACGCTTTCGTCAAGCCTGTATTTCATTACATGGATTTAACAAAAATCTGTTTGGATTTACTTTCCCTAGCTGTTCACTGGCCCCTGTCTACCTATAAAGCAACAGGTGTATGTCTCACTTCATTTTATTCCTAACCAGATCCCATGTTTGACATGAGAGATCCTATCAGCATCTACCCTTCCATTGGCATTGCTCTTAGGGTCATTGGAACACGCATGCACCTCTACCACTTCTACATGTAGACACACAAGATGTGTTCTTCTTCTTCTTGACATTGCTGTCTTTGATAATGACAGTATCAGGCAAGGTCTCGTGGTGAACTCCAATATTTGTTGAAATTCCTCTTTAGTGTCATAATTTGGGAGTGTACTCGTGATACAAGTGTATCATTTTTAGTTTGTTAGTCATCGTACAGTGCAGTTCGAAAATTAAACCACAACCTTTAGAGTGTGGACTGATGGCATAACGGCTTTGCCACAAAGCCATCTATAAACCTAAGATTGTCATTATGCATCTTTCTATTTATTGAAGCACCATCAAGGAGAAACAACCATGCTACTGACCTAAACTCCAAGAGCTGTCACTTTACGGCAATGTAAATCAGTAATTTGCATGATTTATTGTCTGGCATATCTCATCTCATATCTTCATCTCGTCAGGTGCATACTGCTGAGTGATATATCATATGAAGTGAGTAAATAAACAAGTTTCGTTCGAATGTGGAATTTGAAAGTTAACACAAACTCTTTCTGATTGCACAAAACCGGGTGGAACTGCCTAATTGCTAACGCCTAAATATATTTGAGCTATGTTTATTGGGTGGAAAAGAGAGTTAAACAATCTTCAAGAATCCCCGTGCAGCCAACAGGCTATAAAACGCCGTCGACGTCGAATACTCAACAGCTAATAAACATAGGCATAGCGTGAACAAATAAAAAGCCTTTCGTATACTGTATTCGTCGAACAATAAACGATACATCAGTAGGTTTGTTCATTGCTTGCCAGCTAGTTTTCTGAGTCGACCCAGTCATCTTTGGGTCTTGATTACTGCATTTTCAATATGTTGTTTCCATGTCAGTTTCTTGTAAATGTAATACCAAAATAGGCAGAGAAGTTTCCTGCCTTGATCAGATAGACCCTAGGTCACGTGTAAGCTAGATGCTTTATCCTTGGGAGAAAAAAATAAAGAACATTATGGAGTTTCTAATGTGTATGCATGAGACCTGAACTATTAACAGACCAGCTGAAAACAAAATTTTAAATGATCCAGTGCCCAAGGATACTATATCGCCAAATGTCTTTCACTCACTCACTCACTCACTCACTCACTCACTCACTCACTCTCACTCACTCACGCACTCACACACACACGCACAGAGAGAGAGGGAGAGATTTGGACAGAAGGACGGTATATCGCCATACTAGGGTTATCGTGTTATTTGTTTTGTTCCGTAACATTTTCCACAATTTTAATACAAAGTGAACACATTATAATACTTTTAATTTGCTTTTATACCATGTTTGGTCCAAGCCTGTTGTTTGTTTGGCACTGAATCAGTTAATGCAGCATACATGCGGCGTCTGAGGAAAATGCAAAGAACACCTTAAACAGACAGAATATCAAATGAAGCAGTCTTTCAGAAAGCACATGAAAACCGCAAATTGATTAGAGAAATTGAATGTGTATGGTGAATAATAGGCATTTTATGAGAGGAAATAAACTTGAAAACTTAGTGATAATTGGCAAAATTAACGGGAAAGGTGCAAGAAGACAAGAATATAGACCAGATTTGACGCTCTGGTGATCATGAAAGATTGCTAACCATAATTGTCCAAGTTTATTGGCATGGCATATGATGAATGAATGACCGAATAAACAAATTTTATTTTGAAAGGGCCACAAATTGGTCACACTGGCCTGTCTTACATTCGGCCCTTCCAGTCACTCATCTTTCGTTCATCAGTTATGTATTGTGCATGTTACATTCACATAGGATAAAACATTGTCAAATGAATATATTCATATTACCATGTGATGAGACAGGCAAACAGGCAGACACACACACACACACACACGCGCATGCACGCACGCACGAACACACATACATACGCACATACATACATACTTACACACATACATAGGTCCGTCCGTCCGTCCATCCATCCATCCATTCATCCATCCACCCACACACCCACCCACCCAAAAAGACAGACAGACACACACACATCATTTACACAAACTCTCACAGTTACACACCCACTCAACAACACTAACATACACACCCCCTCGCGCACACACACATATACCCCACTCACAATCACAAACTCACTCAAAAGCATTTACTCATACTTACATACTTACATGCTGATGATAATAATGATGAAGGTTAGTCAACCTTTGAACGTGTCTCCTTTCTTACAGTCACCAACGCCTCCGAGGAGAGCCACCTGGAGCAAAAGCTGCTGGACTTACAGGATAAACTCCACAAGGCGGAGCATTTGAACAGGCAGCGGGAGAACGAGATGTATGCCCTGTTGAATAGGATTGACAGTGGAGGCAATGTATCAGCTTTGTAAGTGTGGCCTTTAATTTGTGTAGTGTGGTCTGTGGTTTGTGTGAGTGTGGACTTTGAGTTGTATGTGGTATTTGATTCTTTGAATTGTGTAACGTGGTCTGTGTAAGTGTTGGCTTTTAAATTGTGTGTGGTTTGTGTGTCTGTGTAGAGTTGTTTGTGGTCTTTGGTTTATGTAAGTGTGGTTTGTGATTTATGTAAGCATGTAGACTTTGATTTGTATATGGTCTGTGGTTTGTGTAAGCATAGACTGTTGAGTTGCAACGCCCTTAAGACACTGTACACAGTGAAATATATAACTAGTTTGTTACATTGTGCTTAAAAAGGCATAATAACTACAGCCCATAGCTGTAGCTAATGTGGTTGATCAGACCAATTTGCACTTTAATTGTTTATCCACAATGGAAGCATGTGAACATGATCATTTCCACCATCTGGCGTCTCACACGTTCCTAATCTGCAATCATTTTTTTCTTATATATATATATATATATATATATATTTTTTTTTTAGCATATCCTTTTACAGGACTTAGCTGTCAACACCAGCATCTTTCAGCCGTATGTTGATCTCTTGGCAAGATTACGCTCAGTAGTTTGCCATTGCTTTCTGAGCGGCCGGCTCACATACCCCGTAAGTTACCGATGCGATTCGAACCACTGCTGATTTGAACCGTCATCACGTTACCTGACGAGAGTATACGAGATTACGGAGAAAAGTCATAACCTCTAAGCCACGAAGCCGGCATATATATATAGATGAAAAACATTCTGACCAATAAAATGATGTAAATTGAAACGAGAAAAAGAGTGTTGAGGGGATACATAGAGCCTGTTCTTTTGTATGGATGTGAAACTTGGACAATGTGCAGTCAAGCAGAAAAACATCTGATGGCTGCAGAAATGTGGTTTCTGAGGAAAATGCAAAGAATACCATGGACAGATAGAAAAACCAATGACCAAGTACTACAAGAGACAAATGAAAATCGTAGATTGATTAGAGAAATTAGACGTAGACAGTCAAAATTTTTTGGACATGTTATGAGAAGAAATGGACTGGAGAACTTAGTGACAGCTGGCAAGATCGAAGGGAACAGACCAAGAGGAAGACCGAGAGGAAAATACCTGGATGGCTTGGCCACATGGCATGGACGAGACAGGAACACTGAGCTGATCCACGACTCTGGTGATCGAGTGAAATGGCGAATCATGACCGCCCACGCTTTCCGGCATGGCACATGATTGATTGATTGATTGATAAAAAGTAGAAGTGAAGAATCGTTTTGGAGTCTTAATGTCTATACAGAGGAATTGACACCTGATGAATTGGCAGTACAAGCTAAAGATATCTTGATAACAGCAGCCAAAGATTTAATTACGACCAAGAATAAGCAACATAAGCCATGGGTTACATCAGACACGTTAGAATTAATCAAACAACAAAGGGAACTGAAACAGGACGGAGGTGAAACCGATAATGGCAGGATGAAGTATAACTCGAGAAATAAGAAAGAACACATGAAAGGACAAAAACCAATATATACAAGATTGCTGTACCAGAATAGAGCAATATCATAAGACTGGAAGAGATTACGAAATGTTCAAAGAAATGAAGTTATTGCCAAAAAATTTTCAACCTCAATTAAATGTTATCTGTGACAAGATGGGAAATACCTTAACAGAATCTAGACACATTCTAGAAAGATGGCACGAGTACATGAAGTGGAATGTATGATATGAATTACTGTGAGGATATGAATAAGATAGATGCACCAATGACAGCTGAAACAGAACCTGAACCCTCATTTGATGAAATTGCATGGACAATAAAAGACCTGAAGAATGGTAAATCACCTGGATGTGATGAGATACCAGCTGAACTAATTAAAACAGGAGGAGAAGAAAGCATACAAATCTATCATGCATTATGTAAAAAGATATGGGCATTTGGTATATCATATGGCCAAAAGATTAGAAGAAAACCATCTTTATTCCAATATCAAAAAAGAGCAACCTGAAATTATGCACCAATTATAGAACTGTTGTCCTGATCAGTCATGCAAGTAAAATTCTACTAAAAATCATAATGGGTAGACTTCATAGAGAAATTGGAAGAATAGATTAATGTGGTTCAAGCTGGATTTAGAGAAAGAAGAGGGACAAGAGATCACATACTCAATATGCGTTTAAAAATAGAATAGTGTGGAGAATTTAACGTAAACCTAACCTCATGTTTTGGTAGATTATTCAAAGGTATTTGACTGTGTTCATCATCAGAAACTTTGGGAAATCATGAGAAAAATGGGCTTTCCATCACATGTAGTATAACTCATAAAAATGCTCTATCTAGACCAGTGGTTCTGAACCTTTTCTGGCCCATGCACCCTTTCACCATATGTAAGAATTTCATTCCCCCTTTTCCAGCGAATGAAAGAAAAAGAATTCCCTCCTTTCCAAAATTGTCAGCCTCAAAAGGCACATTCAAAATAACATGCCTATAATACTGAACATCCTAACTTTTTGTCTATATTTGTTGTTTGTCCATCAAGAATGATGATGACCATTCATTTCATCCAGTGTTGATTGAAGGTATGGAGCCATGAGTTCTAAGATGGCTGATAAGGCCTATTTTGGCTCGAAACGTTCTTTGACAATGTGGGCAAAGAATGCTTGATGTTCCAGGAGGAGGATCTCCTGCAGTGGTTTTTCTGTCCAGCCTTTTCTTCACAGCTCTTGCAGTCCTGGTTGCTTCACAAGTGACTGCATCCTTGTGTAATGATGTACGCCATGAATTTCGGTCTTTGGCAGCAGTCTCCCAGGTGTCAAGATGAATTCCAAAAGCTTTGAGTGAGATTTTCAGAGTGTCTTTAAAGCATTTCCTCTGGCCTCCTTGGGAGTGTTGACCACAACGCAGCTCGCTGTAAAAATTTGTTTAGGGAGCCTGTGATCTTGCATGCAAGTTAAGTGACCAGCCCAGCGAATCTGATTCTTCATTAGTAGAGTGTGGATACTGGGCATGTACGCTCTTTCTAGAACTTTAGTGTCTGGGATCTTGTCTTGCCATTTAATCTTCAATAGGTTCCTAAGGCAGACTGTGTGGAAGTAGTTTAATTTCATGATATATGAAGTTGGATGAGAATGACTTGCGCAATGAATTGGATTAAAGTGAGGAAGAGTTGTGCAATTCGTCGACCTCACTCTATCTGAGTCCAGTGGCAAGACAAGTCAAGATGACTGAAGACAAATACAGGTGCAGTAGATGACCAGGGCATTCCACGTGCCTCGCCGTGCTCATTACATTCCATAACGTTTTGCAGGCAAACGCCGTCTTGCCCTTTGAATCACAATGATTTATTCCATGCGCCATATTTGTACATAACCGTTACATGCATAGAATAATTTTATAGTGTAGTAAAACATCAAAGAATTGTCACCTAATACACAACACCAGAATGCCAGAAAATTGTGCTTCATCAAACAAAACGTTCAGTAGAAAGCCAGGAAGCCATTTTGAGTCTGCCAATCTGTGGTCTTAATTCTCCTGGAAACCCTAAAATTCCCCCCTTGGGGGGGGGGGGGGGGGATTCCCCACTGATTGAGAACCATTGATCTAGACCAACAAGCAGCAGTTAGAATAGATGGCGAGACATCAGACTGGTATGACAACAAACAAGAAGTTCATCAGGGCTGTGTGCTGTCCCCTTATTTGTTAAACATGTATGCCAAAAATATAATGAGAAATGTCAGAGATGATATAAACAGAGAGCAATATGATGCCCTAAATACTGGTGGTCACAAAATACCAGAGATTCAATATGCTGATGATCAGTATTACTATCCAAATCACAGAATGATATAGAACAACTAATAACCTCAAACCAAAAAAAAATAGTGAAAATCATAACCTATATCTTAACATAGCAAAAGCAAAGATAATGCATACGGATAAAACTATTATGGAAAAAGAAATATGTGTTAATGAGGAAAAATTTGAGGTGGTGGAAAATTTTGAATATCTTAGGTCATTAAATACCAACAATGGTGACAGAATGAAGGAAATTAAAAGACGAATATCTATTGCTCTTCACAAACTAACACAACTGAACAAATTGTGGAGGGGGACAGATAGAACTACACAAATTAGAGTTATAAGAGTATGCATCTTCCCCATTGGCATGTGAGACCTGGACACTTACTAAACAAGCTGGACAGCACATAAATGCCTTTTAATATAAATGTTATAGACGGGTTCTAAGAATATCTTGGATACAGAAAAGAACAAATGAATCCATACGACAAGATCTGAGATCTAAGAAGCTTTGCTACTAAAGACGATAAAACAAAGAAAATTGAAATATTTTGGCCACTTGAAACGTCACGATAGTTTGGAGAGAATAATAATGGAGGGGTATATGCTTAGGAAGAGAGGAAGAGGAAGGCCAAAGAGAAGATGGGTGCAGGATGTGGCGGATTATCTCCAAAGGGTGTATCGGACGCGGGGGGACATTTTGCTTACGACCGAGAAATTGTCTGGGCGGTTATTATTGGAGGGAGGTTCTGCAAGAGACGTGCTACTGAATGAATGAATGAATTTATATTTTATATATAAAAAAAAAATCTATTATTTGTTTCTTGACGAATTGCCTCAGTAGATACCTATATTATATATATATATATATATATATATATATATATATATATATATATATATATATATATATATATATATATATATATATATATATATATATATATATATAATATATATATAATATATAGGTATCTACTGAGGCAATTCGTCAAGAAACAAATAATAGATTTTTTTTAAATTTGCATATCCTTTACAGGACATCGCTGTCAACACCAGCATCTTACAGCTGTATGTTGATTTCTTGGCAAGATTACGCTCAGTAGTTTGCCATTGCTTTCTGAGCGGCCGGCTCACATACCCCGTAAGTTACCGGTGCGATTCGAACCACTGCTGATTCTCACCGTCATCACGTTACCGACGAGAGTATACAAGATTACGGAGAAAAGTCATAACCTCTAAAAACTGTAAATTGATTGCAGAAATTGGACATAGATGTAATATTTTGGGCATGTTATTAAAAAGAAATAAACTTGAACACTTAGGGACAACTAGCACACTTGATATCAAACGATCAAGGGAACAACAAGAAGAAAAATAGCTGGATGGTTTGGCCACAATGCATAACCAGGACAAGAATACACAGCTGATCTGAAGTTTTGATCATGCTAGATGGAGAACTATTGCTACAATAGCATAACCTGGACAAGAATATAAAGCTGATCTGATACTATGACTGATCTTGCTAGACGGAGAACCATTGCCACCACAGCGTAACCTGGACAAGAATATACAGCTGATCTGATGCTTTGATCATGCTAGACGGAGAACCATTGCCACCACAGTGTAACCTGGACAAGAATATACAGCTGATTTGATGCTCTGATCTTGCTAGATGGAGAACCATTGCCACCACAGCCTAACCTGGACAAGAATATACAGCTGATCTGATGCTTTGATCTTGCTAGATGGAGAACCATTGCCACCACAGCCTAACCTGGACAAGAATATACAGCTGATCTGATGCTTTGATCTTGCTAGATGGAGAACCATTGCCACCACAGCATAACCTGGACAAGAATATACAGCTGATTTGATGCTCTGATCTTGCTAGATGGAGAACCATTGCCACCACAGCATAACCTGGACAAGAATATACAGCTGATTTGATGCTCTGATCTTGCTAGATGGAGAACCATTGCCACCTCAGCAACACAAACAAAAGATCCATGTCTGGAGAGGCTGGTTCACCAGGAAAGGGAGGGGGGGGGGTGGTCAATAGAGGGTCAGGAAGACACTCAATATGTAGAGGTCAACTCAAGTGGATGTTCAGTCAGACTGCCATTGGTAGCATCAGCATGGGAGCTGTTGGTTAGATTGGCCTTAACTTTCCCACACAAATCTCTGGAGCCCACACACTGAGGCTAGGTTAAACTTTCCCACACAAATCTCTGGAGCCCACACACTGAGGCTAGGTTTAACTTTCCCGCACAAATCTCTGGAGCCCACACACAGGCTAGGTTTAACTTTCCCACATAAATCTCAGGAACCCACACAATGAGGCTAGCTTAAACTTTCCCACACAAATCTCTGAAGCCCACACACTGAGGCTAGGTTAAACTTTCCCACACAAATCTCTGGGACCCACACACTGATGCTAGGTTAACATTTCCCACACAAATCTCTGGAGCCCACATGCTGAGGCTAGGTAAAACTTTCCCACACAAATCTCTGGAGCCCAAACACTGAGGCTAGGTCAAACTTTCCCATATAAATCTCTGGAGCCCACACACTGAGGCTAGGTTTAACTTTCCTGCACACATATCTGGGGCCCACACACCACACACTGAGGCTAGGTTTAATTTTCCCACACACGTCTGGGGCCCACACATTGAGGCTAGGTCAAACTTTCCCACACAAATCTCTTTAGCCCAAACACTGAGGCTAAGTCAAACTTTCCCAGGTTTAACTTTCCCACACACATGTCTGGGGCCCACACACTGAGGCTAGATTTAATTTTCCCACACACATGTCTGGGGCCCCCACATTGAGGCTAGGTTAAACTTTCCCATACACATGTCTGGGGCCTACACATTAAGGCTAGGTTAAACTTTCACACACACACATGTCTGGGCCCACATATTGAGGGTAGGTTAAACTTTCCCACACAAATCTCTGGAGTCCACACTCTGAGTCTAGGTAAAACTTTCCCACACAAATCTCTGGAGCCCAAACACTGAGGCTAGGTAAAACGTTCCCACACAAATCTCTGTATCCCACACATTGAGGCTAGGTTTAACTTTCCCACACACATGTCTTGGGCCCACATATTGAGGCTAGGTTAAACTTTCCCACACAAATCTCTGGAGCCCACAAACTGAGGCTTGGTTTAACTTTCCCACACACATGTCTGGGGCCCACACACTGAGGCTAGGTTTAATTTTCCAACACACATGTCTGAGGCCCACACATTGAGGCTAGGTTAAACTTTCCCACACACATGTCTGGGACCCACACATTGAGGCTAGGTTAAACTTTCCCACACACTTGTCTGGGGCCCACACATTGAGGCTAGGTTAAACTTTCCCACACAAATCTCTGGAACCCACACACTGAGGCTTGGTTTAACTTTCCCACACACATGTCTGGGGCCCACACACTGAGGCTAGGTTTAATTTTCCCACACACATGTCTGAGGCCCACACATTGAGGCTAGGTTAAACTTTCCCACACACATGTCTGGGACCCACACATTGAGGCTAGGTTAAACTTTCCCACACAAATCTCTGGGGTCCACATATTGAGGCTAGGTTTAACTTTCCCACACACTTGTCTGGGGCCCACACATTGAGGCTAGGTTAAACTTTCCCTCACAAATCTCTGGGGCCCACACACTGAGGTTAGGTTAAACTTTCCCACACAAATCTCTGGGGCCCACACACTGAGACTAGGTTAAACTTTCCCACACACATGTCTGGGGCCCACACATTGAGGCTAGGTTAAACTTTCCCACACACATTTCTGGGGCTCACATATTGAGGCTAGGTTAAACTTTCCCACACAAATCTCTGGAGCCCACATATTGAGGCTAGGTTAAATTTTCCCACACAAATCTCTGGGCCCCACACATTGAGGCTTGGTTTAATTTTCCTACACTTTTCTTTGGAGCCCACATCCTGGGGATGAAACCTATGGGTGTTTGTAGGCAAGTGCACTAATAACTCCACCACCAAAGCCCCATAATATATATATTCTCTCTCTGTCTCTCTCTGTCTCTCTCTCTCTCTCTCTCTCTCTCTCTCTATATATATATATATATATATTTTGTTGCGTATCCCTTACGGAACGTTGCAGTCAACACCAGCATTTTCAGCTGTTGTTGATGTACTAGGCAAGTGTTACGTTCAGTAGTGTGCCATTGCTTTCTGAACCACCGGCCTCTATACCTTTTTCGAAAAAACCAGCAGCGCCGTGTTTCGAACCCGGGTATACGGGCTCACAAACCGCGTTCGCAAGCCCTTAGCCACAGAGACCGGTCTATATATATATATATATATATATATATATATATATATATATATATATATATATATATAGAGAGAGAGAGAGAGAGAGAGAGAATATATATATTATATTTGGGTATGTACATGTATGTGTATGTTTGTGTCCACGCGTGTGTTTGCGTGCATGTGTCCATGCATGCATGCATGTGTTCATGCATGTTTGTGTTCATGCATGCATGCGTTCATGCATGCATGCGTGCGTGTGTGTGTTTGCGCGCGCTTGCACATTTGCGTGTATGGATGTGTGTGTTTATATGTGCATATATTTATATATGTATACACATTGCCTTGGCCAGACTCTGATAGCAATAATATTCCAGTTGTGTGTACACTGTGATTGAAACTAAACATTCCCAGTAAATCAAAAAGAATCCCCAGGTATATTGAAGACCTAGCGGACGTGAGAAAAACATTTCACGTTATCTTTTAGAAACACATTTGAAGCATTTGAAGGCCTCAGATCGATAGGAGAGAGATGGCAGGAATTCAATAAATGCATGGAGATGTCAGCACAAGAAAATATTTCCAACTAAGAGAACCAATAAAAAAATTTCAAAAAAAAAGAAAAGAAAAAAGTAATGACACAAGAAATTTTTTAATCTGATCCAATTCAGAAATCGAAAAAAAAAAGAAAATGGTGGCAGGAATGCGCAGAAGTAAATAGAGAAATTAAGAAATAGAAGAAATGCGGGAAAGTTAACAAAGAGAACTAAATATATGAGACAGGACAGATGCCCTGAAGCACTAGCAGATCCATTTTCATTACTATACCTAAAAACAAGAAACACGAGAATGCAAATCACATAGAATAATACAGACCAGAACAAATCATTATTCTGTGCCTCAGAACAGGACACAATCAGTTACGCAACTAAATGTATACACAATTCAAGATTGACGTATGTGCACATATGGATTGGCACTGCACACAACAGATCACATATTCCACGACTGCACAAAATACGACATATCTAGGCAAACCATCTGAACTAAAGAAACAACAGTGGAAGATAAACTCTATGGACCATTGAGTGAACTAAGAACGGCAGTGAAGTTCATAAATGAGACAACATTGCAAATATAGACACATTTCAAGTGAAAGAAGAAGAAAAACGTAGAACAATCAGCTTAATGAGTCATGTCACTGGAATACTCTAACAGACCTGGAATTGTGTGGTCTGTCGAATCATAATGTGCTAGGGATGTACAACTGAGTTTCATCTAGTGGTCATGAGAGATGGGAAAAACGTCTGCAATTATCAGCATGGAACATGATAATGATGATGATGATAACGCTGGAGTGAGCTATTATTGGAGTCTGCTCAGGTGCATGGTAACTGGTTTGTGCTGTGCTTGAAGTGATACAGTAAGTACAAGACTGTTATACTCCCTGCTGGTGCTGGGATAAGAACATCTGATCTCCTCGGATGAGTAAAAGAAAAAACTTGGAGGACCTGTTTGCACGTATTTATGCCCAAGCCAACATTCACAGCTAAATAGAAATAACATGTGTGGCTGTGTTTTACATATAAAACATGTGGGGTTGTGTTATACAGAGATAACATGTCAGCTTGTGTTATACAGAGATAACGTGTGAGGTTGTGTTATACAGAGATAACCTGCGAGGTTGTGTTATACACAGTAGCACTCGTATTTTACAGGGATAACCAGCGAGGTTGTGTTATACACAGATAACACTCGTGGTTGTGTTATACAGAGATAACATGTGGGTTTGTGTTATACACAGTAGCACTCATGGTTGTGTTATACATAGATAACATGTGAGGTTGTGTTATACAGAGATAACATGTAAGGTTGTGTTATACACAGATAACACTCGTGGTTGTGTTATACAGAGATAACATGTGGGTTTGTGTTATACACGGTAGCACTCATGGTTGTGTTATACATAGATAACATGTGAGGTTGTGTTATACAGAGATAACATGTGAGGTTGTGTTATGCACAGATAACATGTGAGGTTGTGTTATACAGAGATAACATTTGGGGTTGTGTTATACACAGATAACACTCGTGGTTGTGTTATACAGGGATAACATGTGAGGTTGTTGTATACAGAGATCACACTTGGGGTTGTTATACACACAGATAACACTCGTGGTTGTGTTATACACAGATAACACTCGTGGTTGTGTTATACAGAGATAACACTCGTGGTTGTGTTATACAGAGATAACATTTGGGATTGTGTTATACACAGTAGCACTCATGGTTGTGTTATACATAGATAACATGTGAGGTTGTGTTATACAGAGATAACATGTGAGGTTGTGTTATACAGAGATAACATGTGAGGTTGTGTTATACAGAGATAACCTGTGGGGTAGTGTTATACACAGTAGCACTCGTGGTTGTATTATACAGGGATAACATGTGAGTTTGTTGTATACAGAGATCACACTTGGGATTGTGGAAGTCATGGCAGTAAGTAAAGCAATTCAATAACATGGCTCGAGACACAGACATTCACTAGGGCTTGTTTCCTTAGCGACTCAATGAACATGATCAAGAGGATAGAGGAGGGGTCGATCCGAAGAGAATGGTTGCTGCCTTTGAAGCGGTCTCGACTGGCAAAGATTAGTTTCATCTTCGTGCCAGGGCATGCGGGAGTACAAGGAAATGAGCTGGCTGACAAGCTCGCAGGTGAGGCTACTGTGGAGGGCGGACGCGCCATGGACCAGGCTGACATTCTGAATGCTCTACGAGAAGTGAGACTTTTGCGAGAACCAAGTGATGACTGTGAATCTACAACAATGGCCAGACTGTTAGAGCAGCAAATTAAAAGAGGGATGGCCAAACAAGACACTACGCAGGACGCCAAAGAAGATTGATAAACCAACACAGAACTGGCGTCGTTAGCCGCTACACGCTGCGGGATTTGCTGAGGAGGGGATCCGAGCACTTATGGACTGAATGGTTCGATGTGCGACGAGGATGATCTGTCGACTAACTAACTAACTAACTAACTAACTAACTAACTAACTAACTAACTAACAGATAACACTCGTGGTTGTGTTATACAGAGATAACACTCGTGGTTGTGTTATACACAGATAACACTCGTGGTTGTGTTATGCAGATATAACATGTGAGGTTGTGTTATACAGATACCACTCATGATTATGTTATACATAGATAACATGTGGGGTTGTGTTATACACTTAATACGCATGGTTGTGTTATACAGAGATAAAGTGTGTGGTTGTGTTATACAGAGATAATACACATGGTTGTG
Organism: Cepaea nemoralis; assembly: GCA_014155875.1. NCBI lineage: Eukaryota > Metazoa > Mollusca > Gastropoda > Stylommatophora > Helicidae > Cepaea > Cepaea nemoralis. The sequence goes on along the minus strand of JACEFZ010017146.1, from coordinate 291,061 downwards.
TTATACAGAGATAAAGTGTGTGGTTGTGTTATACAGAGATAAAGTGTGTGATTGTGTTATACAGAGATAACACGTGTGGTTGTGTTACACTTATAAAAAATGCGGGGTTGTGTTATACAGAGATAACATGTGTGGTTGTGTTATCCATAGATAACATGTGTGGTTGTGTTATCCATAGATAACATGTGTAGTGGAGTTATCCATCCATCATGTGCCATGCCGGTAAGCGTGGGCGGTCATGTTCTGCCATATCACTCGATCACCAGAGTCGTGGATCAGCTCCGTGTTTCTGTCTCGACCATGCCACAAGGCCAAGCCATCCAGGTACTTGCTTCTAGGTCTTCCCCTTGGTCTGTTCCCCTCGATCTTACCAGTTGTCACCAAGTTCTCCAGATCATTTCTTCTCATAACATGCCCAAAAAATTGTGACTGTCTACGTCTAATGTCTCTATTCAGTTTACGATCTTCATTTGTTTCTTGAAGAACTTGTTCATTGGTCTTTCTGGCTGTCCATGGTATTCTTTGCATTTTCTTCAGAAACCACATTTCTACAGCCATCAGATGTTTTTCAGCCTGACTGCTCATTGTCCAAGCTTCACATCCATATAAGAGCACAGGTTCTATGTAGCATCTCAACACTCTTGTTCTCGTTTCAATTGACATCTTTTTATTGGTCAGTATGTTTTTCATCTTGCTAAAGGCTACTTTTGCCATGGCGATTCTTGTTCTAATCTCTTCAAGGCATCTCCCATCAGATGTTATTATTGTTCCGAGATAATTGTACCTATTCACTTGTTGAAGAATATCCCCATTTACTTGTATATTACATTGTGGTATTTCGTTCTTCCTACTGACGACCATAATCTGTGTTTTTTTTTACAATTTAATTCTAACCCTAGTTGTTCACTGTGTGTAACAACCGCATCTACTAAATTTTGCAGGTCCTGTTCATTGTCTGCAATCAAGACTGTATCATCTGCATATCTAATGTTATTGATGCATCGTCCCCCAATGTTGATTCCTTCCATATCTTCAATATTTCTGAAAATACATTCACTGTACAGGGAAAACAGATCTGGAGACATTACACATCCCTGTCTCACACCCCTTTTAATAGGCTGATATTGGCTTACTTCATTATCAACTCTTATGGCAGCTTGTTGTTTCCAATATATGTTTTTTACAAGTCTAAGGTCTTTTCCATCAATCTGTATATCCTCAAGCATCCTTATCATGTTGACATGTCTCACTTTGTGTAGTCAATAAAGCAAAGGTAAAGATCTATGAGTTGAGTTGTACACAGATAAAAATTGAAATAAACACATAATTATTTACTCAGAAGGGAAAGACTACACAGTTTTGGACCCACAGAGCACTAGGGCATTTAAAGGATATTGAACAATCTCAGAGTGTTATTAGTGAAACTCCTCGGCAGACCTCTGGGTATTAATATATAATACAGGCATATAGCAGATAACGGGAGGTTCCGTGGCGAAATGGTTAGGAGATTTCAGTATTGAAATATTGACAAAATTTCTAAATTACATCTATACTAGTGGGTAAATCTCTGATGACCTATTAAAATCCACCTTTATAGCTCGGTCAAAGAAACCAGGCCTTGTAGCATGCTGAGATCATCATGCGTTTTTTGAGTCACATAACAAAGCTGTTACTTAGAATAAATAATTCGCTTAAATTCGCTTTAGGCGAATTATCAGAAGAATAAGAAACAGGATTAAACCAGAAGTTGGCAGTCAACATTGTGGATTTGTAGAGGGAATACGGAAATAATCAAACTACCTGAACAACTAAGCATTGATAGCAAAGATCTGCGAATAATAAAGAGCATATATTGGCAGCAAACAGCAGCGATAAGAATCAACAACCTTTTGGAAACTTTTCAGTGTAAAAAAAGGGCATCAGACAAGGATTGTAATACCTCCTGATTTGTTTTCATTGTACAGTGCACATATGAGATCTACAGAATATATGCGTGGGATCCTATATATATATTTTTTTTTATAGCTGGTGATTTAATATAAATAACTTACTTTATGTTGAAGACGCCGTCTTAATAGCAAAAAAGTCAGAAGGAAGTACATTTAATGATACATTCAGTGGTTATAGTAAATGAAAAATGGGCCACAACTTGAATAATAAGAAGACCGAAGTCATGGTGATACCAAAGAAATAAATCGTACCTAAAAGTACAGCTAGGGGTTAACTTCTTTCTTTGTAATCCCGAATATTCTTGTGAGTAACGTAACCTGCGCGAGAATCGGTAGCGGTTCTCGCCGGTTGGTAACTTACGGGGTATATGAGCCGGTCGTTCAGAAATCAATGGCAAATTACTGAGCGTAATCTTGCCTAGTACATCAACAGCAGCTGAAAAATGCTGATATTGACTGCAACGTCCTGTAAGGGATATGCAAAAAAAAAAAAAAAAAAAAAAATGTACAGCTAAATTAAGTGACGTTATTTTGGGGCAGATGTAACAATTTCAATATCTTGGCATGGATAACTTCAGATGGAAGATGCATTACATATATAAAGAACAGAATAAGACAAGCAAAAACTGCATTTCATCAAATGATGACCAATTTATGCAGAAAGTCCTTGTTTTTGGAGATGAGACAAATTATTCTTGCATGTTGCATGGAACCAGTTTTAATCAGGTGAATCCTGGACAATTAATAAACAAGCGAAATAATCACCGGAAGCTATAGAGATGTAATTTTATAAAGGAATGCTTATCATTCCTTGGACAGCCAAAATAAGCAATCTGGACATTTTAAGATAGGCTAAGTCTCAAAGACAACTTATTACAACCATCAGAAAGAAGGAGTCTTAATTTTTTGGCCACATAATGAGCAGACATAAACTTAAACATGCTGTGACAGCAGAAAAGATTTGTGGAGAGAGAAATAGAGGAAGACAGTGATAGAAAATTCTTGACAGTCTTGTTTCGTGGCACAGAAGGGAGTCAGCATAGGAAATTGATACGTGCCTTTGGAGATAGCAGGATGTGGAGATGCATGATCCACCATACCGGTCGGCGAGACACTTGATGATGATGATGATGATGATGATGGTTAAGTACTTTTTGAGATATGCAATGGAGGGGATGCATGTATGATCTGTGAGAAGAGATGTGAGCACTTGTTGAACTATCCACGTGCAATGGCGGAGATTATGGACTTCTTCTTCTTCTTCTTCTTCTTCTTCTTCTTCTTCTTCTTCTTCTTCTTCTTCTTCTTCTTCTTCTTCTTCTTCTTCTTCTTCTTCTTCTTCTTATTATTATTATTATTATGGAGAGATGTTCAGGAGCTATGGTCGTGATCCACGTATGATCCGCAGGGGATGATGTGAGCACTTTTTGAGATACTGATATAACACAAAGGTTGTTGTAGCTGTTGTTGTCTTCATCTTACGTCATTGGGTGTTGTGGGGAGGAGTTATTGAACTTGCAGCTCCTTTGGCTAGCGCCTTTCCTTCAACTTACATCATGATTCATGAGCATATTTTTCTAGGATCAAGTAAATTCCCCACCAGTTTACTGGACCCGTCGAAGGTTCTTGACATACTTAACTCTTTTATATTTGCTACTACCACCATGTCACAAATGTGTTCTGCAATGCTCGTTATTTCATATCCTAAACAAGTTTTATTAGGATCAGGTAACTTCCCTACCAGTTTTCTAGGGCGATTCATGTGTAATTTGTAAGTGTACACTCGAGCCTTAGTCAGATATGATGAGCTACCGTATGACAGTAGACTGCTGCTTTCTGTTAGCGCCGAATGTTGGGCGGCGCTTACCAGGCCCGACACCCCACATTGTGCCAACGACTTCGGGCGGAGGAGCGCAATTGAGAGGGTACAAGCCTTATCCTGGGGCGAAGAAATGCAACCTGTCATGGTAGGGCAGACCAGGCCCTAAGCCTTGGTTGGCAGCTGATCTAGGATCGAAGCTCCAACAGGCGGACAGTTAGAGCATTGCCTGCTGTCCTGCCAGCTTCTGCAGCTTGTCTTGTTACATATATATTGGTATTACCTTTCCTCTGGAGTGAACTAGGCAGGCCGAGAGAGGGATCATGCTGCATGGGCAACACATGGTCTCTATATATCAGCCCAGGCTTTGTGCTATGGAGAGGTATAAAACCAAACCATTGTCCATGGTACTTATATTGTGTTTTGTTTTGTTCAGCTTGAACCAGTCCACCTTACAGGATATCAAAGCGGGCCTCCAGATGCCAGGTATATATTCTTATCTGCCTCACCTGACGGGACATCCAGAGTTCCTCATTCCAGCTGTCAAACTGTCCAAGGGCAGACAAGGAGGTATGTATCCATGTGGTTACGCTAGGTGTTCTTCAACTGTGTTGTGTGGCCAGAATCAAAGTGATGGTACCCAGACACACCTGTACTTTCTGTCTCTCCTAGGTATGGGGAGTGGAGGCACCCAGACACACCTGTACGTTCTGTCTCTCCTAGGTGTCCTTCAACTGTGTTGTATGGCCAGAATCAAAGTCATGGCACCCAGACACACCTGTACCTTCTGTCTCTCCTAAGTGTGGAGAGTCATGGCACATAGACAAACCTGTACGTTCTGTCTCTCCCAGGTGTGGGGAGTCTCCACGACCAAATGGTTATGCCAACTGCCCCGCTCTCAGAAAATTATGGGTTTGATTCCGGGCTATGCGTCGTTTGGTTCACGGGTGCAGTTTTCTCTGACTTTGATGGAGGTTGTCGCTGGAGCTACGGAGTTTGTGATTTGTGCGGCTCTTTAGAAAGAGACCATATGGTATAAAACCCTGTGCTGTGAAGTCGATTCTCTTGCCTATCTCTATTAGGTGGTGTTGGAGTATTGATTGTTCTGTTAGAGCACTGCTGATATTATTTCTTCCTTTCTTTCACCTGGAATCGGCCTGTAGGTGTAATTTTATTGTCTGCCATGAACTGCAGTGTCCTCTGCAGGACCTGCAGGCTTCCAAAGAGTCTGACATATGAGGTTGTTGTATCCGACCATAGAATAGACCTTTCTTAGCCCTGACTGATAATGTACTATAGTATATATTCTAAACAGTGCTGTAGTATATATTCTAAACAGTGCCGTAGAATATATTATAAACAGTGCTGTAGTATATATTCTAAACAGTGCCGTAGAATATATTATAAACAGTGCTGTAGTATATATTCTCAGTGCCGTAGAATATATTATAAACAGTGCCGTAGTATATATTCTAAACAGTGCCGTAGTATATATTCTAAACAGTGCCGTAGAATATATTCTAAACAGTGCTGTAGTATATATTCTAAACAGTGCCGTAGAATATATTATAAACAGTGCTGCAGTATATATTCTAAACAGTGCCGTAGAATATATTATAAACAGTGCTGTAGTATATATTCTCAGTGCCGTAGAATATATTATAAACAGTGCCGTAGTATATATTCTAAACAGTGCTGTAGTATATATTCTAAACAGTGCCGTAGTATATATTCTAAACAGTTCCGTAGTATATATTCTAAACAGTGCCGTAGTATATATTCTCAGTGCCGTAGAATATATTCTAAACAGTGCCGTAGTATATATTCTAAACAGTGCCGTAGTATATATTCTCAGTGCCGTATAATATATTCTAAACAGTGCCGTAGTATATATTCTAAACAGTGCCGTAGAATATATTCTAAACAGTGCCGTAGTATATATTCTCAGTGCCGTAGAATATATTATAAACAGTCTTGTAGTATGCGTTCTAAATAGTGCTGGTGCTGTAGTATATATTCTAAACAGTGCTTTTGTGTGTGCGTGCGTGCGTGCGTGCGTGCGTTCGTGCGTTCGTTCGTTCGTTCGTTCGTTTATTCTCTAAACAGTTCTGTAAAATATATTCTAAACAGTTCTGTAATATATATTCTAAACAATTCTGTAATATATATTCTAAACAGTGCTTTTGTATATATATTCTAAACAGTTCTGTAATATATATTTTAAACAGTATACAATAACACTAAGTAATGCAGCTTTACAGAATATAATTACGGAAAACAGGACGTTGTGGCGACTAGCCTTCATCAGCAAACAAATACACAAACCACAACATATACACCCGGGGAAGACAATAGAGTGACTACATTAAGGCTTAGTGCGCGAATGAGGAGAATGGAAAGATGACAAAAATGACATGAACATGAACAAAATGTGCTACGCATCTCAGTATCCCAAGATAAGTAGCACTAGCTACACATCTCAGTATCAAGATAAGTAGCGCTAGCTACACATCTCAGTATCAAGATAAGTAGCACTAGCTACACATCTCAGTATCAAGATAAGTAGCAACAGCTACACATATATTATCCCAAGATAAGAAGCACTAGCAACACATCACAGTATGAAGATAAGTAGCACTAGCTACACATCTCAGTATCAAGATAAGTAGCACTAGCTACACATCTCAATATCCCCAGATAGGTAGCACAAGCTACGCGTCTCAGTATCCCAAGATAAGTAGCACTAGCTACACATCTAAGTATCCCACGATAAGTAGCACTAGCTACACATCTAGTCTCCCAAGATAAGTAGCACTAGCTACACATCTCAGTATCAAGATAAGTAGTACTAGCTACACATCTAGTATCCCAAGATAAGTAGCACTAGCAACACATCTCAGTATCAAGGTAAGTAGCACTAGCTACACATCTAGTATCCCAAGATAAGTAGCACTAGCTACACATCTAGTATCCCAAGATAAGTAGCACTAGCTACACATCTAGTATCCCAAGATAAGTAGCACAGTATCCCAAGATAAGTAGCACAGTATCCCAAGATAAGTAGCACAGTATCCCAAGATAAGTAGCACAATACCCCAAGATAAGTAGCACAATATCCCAAGATAAGTAGCACAATATCCCAAGATAAGTAGCACAATATCCCAAGATAAGTAGCACAATATCCCAAGAAAAGTAGCACAATATCCCAAGATAAGTAGCACAATATCCCAAGATAAGTAGCACAATATCCCAAGATAAGTAGCACAATATCCCAAGATAAGTAGCACAATATCCCAAGATAAGTAGCACAATATCCCAAGATAAGTAGCACAATATCCCAAAATAAGTAACACAATATCCCAAGATAAGTAGCACATTATCCCAAGATAAGTAGCACAGTATCCCAAGATAAGTAGCACGGTATCCCAAGATAAGTAGCACTAAGTCCGTAAAGTGAAGGACCCTGTCCCAAGGCCTTGAGGCATATCGGGTAAATGATGCTAGCCCCATATTGATCACAGACCAATCAACGGTCAGTGGGAGACGTGGTCAGTATCACGCCTGCCTCTGGACCTCCTAAAACCTTTCTGGGTACATAGTTTAGGCCGGGTCAACCTCCAAGTCAATAAAAACTTTCCCTCTTCGAGTGGTATTTGAACCATCGGGGCTACAGGCAAGCGTCTTAGCCACTACAATATCGCTGCTCCCCAGTTTATTTTAGCCCTTCGATAATAATGCCGCGATTCTTCATAGCATCTCGACTGTGCTGCATCAGTAAATACCACTTTTATAAACTATTGATCGCCACCATTCATTTTCCAGAAACCTAGATTAACCTGGATCCTTGGAGGCCACGGTTGACAAGCAAACGATAGGGTGCGCGTATTAGAAAGGCGGACTTGAACTGCGATCGATTAATGATACTAGCCGTATTCAGAGGTTGTTGGCGGCAGACTTGATGTGAAGTATGCCAGAATGTCGCACTGTAAACATGGCGTACTGTACGATAAACAGCCGCTTTCATGTTGAATTACCACCAAACATTTGTAATTTTCTTGATTGCATTGTTTGCCCAGCAATTCTTTGCAGACTGTCCTGCGTGAAATACTTGCGGCGTGGTGTGTGCTAGAATGGCAAATGTTCGTTCCTCCTCCTCCCCCCTCCTCCTCCTATTTCTGCTGCTCTGCTGCTTCTGCTCCTCCTCCTTTTCGTTTTGTTCTTCTGCTGCTGGTGCTGCTACTGCGCCTCCTCTCCCTGGGCCTTCCTCTTCTTCTTTCTCGTCTCCCATCTTCTTCTCCTCCTCCTCCTCCTGCGCTTCGTTTGTTCTATATCTTTTTACTTGTATGTCGCTTCGTTTCTGTTCACAGTTGGGCTGCTATATTTTCTCCTTCCGGTCGATATATCCTTTTCCCAGCATTTGTTGACCGGGTTCTCTCTTCTCCCCCAACTCGGTTAGTTCTTGAGGACATTCCACTCTCTCTCTCTCTCTCTCTCTCTCTCTCTCTCTCTCTCTCTCTCTCTCTCTCTCTCTCTCTCTCTCTCTCTCTCTCTCTCTCTCTCTCTCTCTCTCTAGGTGTGGTGTCATCATCTGCGCCCGTTCTTTCTGCGGTAGATACTCTACGTATACCCCTATCATCTTGATGATGTTCACTGGCACAGGAACGGAGCATAATGGGGACGACCGTTGCCGTGAAGTTTGAACCTCGACTAACTAACTAACTAACTAACTAACTAACTAACTAACCAACCAACAAACCAACCAACCAACCAACCAACCAACTAACCAACCAACTAACTAACCAACTAACTAATAATAACCATCATCATCATCATCATCATCATCATCATCATCATCATCATCAAGTGCTATCTCTGTATCGAAGATTGACTTAAAGGTGTCTCTATACCTGACCCACCCACCCCTTCCCCGTCCCGTGTCTATACAGGCTTCTTCTAGTTAATCTCTTGATGTTTTCAACTCACATTTAACTGTGCCTTCTTCTTGCGCCCCCTCCACATTTCTTCCACCCCGAACATATTTTTTTTTTTTTTACGGGGAGCAGTGTTTCTATATGTTTCTTCTCGTGCTATGATATTCCTTCTATTAATCTACACAAGCATATTTTGGAAGCTTCAAATTCACCGTCGCGTTATGTATTCATTTTCCACGTTTCCGCACTATACAATAAATGGTGATCATTTTTAATATTACTTCGTGACGTGACTGTTTAGAGATGTGAGAAGTCGTTTCATGTTGATCAACGCTACTTTGACCAATCCTATGGCCTTTCTGTTCTTGTTGTGTGCATTATATATGCAGAAATGGTTCGCTTTTCGGCGAATTACCACTAAATACCATGGGCAGACCAAAAAAAAAAATTATGAGCAAGACATAGGTCAAGAACCGTAAATTGATTAGAGACAATAGAAGCAGTCAAAAATTTTTTTTGAATACGTTATGAGAAGATATAAACTAGAGAAGTTGGTGACAACTGGCAAGATTGAGGGGGAAAGAACAAGGGGAAGTCAGAGAAGTAAATATCACGATGGCTTAGCCACATGACATGGTCGAGACAATAACACAGAGCTGATCCACGACTCTGGTGATCGTGTGAGATTGCGAAACATGACGTCTCACGCTTATAGGCATGGCACATGATGTGCAGTATGTGTACATGTTTTGTATTGTCTGTCTGAACTTCTTTGCACGTGTGTGTTTGTGTTGTGTGCGTATTTATTATATATATATATATATATATATATATATATATATATATATATATATATATATATATATATATATATATATATATATATATATATACATACATATACACTAGCTGACCCGGCCCGGCTTCGCCAAGCCCCTGGCAGGGATCTATCTGTCTGTCTGTCTGTCTGTCTGTCTGTCTGTCTGTCTCCCAGCTCCTGGTGGGGATCATCTCATTTAATTCATATAGGTAGTCATATAAGCTCCCGTTCCCGTTCCCGACTATCTGTCTGTCTGTCTGTCTGTCTGACCCGGCCCGGCTTCGCCCAGCCTCTGGTGGGGATCATCTCATTTAATTCATATAAGTAGTCATATAAGCTCCCGTTCCCGACTGTCTGTCTATCTGTCTGACCCGGCGCGGCTTCGCCCAGCTCCTGGCGGGGAGCGTCTCATTAAATTCATATAACCAAAAAAAGTAACTTAAGAATGTCCTTCTACACACCATCCATTATTTTTAATGAAAACTGTTTTTAATCACCTACATGACTGCAGACAACTTCTTTAAACATAAAAAGATGAGTTAGAAAATTTTCACTATTTAAATAGATGCTTTATTTTTATGAAAACTTTGAAAATGCATTAAAGATTATATCATTATTTATTATAACTCATATGCCTGTAAATAACTGTAGACAAAGAATTTATAACTCTTTGAAAACAATGCAACAATCTATATATAAAATATATAGCAATGCTATTGAAAGTTATGCCCCTTGAAATAACTTTTCTTAAGTTAAGTCTCCTCGCTATATATAAATGATAATGTAAATTTAAATATTAAATTTTAGTAAGTAAATAGCTGATTGTACACTAACAAACTATGACAGTTGGCTGCACGGGAATGAAAAGAAAAAAATGTAGACAATTTAATCTCAATCGGATGGACCGTTATCAAACGCATCAAATACATCCCTGCATACATACATCACCTTTTACATATACAAATATATATAAGGGGCGTTCATTTGAAATCCGTTCGTGCCGCACCGCGCGTAATTGCGTACATTGAAGATAATCATGTCATAATCATGTGATAAGTACTGACAAATGAATAAAAGAGCAAGTGCTTATCATCACATGATGCATAGGTTCTGTTTTTGACCATTGAGAAAATGGCCGGGTTGATCCAAAATCCGTCCAAAGAAGCTCAAAGAGAGGTGATTCAGTTTCTTTCATTTCAAGGATATCGGCCAGTGAACATTCATCGAAGAATGCAGGCAGCGTACGGTAACAAATGTGTGTCGAAGACAACAGTGACAGACTGGGCACGAATGTTTCGGAAAGGACGTCAGTTCACGACAGATCTTCGACGGCCGGGTCAAGCGCATATTGTTGCAACAGAAAAAAACCATCGCCAAAATTGATGCAGCAGTACAGATGAACCGTTGTCGAAGCATACGTTCGCTAGCGAAAGAATTTGATGTGTCAATTGGGACAATTCAAAAGGTCGTTCGTAAGAAACTGCAATATCGGAAGATGTGTTCACAGTGGGTACCACGGATGTTGACCGACCACCAAAAAGAGGAACGCATGGGATGGTGTTTGAACCACTTGCTGCGTTACAGAGTGGAGGGTGATGCATTTCTCTTCCGCATAGTGGCAGGCGATGAATCATGGTGTCACCACTTTGAGCCGAGCAGCAAAAGAGAGAGCATGCAATGGAAGCATGCTGGATCACCAAAAGCCAAACAATTAAAGTTACAGGTTTCCGCTGGTAAGGTTATGCTGAGCGCATTTTTTGACCATGAAGGGCTATTGTTGGCCGACTTTAAAGAACCTGGTGTCAACATCAACTCTACCCACTACTTGCAAACACTAGACAAGCTGCAAAAAGCCATCAAGAATAAACGACCCGGCATGCTTTCTCGCGGTGTGATTTTGTTGCACGATAATGCTCGTCCGCATGTCGCAAAGATTGTGCAGGAAGCATTAGCAAGGAAGAAGTGGGAAATTCTGCAACATCCAGCCTATAGTCCTGATTTGTCACCATGTGATTTTCATTTGTTCGGACCTCTAAAAAAAAGCTCTCAAGGGGCAACGATTTCACACAGATGCAGACGTAATGAACGCGGTAAACACTTGGTTCAGTGAGCAACCACAATCCTTTTTTGCGGACGGCATTCGCCGCCTACCTAAGCAATGGGATGCTTGCCTGAATGCCTACGGCGACTTCTTCTGACCAACCCATGGTGCATAATTCATTCAAAATGAATGCTTTGTTTAATTCTACCACACCTGTTAATGTTTCTTTCATGCTTTTGTAATAAAGCCATTGGAACGGGTTTCAAATGAACGTCCCTAATATATATCTCATCTCATCATGTTCCTCTTGTACCTTGCGGTATCGAGGTGAAGTATAAACAGCGGGAGAGTTCCCGCTTATGGGCTTCATGTGTCGATATTCCTATGGACTTATTCCCTGCGTTCCTAAATTGTGAATCGCTCAAGGAAAGGTACAAACATGGTTGGAAAGCTTTTCCTAAACGGCGGGTCTAGGAAAGTTTATAATCGGTCAACGATTTTACGAGCACGCACGCACGCACGCACGCACGCACGCACGCACACACATATGATATGTGCGTGCGTGCGTGCGTGCATGCGTGCTCGTATAATCGTTGACTGATTATATAGTTTCCTAGACCCGCCGTTTAGGAACAGCTTCCTAACCATCTTTGTACCTTTCCTTGAGCGATTCACCATTTAGGAACAGAAGTCTTATCTGTTAATGTCTCTTGACATGTCATCTCGCTATACACCATTTTGAAATAGATTTGCTTGCCATGGCTGTCTTTGAGCCTTTCCTCTTGCAATGTGCAGTTTGCCAGCAACTGGGAGTGCTACTCTAACCATTCTTATGGTAGTTTACGAGCAACGGTCTCTTGACTATCTTTGGTCCTGCCATCGTGCAGTGCACCGTTAAGGAACCTCTGTCATAGCTTTCACTGTCTTTGAACCTTTCCTCTTGCGATGCACCGTTTGTGAATAACTGTCCATGCCATGACTGTCTTTGTACCTTTTCCTTCGAGACGCTCCATTTGAGACCACCTATGTATGCCGTGACTGTCTTTGAACCTTTCCTCCAACTGTTCTAGTCTTGACTGCCTTTGAATTTGTACTCACGAGGCGCGCAGATTGTGAAAAACTGCCCTACTTTGCCTGTCTTTTAACATTTTCCTCAAGCGATGCACCTTTTGGTAACAGATTACTTACCTTTTACTATCTTTGAAACTGTCATCTCACGATGCACCGTTTGAGAGAAAAAAATTTTCTAGTCCAGACTGTTTTTGAACAAGTTCCATCGAAACGCACCGTCTGGGAATAGGTGCCCTAGTTCAGATTGTCCTTGAACAAATTCCATCGAAACGCACCTTCTGGGAATAGCTGCCCTAGTTCAGATTGTCTGTGAACCTTTCCTCTCGAGACGCATCGGCTGGTTGATAGTTGCCATATCTTTAACTGCCATTTAAAGTGTTCTTCTGCAGACTCACTGTCTGGAAACAGCTACCGAAGCTTTAGGAACGTGCACTTTACCATAGCGATCAGCTTCGTGAACCAACCAGCAATTGAAAGAATTCGTGTTTGCCTGAGCTCTTAGCCGTACCGTGAAATAGGGTCATTGTCAATACTGAGATCTCTACTATTTATAGCTCTGTCGCCACTGACAGGAATTGTCTCCCACCAAATACCATTCCCGGAGCCAAGATTTCCAATAAATCAACGGTCTCGAAACTAGTCCCCCGGGTGGCCGTATCAGACGCTTGCCTTCAATACTCCGTTCGACGCCTTAACCACCATGTTTTGTTTTCAATAGTTAATAAATAAACACACATAATATTGTTTGGCGATAACAGAAGGAAGTAGAGACTAGAGGACGCACTAGGCAACATAAAATTTGAAAGCTTTGTTTTCAGTATTATGCTTTGAGCCCAGGCTTTGCTTCTATGGAGAGGTGTAACTCCATTCCTGGTCATAATCGCCATGCATTGTAGTTATTATGTGTTTTTCTTAAAAGCATAATGTAACAAACTGTCGTCTGTCAAGAGGGCAAGGTGCCAGTGAGTGAGTGATTATGCACAGGGTGACCAGATCGCCGTGATCAAAAGAAGCCAAGTCACGAAATAAAAAAGCCAAAATAAAGCCAACCATTGTCCAGTAAAAAATGATTTCCAATTTCAGTGTTAATCACATTAAATATATTCTCACATGTTGTCTCCAGAACTGGAATCAAACCTAGAAAACTAGTAGTAATTTCATTTCTTTTATCACTGAGGTATCTAACTAAAATGCACAAATACTTTTGGGTCCAGACATCAGTGGACTCATCAATGATGAGTGCATACTTCTTGTTTTGCAGATCTAGAATTAGATCAGATCTTAAAGACGGTGAAACAACATTTTTTATTAATGATATGCACTTCGTTCGGTGCAATTTTATATGACCAAGAGTGCTGCCACATCCATGGGCTACCATTATTTCACCTAAGTGACCGATGGTGTGTATGGCACTATGGCAGGCCATGCTAACAGCAATTTGTAACTCTGCTAATTTGACTTTATCATCAAATTTCTTGCTTATTGTCACCACTGAAAGTGTTTTTTGTAAAGAAGTTGGCGCGCTCCGCTTGTGTTTTTCTGTTGCATGATTTGCGAGATTTGAAAATCTTGGAACAATATTACAATGGCACAATTGGCAATATGCCTGTTCAGAACCGTTAGTGGATTTCTTGAGCCACACAAATGTCTTTTCCCTTTGATCATTATATTTCCGATTAGTATCATAAGATGGTTTCCACTTTGGCATGATAATAGGCTCAGTCAATAATAAGAAATACTTGCGACTTGCGATTGCGATGAAAGTATAAATTAATTTGAAAACTGAACTAAACAGTAAGCTGCGCAGTGCGTCAGTGCGCATAGAACATGACCAGTACGAAAACCATACGCCAAGCTTATCGTTTTGCATTTGTTTTAGCTAAAAAATAGTAAAACAAGACAACAATTAACTTGAAAAATTCAAAAAGAGGCATATGCCATTACAAAAAGTCCAAAAAGCCAAGAAAAAGCCAAGAAAAAGCCAAAAAGCCAAACTGATTTTCTGACGCCAAACCCGTTTTAAAAAAGCCAAATTTGTCAAATTTGGCTTCAAAAAAGCCAATCTGGTCACCCTGATTATGCATTGTAGCTCATTGGTGCAACGGTTAGGAAGTTGCGAAGACAGTGGGATGAGCGTGAACGGACGCTGGTTTGATTCCTGGGCTCGTGCTCGCTAAGGGAGGCAAATACTGGCCAGTTATTCCTCCATGCTCTGCATCATCATCATCATCATCATGTGCCTTGCCAGATAGCTTAGGCGTTCATGTCTTTCCACAGATCTCGGCCCATGGTGCTCTGGATCAACTCTGCTGATAATATTCCTCAATGCCACCGTCTCAGTCCACCCAGCGTAATTTATCTTGGTCTGCCGCTGCTTCTTTTCCCCCTGATCTTTCCAGTTGTCACGATATTCTCCATACCCTCTCTTCTCAAAAGCTGCAGAAATATAAGGGTACAGAGAAAGTTGTTTTTGTCTCTTTGTTGTAGCTTCAGAACAGAAAGTTATTTGTATGTCCTTTATAGGACGTCGCAATCAACACCAGCATTTTTGTTTTGCTGTGTGCAGTTTACTAGGCAAGTTTACGTTTAGTAGTTTGCCATTGATTTCTGAATCATCAACGCTAATATCATTTTTAAAAATCAGCACAAGACGGTAAGCTTCCAAATCGCCTGCAGCTAATTTCGAATATGGTATGCAGGATTGCAAATCACATTAGCTACGCCTTCGTTACAGACGCTCGGCTCAGAACAGAAATAAATGCAATCATCTGGCCAAGATCAAGATAACCACTTAGAGGTGGGGTGACACGTTGGAAAATGTACACAGAGAAAAGCAGGGTGCTCTTTTCCACTCCTTGGTGCGTTTTGGGTATATGGTGCTAGTCGTATAGTTCTTACAGTGGGCGTCACTGAGAATGTGGTCAGCGCTGTTGAATGAGGGATTGACGCCTGCATGGGGTGAGAATGGCCATTGATTCCGCCATGCACTCAGGCCTACAACATGTAATGGTCCCAGCACATCACAAACTCACAGAAGGTTTCTGAGGAAAATGCAAAGAATACCATGGACAGACAGAAAAACCAATGAACAAGTCCTTCAAGAAACAACTGAAGATAGTAAACTGATTAGTGACATTAGACGTAGACAGTCAAAATTTTGTGGGCATGTTATGAGAAGAAATGAATTGGAGAACTTGGTGACAACTGGCAAGATCGAAGGGAAGAGACCGAGAGGAAGACCTAGAAGTAAATACCTGGATAGCCTGGCCATGTGGCATGGTCGAGACAGAAACACGGAGCTGATCTGCGACTCTGGTGATCGAGTGAGATGGCAAAACATGACCGCCCACGCTTATCGGCATGACACATGATGGATGGATATATACATATATATAGTTTTACATTTGATGGGTGATTTGGTTAATAACACGACAAGAAACCTTTGATTCTCCAAACATTTCATGGTATTCTATCTAGGCTGGTAAATCAATAATAATAATTTTTTTTTTTAAATAACTAAAAAAAAAAATTTGCCGTGATGGGGATTTGAACATATGACCACCAGCAGGTGAAGCAACGACTGCTCCATTATATCTCCCGTTCTTTATTGTAGACAAGCATTGCACTAGTACAGCTAGGTAGATGCACAGCATTCTTCTACAACAGTCTTGTATTGCATTCTTGTGTAATATTATTCTATAACTTTCTTCTGCAACATCAACATTCTTCTATTGCATTCTTCTATAACAGTCTTCTGTAACATTCTTCTATTGCATTCTTCTATAATTTCTGCTTTGAAATTCTTCTATTGCAAGTGATCTATTACATTCTTCTGTAATTTGTTCTATAACATTGGCACCACAAGTTTGCTGACACTAAAGATTAATATGTACTATGACAATAAGAGAGAAATCAGGGGGGGGGGGGGGGGGGGGGGGGGAAATAAAGTCATAATTGGCTATTGATTCAGTGTCGCCGGGAAAGACGTTGACATTTTAGCGTTGACACGGGAAAATCAAATACACTTGCAGTGCCGTTATACTGTTTCTGGGATCAGTCTCAATTAGTGGCGACCTGGCAGAAATAAATACCCAGATATTTAGTGGTACTCATAGAAGTCAAGCCCACTCCGTGGCGATGGGGTTACAGACGCAGTTAACAATCTCGCATACCCGTGTTTGAAACACAGCTGCGGGAGATTTAGCAGCAGTCTGCTTGGCGTTGTTTTTTTTTTTAATGAAATGGTACGGGTGCCGGTTGTTCAGAAGCAATGGCAAACTACTGAATGTAAACTTTGCCCAGAGATCACAACAGCGAAAAATACTGGTGTTGAGTGCGACGTCTTGTAAAGGATATGCAACTAACTTAACATAGAAGTCAAAGAAAGGAAGTTGAGATGGAAAGACAAACTAGATATTGTTTTGTTCGCATATCCTTTACAGGACATCGCTGTCAGCATCAGCATCCTTCAGCTGATTGTTGATTTCGTTGCAAAATTACGCTCAGTAGTTTGTAAGTTACGCCCTGTAAGTTACCGACGTGGAGAGAACCGCTACCAATTCTCACGCACGTCCCGTTACTCACAAGAGTATACGGGATTACGGAGAAAGTCGTGTAACCCTTAGACCAGGGAGACCGGCTTAGATATTGTACACATTGAAAAAAAAAAAAGAAGAAGTGAAAAAAAAAAAAAATGAGAATAGACACTGAGCCATACACAAACGGGAAAACTGTAGACACATAAGGGTCAAAGCCTAGTATTGCACACTGAAGACCAGGCACAAACGGGAAACTAGAGGGACACAATGGTCAGAGCCTGTCATTGAACAGCTTTGATGGTAAAGCTTTTTTGAAGGGGCAGTTGCACTTCCAACAAATGGCCAGCTAGCTAGGCACTCCTGGGAGAACAGGTGTC
This sequence comes from Cepaea nemoralis, assembly GCA_014155875.1. Taxonomy (NCBI): domain Eukaryota; kingdom Metazoa; phylum Mollusca; class Gastropoda; order Stylommatophora; family Helicidae; genus Cepaea; species Cepaea nemoralis. Next base: position 273,515 of record JACEFZ010017146.1, on the reverse strand, counting down.
ATCACTATCTGGGCTGAAATGTTCGTAAACCCGCATAACGCGTTTGAAACAGCTGTTAGCGGTTTGGAGGTTAATTTTCATACAATGGTATGAGTGCCGGTCGTTCAGACAGTAATAGCAAACTACTGAATGAAAACTTTGCAAGAAATCACAAACAGCCAAAAATACTGCTACTTGTTTTTTTAAATTTTTTTAAATTAAAGAATATTTAAAATGTGTAACCAAGGCAATTCTCTGCAATTTATCTCTTTCAACCGAGGTGAAGGAAAGAGTTCATTAGAGCTATATTGAGCCAATTAGCAGATAAGTGGGGAATTGTGTGGGAGTTGTGGAGTTGTGGTTTTATAGACGAATGATGTGAACACTGAATGGATAGAAAAAGCAATGAAGATATCTTGAAAGAAGTGAACTCACAAACAGAACTGGTTGCTGGAATCAAAAGAAGACAGTCCACATTCTTTGTGCATGTCATGAGATAAGGAAAGCCGGAGTATGTCTTCACAATGGGAAGGTTGGAAGGGAAGGGAGGTAGGGGGAGACCCAGAGAGAAGTGGCTGGACAGTTTGACATCATAGCAGGAGGAGCATCTGTGTGAGAGAGAAGTGAGGGGAGAGAAGGAGAGAGGGTGACAGGCAGAGGGAGAGAGATAGCGAGATGTATAGATGGATGGAGAGAGAGGAAGGGTTGGAGAGAATGAGGAAAGGAGAGAGAGAATGAGGAAAGGAGGGAGATAGAAAAATAGAGAGGTAGGGGGAGAGATAGAGGGTGACAGGCAGATGGAGAGTGATCTAGGGATAGATAGAGAGAAAGGGATGGAGAGAGGGGAAGGGAGGGAGACAGAGAGAGATAGGGAGAGAGATACTTGAGAGAGAGGGGGGAGGAGGGTGGGAGTGAGATAGAGAGAGGGAGAGGGAGAGATAAATAGAGAGAGAGATTGAGAGAGAGAATTCTTTCAGTCTCAGGGGGCTTCCCAGCAGAAGCCCAAAAGCAGATGTAACCACTCACTCAAATCATGAGTGCATTGCTTTCATTGAGACCAGTTACACAGTGGAGCCAGATTTATTTAGTATGCTGTGACCAGATAAGGAAAGATCGAGGGGAAGTGAGGCAGAGGCAGATCAAGAGAAATGATGCTGGATGGAGTGAGATTGTGGCATGGAGGAATATCATCATTTCCATTGATCAAGAATACCAAAGACCAAGATTTGTGAAGAGCCATGAATGCCTATGCCAGCTGGCAGGGCACTTGATGATGATGATGATAATGTGACCAAATGTAACAAGTAAGAGAACACATGATATGACGGTTTAGATTCAACAAGACAAGTCAGTCACACATTGGGTGAATCATACATCATTAGACACTTGAAATTGAGAGTTAACATTCAGCTGAACTAAGCACACTCATTACTGTAGTTGACAGGCGGCTAAGCTGATAATGTCATCAGTGTGGGTTCGGCGCTTATGTTCGTTGTCTCGCTAAGTGAGAAGACAACTAGGTACCTATTCCTCCATGCATTCAGACTTACAAAATGTGGTGACCCTATCACATCACAGACATATACCAGAATCCTACTTCAGGACACGTTTCCTTCTATCTTTTGATTCCACAATTTCTTTTGATTCCACAATTATGGACTTCTTTTGTGATTGTGTTCCAGTATTGATGCCATCTATTTGTAGTTTTTCCTTTTATTCCATGTATGTCGGTGTCAAATATTTTATATGGCATTCTGTATGTATTTTCACTTGTGCGAGGGCCTTCTCAGTTCAGTATAACAGCTCATGATCTATATCAGGGAACACAGCTACACTGAAGTTAAATCGACTTTAAAAATATAAACATGTTGCTAATAGAAACGATAACGTATGGCTAGCAGTTGATTACAATCTCCCTAATGTATACTCAGAGTCACGGAAGTGATAACAAATAACCTTAAGTGGCAATTAATACACATACATGCTCTCTATCTCTCTTTATCTCTCTCCCTCTCTCCTACTACCTTTCTCCTACTCCCTCTCTCCCTCCCTCCCTCCCTCTCTCACCCTCTCTCCCCCTCTCTTTAACGGGTTACATCACACTTTTCCTAACTCGTCTATTTTCTTCTCCTCCATCATATCACAGAGTTATGGATTCCAGCTTCGTCTAGCTGACATAAATAACAACATATTGCAGAAGTTTTGTTATCACAACATACAGTTCATCAACAACACACCGTTGTTTACTTCACAGGCTGGTGCACCAAAAAAGTGATTTTATAAAGATCAAATTCATTTGTCTACATTGGGCACCAGCTTGCTCGCCAAAAATATCAAATACCCAGAATGGACAGAACATACATCCAATACCGGATCGCGTAGGACACTTTTAGCTACTCCACCTGAAACTCAAGCCAGACGACATACTCCCGTCATATCAAGTACCAATAGGCTAGAAGAGCGCAGACCACTCATAACTACTGCACCTGAAACCCAAGTCAGACAGAACACTTCCACCACACCAAATCCGTACAATACGGCCTCTTTCACGCAGGAGAGTGAAAATTATGAAGATAGGTTCCCCCCTCTCCACAGCAAGGAACAAACTATCAATAATAACAACGTGCCACCACAGCCTCCTGTTAGCCAGGAATCAGAGCCTGTTGTTGGTAATCATTACACACCAGTGAGAAATCAACAATATCCATTTCATTGTAACCCAGAGTTGTTGTACCTCACATGTTTTAGCCCAGCTTCACTTCGTCAGGCACTCATGATGTCACTGTACCAAGGGCCAACACAGCCTGGTATTTACTAGCAATTCAGCACAAAGCAACACTGGATCTCAGTACAAGAAAGAACGTTTATGTGCATACTTGGTTATTGCTTCATATAGTAACATATTAATTGTACGTGACTATAAACATTGACGTGTATTGACTTCACAGAACTTGATACTCCCTCCCTCCCTCCCTCCTTCCCTCCTATGACTACTGCTTTATTCAGACTGGCCTAAGATGCATTGTTAACTTTAAATAAACTGTAGTAAAGCTAAAAAAATCAGCCCCTCAATTTACTTCCTTTCTGTAACTGTTTCATGATCCCTTCTCAATATATGTTATAGAGTGTGCAGGAGAGTGCTGTATCTCTCCTATTCTTGTTACCACACATCATCATCATCATCATCATCATCATCATCATCATCATCATCATCATCATCATCATCATCATCATCATCATCATCATCATCATCATCATCATCATCATCATCATCATCATCATCATCATCATCATCATCATCAAGTGCCCTGTCAGCTGGCGTAGGCGTTCATGGCTCTGCACATATCTCGTTCTTTGGTGTTCTGGATCAACTCTGCTGATGATATTCCTCCATGCCACTGTCTCAATCCATCCAGCATCATTTCTCTTGCTTTGCCTCTGCCTCTCTTCCCATTGATCTGTCCAGTTGTCACAATGTTCTCTGATGCCTCTTTCAGGCAATCATTGTTAGTTACTCCGGCTATTGCAATTGCCATATGTGTAGCAGTTGCTATGACATTGCTATCGTGTGTAACAGCCACATAGTTAGAGGATTCAAAGATATTGCTCATAATGTAACTGTGTATCAGGTGTATATCAATGGATACTTCAACAGATGATTGTAAGATGTATGTTACTGAAGATGTATGTTACTCTCTTCAAAACTTTAGTAATATTTGTAAGATTACCATGGAAAGACAGAAACACCAACGACTAAGTCCTACTAGAAACAAATAAAAATCGTAAACTGATTTGAGAAATGAGACGCAGACAGTCATAATTATTTTGGACACGTTATGAGAAAAAATAAAGTGGAGAATTTGATGACAACTGGCAAGATTAAGGGGAAAAGAACCAGGGGAAGGCAGGTAAGTAAATACCTGAATGGCTTAGCAGTGTAGTATGGTCGAGACAAGAACATAGAACTGATCCATGACTGGTGATCGTGTGAGAAGGTGACACATGACCGCCCACAGGCAAGGCACATGATGATGATGATGACATTGCTGAGAAATCAACCGGGAGTCTCTGTGGTGCAGTGGTTATGCCGCTTGCCTCATGCTCTGAACGTTGTTGGTTCAATTCCGGAATGCTTCATTCGCTTTAATTGTGCACTTTTTTCAGAGATTCCTGATGTCATAGTTGGAGCTACAAAGTTTGTGCTCTGTGCGACGCTTTTGTTGGGTTGTCCTGTGGAAAAAGACCGAGCCATATAGAATAAACCCCAGTACAGTGAAGTCAATCCTCTTGCCAACACAATGAAAACAAAATAAATAAATAAAATGAGAAATCAACTGTGTGTTCTTCTGGTCATTTCAGTGAGTGTAGTCATAGGAGTGCCCACCATCAAGAGAACTAAGGAGTCCTATTTAATCAAGACTCTGTCTTCCCTGGTGTCTGGTCTCAGCCCAGAGGAAAGTGATGACTGCCTCATTGTTGTCTTCATCGCTGAGGTAAGAGCATTGTCCCCTTCGCCTGTTACTTCCATCATCATGTGCCGTGCCAAATGGTGGAGGTGTTCATGTATATCCACAGATTTCAGTTCCGGGTGCTTTAGATAAGTTGCTCTTTCTTTATACTACTATTTGTTAGTCGTGAGGGCTGGTCTGGTTCGCAAGATCAGTCCTGCGCCTAGCGTTCGTTGTCTCGAATGGCTGTGTGAGGTTCACCAAACTGGGATCTTCCCAACCAATGCAAGTTAGCGAGGCAGGCGTTTCGAGATTGTAACTGCATCGTGCAGCTAGGGTCGTGGTTTCAGCGGGCAAAAGAGCAAATTTGCACGACCGCTCGACAAAGTCTTGATAAGCGCCCACTCTCTCTCGGTGAGTAGTGGGCCTACAGTCAGTAAGCTGGTATAGCTTTTTGGTCAGTCCTGCCGGCATAGCCTGAAAGCTCGTTGGTAGGCGTCCAGTGGTTTTGCATGTATCACCTTGTACCTGGAGGGCGCGCTTTAGCGATGCTACTCTTGGCCTGCGTATGCGTGAATAGTCCATCTGTTCAGTAGTCACACGCTTTGTGAACTGCTGAGACTCAGCTCTAGACGGAGATTTGCCCGCAATTTAGACGAGCAATATCTCCTGTTAGCAAAATCTCGTTGGCCACGTGTGTGTGTGATCTGTTCTGGCGATTTTCCTGTCTGTTCGATTGATATCTGGCTGATCCCGTCAGTAGAAGTATGCTGTTGTAAGGGTTTGAAGGTACTCGTAGGGTTTGCTCCATAAGGCTACCATATGCTTCGAGAGCAAATATCCAGGGATAACTGGCGTGTGGCAGCCTAACGTCCACTGCATCTGATTAGTCTTTTAGTTTAGTTTAGTCGATGGATCAACATAACGGCACACGGGTATAACCCATAAGTGCTCCGTTCTCCTCCTAACTCAAACCTGAGTCTGGAGAAACTCAGCTCAGTGCACGAACTTCGTAGCACCAGCGAGGATCCTGAAATACTTTGGGTAGATTTTTAACTTGAAATTTTGCCCGGGCAGCGCCGTTAGGCTACTCTTTTTCAATTTCCAACTGCCAAGGGATTTTTTACGTGCGCAACAATACACACAGGCGTCCGATCTCACTACCCAGATACCAGGGGAAATCTTTATTACTAGAAGTCCTCGTGAAAAAATCCTGATCCTAACCGGGGCTTGAACCCAGGACCTCCAGCACTCGAGGCTGACACCATACCCTGAGACCACGCAGCCCCACTGCACCTGTGTCCGTCTCCAGTGGTCTTGCCATGCTCGCCACTGGAACCAGATGGACGCGGGCGAGAGAGTGAGGTCGATGGAGTTGCGCAACCACTACCTCACTATAATCCAAACTAAAGCGCAAGTCATTCGTTCTTCATCAAATCAAAAGATGCAATGAATGAATGGTCCTCATCATTCGTGATGGACGAACATCCATTTGTCAGCAAAAGTTAAAAGCATGTCGAAGTATTTTTTATAGAACCTTTTGTCGATTCTGTGATGAAGGGGCTGCAGATGCAATTCGTAATCCCACATGCTGCGGTCGAAACAACACAACTGCAGGTGATTTTACAGCAGGCTGCCTTGCATTGGTTTTAATAAATTGGTATGAATGCCGGTCGTTCTGAAAGCATTGGCAAATTATTGAACGTAAACTTGCCAAGAAATCACAAACATACAAATAATGCTGGGGGTTGACTGCGACACCCTGTAAAGGATATGCAACTAACTTTTTATACTGCTGTATGCATGTGAAGTATAGTCAATAAAGTAAAGCCAGCGGAAATTTGGTTTATGAGAAAAATGCAAAGAGGTCCATGGATGGACAAAATGAAAAATGAAGCAGTTCTTTTAAGAAACAAAGAAAACCGTACATTGACTACAGAAATGTAAGCAATCAAGATTTTGTGGGTTTTTTTTATCTCATCTCACTTCGTTCCTCTGGTACCTTGCGGTGTCGAGGTGAAACATAAAAGCAGCGGGGGTGTGCCCATATATGTGCTTCGTATATGGAGATTCCCATGGATTCTGTGGGTTATTATGAGGTGAACTAAACATGAAAACTTGTTGATAACTTGATGGAAAATCTGCAAGGGGAAGACAAAGACTTGGTTAGCTTGGCCACAAGGCATAATTAGGACAGGAACACAGTTCTTATGTGAGACTCTGGTGATCATGTAAGATAGTGAGTATATCATGACTGCCCCAGCTTGTTGTCTGTTGCTGCTGCTGCTTCTTCTAATTCTTCTCCTTCCTCTTCTCCACTTCCTCAGCCTTCTATAGTAGGTTGTGATGCGTTGCCATGTTTGATAGCCTCACCTGGTGACCTTCCAGTGAATGTTATAGATATTCAGGTCTGTCTATGGAGGTCAACATGGCAGAATTGATAAGAGAACTTGTTCTTAAACTTTTGGTGTGCTGATGCTGAGGTAGCCAGTTCAACCCCAACACTTGTCATTTGGACTATAATATTGACTCTTCATCCATGGCTTCATCACCATCATCATCCAGTGCCTTGCCGGCTGGCGTGGGCAATCATGCCTCTCCACAAATTGCGATCTCCGACGTCATGGATCAATTTGTGTGTTGACTCCTTTCCGTGCCATGACACAAGACTGTCAAGAATCTTCTCACAATGTCTTACTCTGTCTCTCTTTCTGCAAATCTTTCCGGTTGCCACAACATGTCCCAGTTTTTGTCTTCTCATAACATGGCTAAAAAACAATGACTGCCTCTTTCTGATGTTTGTGATAAGTTGTCTTTGTGACTCAGCTCCCCTTAAAATGTTCTGATTGCTCACTTTGGCTGTCCAATTCATTTTCAGTATTCTTCTATAAAACCACATCTCCCGGGAAGGTTAACCCGGTCAACAAATGCCCGCAGAAGTCGGATGTGTCGGCCTAACGGTGCAAGAACGCAGCTCTGCTGTAAACAGGCACAACGCAGTCACATCCGAAAAAAAAATCTGGATGAATGCAGAAGAAGAAGTATGAAACCACATCTTCCAGGGATTCTTTCGCCTGTTCATTTTGAAGCATGATTATCTTTGCAAAATACAGTGGTGGTTTCCCCTTGACTTCCACCGGTTTGTGTATGGTTGACTCCACTAGTCTTTGTCTAAAGAGACAGACCCTGCAAGGCAGCAGGGGGGAGAAGTTACGCCTCTTACCCGCTGATGACTATGTTATAGTGATTTGAGATATCCTTGACTTGGGGATATAAATTACAAGTACCTCTGAAGTCTGAGTGGGTTTGCCTGATGGCCAGGGACACTGGTAATAGTGATAGCTAATCCACACGCAAAAATCAGTCCAGTACATTTGACATGTAATAGCACGTATATGGATTACGCTTGAGTTCAAAGTTAGCAAATGAAAAAAAAAAAATCATCATTACATGACAAAAGAACGCTTTTTGCCTCCTTAAATGTGTGTATGATGCTCAACTTTCTTTAGCCCTTTCCATGTCACTAGGCAAATTGCTGCAGATATCACAACTTAGTAGAAATCAAACACAGCCGAGTGAATGTCTGTTACAGGATGAACAAATAAGAAGAATTTAATGAACTATGAGATATAATAGACAGCTGTCATGGTTTCCTGGGAAGGTTAACCTTGTCAACAAACACCTAAAGAAATTGGTTGTGTTAACCAAAAGGTGCAGATATCGCAGCTCTTCTGTAAACAGGCACACTGTATTTACATCCAAAACAAACATTTTGGATGAAAGAAGAAGAAGCAGTAGAAGACGTGGTTAAGGGTTGAAAAAGTACGCTTAACCAGGCTGTTTTTCAGTTTGTTTTAAAAAAGATTTGTAAAGATTTTAAGACTTTGACATTCTTTGATAATTATTTGTTATGATTACAGCAAATATTTAACAAAAATATTTGCATAGACTTGTTGATCGTTAGAAATTCCTATTGTTTCTTTTGTCAGCCATGGGATAAGGAGTATGTTGAGCAAGTGATAACAAGTATCAGAGATAAGTAAGTGATTTCCATGCCATGGATATATAGTTTGTAGTGTGTCTGATTAGTTTGTAGTGTATGTGATTAGTTTATAATATTTGTGATTAGTTTTTAGTGTGTGTGATTAGTTTTTAGTTTGTCTGATTAGTTTGTAGTTTGTCTGATTAGTTTGTAGTTTGTCTGATTAGCTTGTAGTGTGTCTGATTAGTTTGCAGTGTGTCTGATTAGTTTGTAGTGTGTCTGATTAGTTTGCAGTGTGTCTGATTAGTTTGTAGTGTGTCTGATTAGTTTGTAGAGTGTGTGATTAGAACTATTGCCACTCAGTTTCAGTTTTGAATTCTGTCACAGTGTTAGTTTAGAATTCTGTCAGTGTCAGTATAGAATTTTGTCACACAGTTTCAGTTTAGAATTCTGTCACACAGTTTCAGTGTAGAATTCTGTCACCCTGTGTCAATTGATCTTGTCCCATACAATCTGTAGACATAGTCAATTAACTTATCGTATGCCTAAGTGAAGTTGACAAGTTGAAGCCAGAAATCAGCTGAAGTATTGATTTGTGAAGACATTAACTCATGCACTTTTTAACTGCTAATAGCTGCATTCATCGTATGCCTGTCTCTTACATAGCCCTAATGAATCTTTTATTATCTCTAGCTTTTTTTTTCTCTCAGACATTTATAATTTCCCCCTCATTCCCTCCATCCAGTATTTCCCTGACATAAAAATGCACTTTTGAAGCCATCCAAAAGATTATTATGTTTTATTAATTTCATAATTATGGGTGTATTGATTTTCTGCTAGGAAGCAAATAAATTTTGTTGCTGCTTTGATTCTTAATGTTTGTTGTGAATTCTTAAAAGCTTGTTCAATTAAGCAAAGACCACTTTTAATTTTGTTGTGTGTTACTCATGTAAATGCTGTTTGGAACTTAAATACATCATTTGGTGGTTAGTCTTACTAGATGTGTGTTGTTAGCTACACTCATTGGTGGCCATTGGGCAATGGTTAAATGCGCTACTATATAAGGGCAAATTTCTTAAATTGATCTGGGCTCCCAGGTTGACCCAGCCTAATAAACGGGTAACAGGAAATGTCTTGGGCAGTAAAGGTGGCCTGACATGATAGTGGCAATATCGTCAACTGCGTGCTGAATGGTCTATACAAATATGGGTCGAGCTTGTGTAGAATATCCTTGTGGAAGAGTGTCTTTGAGTAGATTATTTGTGGGTAGAACATATCCGTGGTAGAGTGTCTCTGTGTTGAATATCTGTGTGTGGAATATACTTGTGGTAGGGTATCTTTGTGTAGATTGTCTCTATGTAAATCATCTCTGTTGTAGGGTGTCTTTGTGTAGATCACCTCTGTGTAAAATATCCTTGTGGTAGAGTGTCTTTGTGTAGATTGTCTCTGTGTAAATCATCTCTGTGCAGAATATCTCTATGGTAGAGTGTCTTTGTGTAGATTGTCTCTGTGTAGAACATATCTGTGGTAGGATGTCTTTGTGTAGATTGTCTCTGTGTAGGTTGTCTCTGTGTAGATTGTCTCCGTGTAAATCATCTCTGTGTAGAACATATCTGTGGTTGGGTGTCTCTGTGTAGATTGTCTCTGTGTAGATTGTCTCTGTGTAGAGTGTCTCTGTGTAGATTGTCTCTGTGTAAATCATCTCTGTGTAGAACATATCTGTGGTAGGGTGTCTCTATGTAGATTGTCTCTGTGTAGATTGTCTCTGTGTAGAACATATCTGTGGTTGGGTGTCTCTGTGTAGATTGTCTATGTGCAGATTGTCTCTGTGTAGAACATATCTGTGGTAGGGTGTCTCTATGTAGATTGTCTCTGTGTAGAACATATCTGTGGTTGGGTGTCTCTGTGTAGATTGTCTATGTGTAGATTGTCTCTGTGTAGAACATATCTGTGGTAGGGTGTCTTTGTATAGATTGTCTCTGTGTAGATTGTCTCTGTGTAAATCATCTCTGTGTAGAACATATCTGTGGTAGGGTGTCTTTGTATAGATTGTCTCTGTGTAGAGTGTCTCTGTGTAGATTGTCTCTGTGTAAATCATCTCTGTGTAGAACATATCTGTGGTAGGGTGTCTCTATGTAGATTGTCTCTGTGTAGATTGTCTCTGTGTAGAACATATCTGTGGTTGGGTGTCTCTGTGTAGATTGTCTATGTGTAGATTGTCTCTGTGTAGAACATATCTGTGGTAGGGTGTCTCTATGTAGATTGTCTCTGTGTAGATTGTCTCTGTGTAGAACATATCTGTGGTTGGGTGTCTCTGTGTAGATTGTCTATGTGTAGATTGTCTCTGTGTAGAACATATCTGTGGTAGGGTGTCTTTGTATAGATTGTCTCTGTTTTGAGTGTCTCTGTGTAGATTGTCTCTGTGTAAATCATCTCTGTGTAGAACATATCTGTGGTAGGGTGTCTTTGTATAGATTGCCTCTGTGTAGAGTGTCTCTGTGTAGATTGTCTCTGTGTAAATCATCTCTATGTAGAACATATCTGTGATAGGGTGTCTCTGTGTAGATTGTCTCTGTGTAGATTGTCTCAGTGTAGAACATATCTGTGGTAGGGTGTCTTTGTATGGATTGTCTCTGTGTAGATCATCTCTGCATAGAACATCTCTGTCGTAGGGTGTCTTTGTGTAAAGTGTCTATGTGGTAGAATATCTTAGCGGTAGGGTATCTTTGTGTTGATACTTTCTGTATAGAACATCTCTGTGGTAATGTCTCTGTGTAGAACATCTATGTGGTAGAACATCTATGTGGTAGAGCATCTATGTGGTTGAGTGTCTCTGTGTAGAACATCTATGTGGTAGAGCATCTATGTGGTTGAGTGTCTCTATGTAGAACATCTCTGTGGTAATGTCTCTGTGTAGAACATCTATGTGGTAGAGCATCTATGTGGTTGAGTGTCTCTATGTAGAACATCTCTGTGGTAAAGTGTTTCTGTGTAGAACATGTCTGTGGTAGAGTGTCTTTGTGTAGAACATCTCTGTGGTAGATTATCCTCATGGTAGAGTGTCTCTGTTGTTGTAGAGCATCCCTGTGATAGAATGACTCCGTGATGAAGGCTTTCTGTGGTGGTAGAATGGTAGAGCATCCACCTATTGCCATAAACAGATGTTCTGGGATCTTTCTTCCTTAAATGTTCTTTGAGAATTTTCCCTTCCATGTCTGACAAATTATCTTAAAAAAACTTACTTGGGTACAGTTATTACATTATTTAACATTTATTTTTTACTTCGCAACAGCTTTAGCCCTTATTTAGCATCTGGTTTATTGGACGTGATTGTCCCCCCTGCTGGATTCTATCCGGATTTGGAAACCCTGAAAGAGAATTTTGGTGACACCAAAGAAAGAGTGAAGTAAGTTTGTGGTTTGTGTAATTTCTTTATATTGTTGTGCCATTGTTCACATAGCTTTTTATTTAGTTCTGACAAATGTTCTGCCATTGTTAATATAACTCCATATTCTGTTATTGTATATATAACTGCTTGTGTAGTTATGGCATATTGGATTGATAACAATTATGTATTCAGTTTGTAGCAATTGACTCTGTCAACTGTTGCAAACTAGAGACCATAGTCAATAGCTACATATCAGCTGCTCTCAAGCTCAGTCTGCTGTCTGCTTGCTTGGTTTGATGTTGTTTAGGGGGATTAACGGGTACTCTCGGTGTTCCTTAGGCCACCCAAATATAGTTGTTAATTACTATTATATGGGAATGTCCATTGTGCAGTGACGTCATTTAACATAACATAACATAGATGTTAATTACACTTCTCTTTAATTAGTCTTTTATAGTTGTTAATCACCATTATAAGGGAATGCCCAATGTGCATTGATGTCATTTGATATAGCATACCATAACATAACATAACATATCACAGTTGTTAATTACACTTCATATAACATAACATAACATAGTATATTATTTCATTATAATGACTTGGAAGGCAGGTTTGGGTCCAGCTTTTTGTGAGTTCCACAACACACATGGACCAAATCTAATAAGTGGCCAGGTCCTTTCAGAAACCTGGGGTCAACTATTGATAGCACACTTGCCAAAATATTAATCATGATAGCTAAGGCTGCGATAAGAGTGACATTTTGCAAAGGATATGGTTCATGATGATGATGATTATATTTGATTATATTTCTAAGTACTTAATCTTCTGTTTGACTCTTTCTGTTGTGTTAAGTCTATTAGTTGTGTTTATAAAATGTTCTTTTGATTACAAATTTAATGGCCTCTTTTCATTGCATGAACAAAAAGGTGGCGTACAAAACAAAATTTGGACTATGCCTTTCATATGTTGTACGGCAGGCCTAAAGCAACTTATTATGTGCAGGTAAGCTCTTCTTTGAAAACATTTATAATTAGCTAACATTACTTGTTGCATATATAGGGTGTACTTTTAATGACTGTGCCGTTTTTGAAAATATTGCCTGTCCAAGTTTTGTATTAACTCTCTGTAAAGTTCATGCAACATGATAAGTAAATACAAAACTTGAACCAGCAATATTTTCAAACACTGCACCTTCATTAAAAATACACCATGTACCTGTTTAAAGGGGAGTTACAGTACTACAGTGGCTAGCATACTTGCCTGCCAGCCTCGGAGGCAGGTGTTTGAATCCACTTAGAGGCAGATATTTAAAAAGTTGACCTGAGATTCCAGGTTGACCCAGCCTAAAGTGGGTACCAGGAAATGTCTTGGAAAGTCAAGGAGGCCGGCGTATGACCACACCACCCACTGTGTGCCCATTAGCCTGTAAACAAAGGTAGAGCAAGCACCATATTTCCAACATTCCTCAAGGCTATTAAAAGAAAGCCCTTATCCTTTTTTGTGTGTTGTAAAGCCAGCTCTGTGGCGAAAGGGTTGCGGAAGTAGTTTGCAATCCCGCATACCCGCGTTCGAAACACAGCTGTGGGCGATTTGGCAGCAGACCGCCTAACGTTGGATATTTTAATGAAATGATCCGTTCAGAAAGCAATGGCAAACTACTGAACGTAAACAGAAATCACAAACCAAAAAATGCTGGTGTTGACTGCCATGTCCTGTAAAGATATGCAACAACTTTATTTTTGTTTTTGATGTTTGTTAAACCATTTTACATTATGCTCAAGTTGTGCCCAATTTTCTGGTTTTCACCTGCTCCAGTTGAAGCCATGCCCAAAATTTGAGTTTTCACATATTTAAAAGCCATGTCAATTGTCTCAATTTTTCACATATTCCAATTAAAACTATGCCTGGAATTTAAATTGTCACATAATCCAGCTAAATCTATACCCAAAATTACAAAGTTTACATATCTCAGTTAAAACTGTACCCAGGATTTCAATGTTCACATACATTAGTCAAAACTATACCCAACCTCTCAATCTTCACACATGCCATTAAAAACTATGTCCAACCTCTAAATGTTCACATGTGCCAGTTAAAACTATGCCCAACCTCTCAGTGTTCACAATTGTCAGTTAAAACTATGTCCAACCTCTCAATGTTCACAGTTGTCAGTTAAAACAATGCCCAACCTCTCAGTGTTCTAGTTAAACATATGTTCAACTTTTCAGTGTTCAGAAATGATTTTTAAAGATAAAGTACAACCCACTACTGGTAACCCTGATCACATGCCAGTGTCCAGAGTACGATCCCAGGTCCAGTCGGGGATATGCACTACTGACAAGCTCAAATGAGAGCTAAACTCGAGTCTAGTGTTTCCAATCTGACATGGACAAGGCCCAAGGTTTGTACCGGAATACTTTCAGCGTTGCCAGTAGTGGGTAAACCGCTAACCCCGAAACAAATAAATCAATATGCCCTTTAAACAATGTGCCATTCAATTTCTGCATTTCTCCTTGAAGCCTTGATCAAACTTTCAATTTTCATGTGCCAGTATCTTCGGATTGCATCAGACACATCCAATCATGGATTGCATCAGACACATTAGAATTGATGGAACAACGAGGGGGACTTGGACAGAAGGGGGGGGGGGGGGGTGAGTCCGATGGCAGCGGGATGAGGTGTGAGTCTTTGACTCGAGAAGTAGAAGGGAACACGGGGGGGGGGGGGGGGGGGGGGGGGGGGGGAACAAAGGTCAATATATGCGGGATTGCTGTGTCAGAGTGGAGCAATATCATGGGACTGGAAGAGATTGTGGAATGTTCAGGGAAGTGGGGTTGTTGACAGGAAATGTTCGGCCTCAATTGAATGTTGTCTGTGACGGGATGGGAGATGCCTTGACAGAGTCTGGACAGGTTCTAGAGGGATGGCGGGAGTGCTGCAGTGGAATGTATGATGTGAGTGACAGTGGGGATATGAGTGAGATACATGAGCCAATGGCGGCGGAGACAGAGCCTGAACCCTTGTTGGATGAGATTGCTTGGGCTGTGGGGAGCCTGAGGAATGGTGGATCACCTGAATGTGATGAGATACCGGCTGGGCTGGTTAAAGCGGGAGGAGAGGAGGGCATGCACATATATCGAGCATTATGTGCAGGGATTTGGAGATATGGTGTATGGCCAGGGGATTGGAGGAGAGCTATCTTCATTCCCATGCCAGGGAAGGGCAACCTGAGATTGTGCACCAACTGTGGAGCTGTTGCCCTGATCGGTCATGCAAGTGAGATTCTGCTGAGGGTCATAGTGGGAGGACTTTGTGGGAAAATGGAGGGAGAGATTGGCGTGGTTCAGGCTGGGTTTGGATGGGGAGGAGGAACGGGAGATCACATGTTCAACATGCGTTTAGTAATAGAGAAGTGCGGAGAGTTTAATGTAGACCTATTCTCGTGTTTTGTGGATTGTTCAAGGGCATTTGACTGTGTGCAGCATCGGAGGCTTTGGGAGGTCATGGGGAGTGTGGGCTTTCCATCACATGTGGTGCAACTCATAGGAGTGTTCTGTCTGGACCAACGGGCAGCAGTTGGAGTGGATGGCGAGGCGTCGGATTGGTTTGGCATCGGGCGGGGAGTCCGTCAGGGCTGCGTGCTGTCGCCCTGTTTGTTTAACCTGTGCGCCGAGGGTGTAATGAGAGATGTGGGAGATGATGTGGACGGGGAGCTGTGTGATGCCCTGGATGTTGGCGGTCATGGCATGCCGGAGATTCGGTGTGCTGATGGTGCAGTGTTGCTGTCCACGGCACGGAATGGCATGGAGAACCTAGTGGCTTCGGCCCGGTTGAATAGTGAGGGTCACAACTTGTGTCTTAACATGGCAGAAACAAAGATAGTGCATACGGATAGAGCTACTGTGGAGAAGGGGATATACATTGATGGGGAAAGGTTGGCGATGGTGGAAGGTTTTGAATATCTTGGTTCATTGGTTGCCAACGGCGGTGACACAGTGAAAGAAGTTGGACGGCGACTGTCAATTGCTCTTCAAGGACTGGTACAGCTGAGTGGATTATGGAGTGGGACAGATGGAGCTACAGGGGTTAGATTTTTGGGAGCATGCATCTTTCCCATTGCAACGTGCGCCTGTGGGACATGGACACTTGCTGAACAGGCTGAACAGCGCATAAACGCCTTTGAATATAGATGTTATAGACGAGTTCTGAGAGTGTCTTGGCTAAAGAGGGGAGCAGGTGCATCCATGCTTCGGGAGTTGGATATTGAAGAGGGTTGGCTGTTGAAGACGATAGGACAAAGAAAAATGAAATATTTTGGTCACTTGGGGCGTCACGAGAGTTTGGAGAGAACAGTGGTGGAGGGGTGTGTGCCTGGGAGGAGGGGGGAAGGCCAAAGAGAAGATGGGTACAGGATGTGGCGGATGATCTCCGGATGGGTGTGTCAGATGCGGGACATCTTGCTTATGATCGAGAGGTTTTCCGGAGGGTTGTTATCGGAGCGAGGTTCTGCAAAGGACATGCTACTGAATGAATGAATGAGTATCTTCGGACTGAAAACAGGACACATTAGCACACACCTTCAGCAAATGAATCTCAGAGACTCTGCCACCTTTGGTCACATGATGAGAAGAAAGACATTGGAAAACATTGTAGCAACTGGCGGGATCTACAGTAGGAGGTGGAGGCAGACAGAGAAATGATGCTGAATGGCTCAAAACATTTGCATGGAGGATTTTCATCAATAGAATTGATCCAGAACACCAAGAACCAAGATCTGTGGAGAGACATGACTGTGGAGCACCAAAGCAAACTCCAGAGCACATCCTTCAAGGATGTGGATGGAGCACGTTTGCCAAGTGCTGTGATGTCAATTCTTGACTCAACCCAACTCAGCCTTCAAGACCTCCCAGGATGTACCTGGCAGAATGGAAATCTGGTCTTCAAAACCAATCCTTCAATACAGATTGTATTGGGAACCAGTGAAGATATCAGTTAATTGACATGTTCACGACTCATACTGGAATAGATGTATATCAAATCTTGATCTCCAAGGAATAAGAAGTCTTAAATGACTGAAACCAATGGCTAGTCTTTCAGTTTTTAAATATATGTTTTTCACAACAATGTTTTCCCATAGTGAATTTGTATAACGAAGATACAAACAATAGATTCCACAATTTATTCCCTGGCATATTTCACTGCATCTTGTCAGGTACCTGACAGGTACCTGACGAGATGCAGCAAAATATACCAGACAATAAATTGTGCAATCTATTGTTTGTGTCTTTGTTATTCAAATATATCAGCTTGTGTTTTTAAAGAGAGCACTGAAATGTTATACTGCAGTATTGCAGCGAAGCCTGAAATGAGAACAACCAACATACAAAGAGATTGGAAGCAGCAGAAATGTGGTTTCTGAGATGAATGTTGTAACCTTCTTGAACTGCCAGAGCAACTAACAACAAGTGTCTGGAAGAGACTAAAGAAAACATAATGTTATATTCACAACTAATAGAAAGAGACAATGTTCTTTGGTTTCGTGATGAGAAGAAAGGCATTGAAAAATATCGTGGCAATTGAGAGGATTAGCAGTTGAAGAGGCAGAGGTAGACTGAGAGAAATGATGCTGGATGGCCTCTAAGACATTGTCATGGAGGAATATCATCTTCAGAATTGATCGAGAGCACCAAGAACCAACATCTATGGAGATGGATGAATGCTTACTTCAGTTAGCACATAATCATGATAGTAAGTTTTTGTATGTTCTTGTACTTGCAGCTAGAGGATGATGTGGTTGCTAAACCAGGCTACCTGACAATCATGAAGACATTTGCTCACCAGCAGAAGGATGACTGGATTATGCTAGAGTTCTCCGCACTGGGCTTTATAGGTAGGTGCTTCTTTGTTACACATATTATTTAATACCCTTTGCTGTGGCAGAATGAGCACCAGACAATGTGTCTGGAGTGCAGAAAAGTCTGTTTTTATTAACAGTAAGAGGTAGATAAGCTAGTTGGTAGGTGAAATACAATGTCATGTTATTGGCCTTTGTTTTGCTTGTGGAGTATAAGTTTGTCACTGCAGTTTTAAAAAAAACAAAACAGGTGCTTCTATTTCAGAAAGTTATTGTGGCCTTAATTCCTCAGGCTCAAAACCCTCCTATCCAATACCGCAAGATACTATGGGCAGTAGATGACAGTTATCAAAGAATTGCAATTGCTTCTGTTTGATGAAGTTGGTATCAAAGAATTGCAGAACTGACCAATCATTTCTCTTCTTTAAATGTTTGTGAATATACTGGACACAGCATTACAGTGCGATGTATTTGTGTGTTTGTTATTTAACTTATCTAGCTTAATATAAAATTCTGATTACTATGGCTCTATCTCAATGGTTAGATACAAATTCTGTGCCTATTCCATAGTTGTAGGTTCATGTATATGATAGACATGGCTAAGAAGACACCTTTTGGAGGGGGTGTTTAGTTGGTCATGCATCGAAGTTCACTGCTTCCTGCAGTGAGACGCTGTCATCATTTGGGGGTGACAGGTTCGAATTCCGGTCGGTAACTATAGATTTCAACAGTTATTACTAAGGGTTCTCCATGATGAAGTGGTTTAGCCATCTGCCCTGCATTCTGAAGGTCGTGTGTTCGTTCCTCAGATTGTGTCACTCAGAGCATGAGTGCAATTTTTCTGGAGACTTTTAATGGTCATCGCTGGAGCTACAGAGTTTGTGTTTTGTATGATGCTCTCAGCATGTGGCTTACCTTCTGCAGAGAGAGACTGAATTAGATGAAGAAGTGCCCAATGCAGAGAAGAAACTGTAATTTTCTGTGAGACATTTCACAGACATAAACATTCACACAAAGCTGTTTGGGAGTCTCTGCAAGCTGTGAAACACAGCAACATACACCCAAACAGCCAGATTTCTTATTTAGACATTACTAGAACAATAACACTGTATGGATGTGGGGCGTGGACAATGAGCAGACAAGCTGAAAAAATAAGTGATGGCTGTGGAAATGTCATTTCTGAGAAAAATGCAAATAATACCATGGATAGTCAGAAAAATCAATGACCAAGTACTACAAGAAACAAATGAATACCGTGAACTGATTAGAAAAACTACACGTAGACAGTCACAGTTTTTGTTACGTTATGAGAAGAAATAAATTGGAGAACTTGGTGACAACTGGCAAGACTGAGGGGAACAGAACAAGGGGAAGGCAGAGAAGTAAATACCTGGATGGCTTTGCCATGTAGTATGGTCAAGGCAAGAACACTATGCTAATCCACAACTCTAGTGAGTGCGTGAGGTGGCCAAACATGACTGACTATGCTTATCAGCATGGCATATGATGATGAGGAGAACAACAACAAAGAAGAAGAAGGAGAGTCTAATATACTTGTCTGTCGTTTTGCAGGAAAACTGTTTAAATCTGCCGATGTCTCTACCATTGTGGAGTTTTTCCTCATGTTCCATGCGGACAAGCCCATTGACTGGCTCATGGATCACCTGTTGTGGGTCAAAGTCTGTAGTCCAGAGAAAGATGTGGTAAGGAAACAAATGAAAACCAGATTTGTATCTGTATTTTCTCTCAAATAAATAAATATATATATATATATATATATATATATATATATATATATATATATATATATATATATATATATATATATATATATATATATATATATATATATATACACATATACATGTATGTATGTATGTATGTGTGTGTGTGTGTGTGTGTGTGTGTGTTGTCTATATATTATAAGAAAAAGATCTTTATATGCATTTTCCATGAAAGAAATAACTCTATTTTCTGTGAAAGGTGTATTTTTATTTTCTGTGAAAAACGTGTCTGTATTTTTTGTGAAAGTGGTGTCTATATTTTCTTTCAAAGATGTGTCTGTATTTGTTTTTATGAAAGATGTTTATATTTTTTTCACCCCCCCCCCCCCCTCCTCCTCCCTCCTCCCCCCCCCCCCCCCCCCCCCCCCCCCCCCCCCCCCCCCCCCCCCCCCCCCCCCCCCCCCAACCCTCTTCCTGCCCGCCCTGAAAAACTGAAAAAATCGGTGATTATCTATTCTAAGAAGCACAGAGTTATGTTTTTCTGTAAAAGACACATGTTTTGTATTTCTGTGAAAGACATGTTTTGTTTTCCTGTAAAAGACATGTGTTTTGTTTTTCTATTAAAGAAGTGTTTTGCTTTTCTGTAAAAGATATGTTTTGTTTTTCTGTAAAATAAATGTGTTTTGCTTTTCTGTAAAAGATGTGTTTTGTTTTTCTGTAAAAGATTTAGGTTCTTAGATTTAAAGACTTAGGTCACCCTTGATAGATAAAAGTACTTTGCCTCACCAAAGTTTTTAACGCCAGGTTTCCTAATTGAGAGACGGGTGTGGTTAAAAATATTTGTTGCATATCCTTTACAGAATGTTTCAGTCAACCCCAACATTTATTTGTGATTTCTTGGCACGTTTACGTTCAGTAGTTTGGCCATTGCTTTCTGAATGACCGGCACTCAAACCATTGTATGAAAATAGATGCCCAACAATGATCTGTTTTCATACAACAATGCAAGAGAGTCTGCTGCCAAATCACCTGCAGCCATGTTTAGAACATGGTATGCAGGGTTATGAATTGCATCCATAACCCCTTCACCACAGAGAGGATCTACTTCATTGCACCGTGTTTTACCCCAACTAGCTCAGTTTCTATGTGCAGAATTTCAAGCCACCTGTCGAGAACATCGCACAAAGCACAAACTCTGTAGCTCCAGCGATTACCCTCATGGGTCTCTGGAAAAGTTGCACTGAACAATGTAGTCCAAAAACGAACCCCACAACCTTCAGATCACAAAATAGACAGCTTGGCCACTTTGCCATAGATGGAGACCTTCCCCCCAAGAGCAATCTGCGGAGGCTGGGACACCACCGGCCTGTCACATTAACCAAGGCAACAAATTACTGAGTCCATGAAGGCTTGAGGATTGTACTTATTGTTTCTACTCTTGCAACAAGCATGTCACTGGAAGTTTGCATTCCTTCTCTCGTTGGGCAGAAACATTGCCAGCGCATGATCCAGGCTGTCAGGCGCCGATACAAGCCTTCACTGTTCCAGCACATAGGCGTGGAGTCATCTCTCAAGGGGAAAGTTCAGAAGCTGAAGGTAATTGCTTTCTCTACACATTTTACAAGTATTTTGTTTTACATTAAGAGACAAAATATTAATTTAAAATGTAACACCAATTAACTTTAACGAGGTATTTATTTCATTCATTTGATTTTATTTAGTGCTTTTATTTATTAATATGTGGTCTTTTGTGTTTTTTAAAATGTGTTTTCAAGTGTGTATTTTATTTTATAGTTTTGTTAAATATTTAGGTATTTGGTTTTGTTTAGTGCTTTTATTTGCTCAGATGTGGTATTTTGTGTTTTTTAATGCGTTTTCAAGCATATGTGTATTTTATAAAGTTGTTTATATTTTGAGTTAGTTTATGCTTCACATTTTTTATGTATCTTATCTTGATCATAATTTTACATTAAAAATATAATTTGTGCCTAAATGCATTTTTAACAGTTACTCTTTTGTTAGTTTAATACATTTGTGTGTTTGTTTGTTTATTCACCATTCGTTGATGCGATACAGGATACTTCTCCTTTTCAGCAATGTGTAAATAATTTTAGTGGGCAGAGATCCTTAAGAGTATAATGTCTGCCTCTAAATTGAAATATGAACATATGAAATCAAGAATCAACACCATTGCACTCTGGACATTCCCACATGTTCTCCGTTCCCTTCTTCAGTAGCCAACAAAGTTTCCATGCTGATGGAGC
Source organism: Cepaea nemoralis (assembly GCA_014155875.1). Taxonomy (NCBI): domain Eukaryota; kingdom Metazoa; phylum Mollusca; class Gastropoda; order Stylommatophora; family Helicidae; genus Cepaea; species Cepaea nemoralis. The sequence continues at coordinate 251,873 of JACEFZ010017146.1, read as the reverse complement.
CTGTCATAAGCCATGTTGGGCCCATGGCAGTAAGAAGAACATAAACATTGAAGAGTGCCCAAACTGAAGCTTGGTGTCTACCAAAGTGGCAGTCTCAAGTTGATGCCGAACATTTGTGAAGAATAAGGTTCATTCTTGGTTTAGGCTCTGGCGAGGGCGTCTCACAGAACTAAGAATCTTAATGTACTTATGACAACTTATATCACCTCATTATCATTGTTAGTTCCATTTGTCACAGAATTAAGTATCTAGATTGTGATAGTGTTGCTAATCTAGTACAGTCACTGTATAAAATTACATTACCAGTCATGAAGAGAACTACTTCTTCTTGTCCCTTTTATCCTGCATTGGGGTATAGGCCCTCAATCAACCCCCACTAAGCTGTCCTTTCTTGTGCTATTTCCTGCAGTCCCTATATATCAGCCCAGTATTATTCATCTCTGTTTGTAATACCCTTCACCATGTGTTTTTTGATCTCCCACTATGTTGTCTGACTTGTGGATTACGTACAAGAGAGTGTCTAGTTATATTGTTCTCAGGTTTTCTCAGTGTGTGTCCTATCCAGCGCCAGCGCCTTTTTCTCACCTCTTGGTTCATTGGAATTTGTTTAGTTCTCTCCATGAGCTCTACATTCATGATTCTGTCATACCACGCTAGTCCACTATTCTGTGCAGGCTGCATTTAGTGAATGCTTGTAGTTTATTTGTAAATCTTTTTGTTATTGCCATGTTTCGGACCCATTCAGTATACTGAAGTTTGATGCTAAGGTTAGCTTCCTTTGAAAGAATAGAACTGACTACATAAATCTCCCACAGTTTTGTTGTGTTATAAAGTGATTCGTCTGGATGTGTTCATTACCTGGGATGTATTAGACAGTGGTGGTAATTGCACCATTCTACAAGAAAACTGAGATGCATGATTCAGCCTTTGCACAAGTCGAAGGACTGATATGGCTGCAACAGGAGTTAAGTCAGATCTACTCCAGGATCCACAAACCCTGGGAATGCATAGAATTGCTAGACAAATTGACAGCACATTGTGCTACTAAAAGATCACTTTAACTGTCTCATCACAGTAGCAGTGGCAGCCTCTAGCTTGAGCAGGTCTGGTACGATTCATGGGGTGGATAGTATGCATCTTTATAAAATAACAATATGCTGGTAAAGTCTCCTCTTGTTGTTGTTTTTGTTTGTTATTGCTTGACTAGCTTTGAACTCAAGCATAGCCCATACATGTGCTACCACTTCTGATGCACTGGACCGATTTTTGTGTCAAGATTAGCTTGCCCTATTACAAGTGTCCCTAGCCATCAGGTGAAACCACTCCGACTTCTAAGATGCTTGTAATTTACACCCCTCAAGTCAAGAACAAGAAGTCAGCATTTGAGTCCAACTGATCGATGTAGGAGTTGAACTTGCTATCTCGGCATCAGCATACTGGAAGTTTAAGAGTGAGCGCTCTTATCCATTCATTCAAGCTGACCTCCTCTACTATAGTAATGGGGTAGTGGATTTTGTATCTGACATTCTCTGATAAGGGAGTTGTTCTAGCATAGAGGCTAGCAGGCTTGCCCGTTGACCCGGGGATTATAGGTTTGAATTTGCATCATGGTGGATTGTTAATACTTGTTCTGGGCTCCCAAGTTGACCCAATCTACAAAAATGGGTGCCAGAAAATGTCTTTGGAAGTAAAGGTGGCCTGCACGGTATTGATCACATCACTACATGAGTGGCATTTAGTCTATACAATTATGTGGCTTGCACCTAATGCCACTGTCTGAGGCCATCCAGCATCATTTCTCTCAGAATGTCTCTATCTCTTCTTCTGCTGGTCTTTCCATTCAACTTGATAATTTCCAATGCTTCTCTCCTCATTATATGACCAAAAAAACACTGTCTTTATCTTATATAATGTTCTATTTTCATTAGCCTTTTCCAGGCACTCGTTAGTTACTCTGGCAGTCCAAGCTATTCACAACCTTCATCTCAGAACTCACATCTCTGGTGCTTCCAAGCTCTTCCTGATTTGTTCGTCTTCATTCCAGGATTCACTGCCACACAGCAGCACAGGTTCATGTAGTTTATCAGTTCTCTGTTTTGTCCAATGCCTTTAAGAAACTGATAATTTGATTTCTTTTATGTTCAACTCACTCAATGAAACCTGCAGTAAAACAACATAGATTTTAAATTAAACTTCATAAACAAGTGTATGACTTAAGCATGTTAACCATGTTTGTTAATGTGTCTGCATTCTTCAGGATCGTGATTTTGGCAAGGCAGGTTTATACAGAGCACATGCTAATCCTCCTGCAGAGCTGTCAACATCGCTGAAGGTTTACCAGAATTTCTTGCTCAGTAAAGCATACGCTGGGGAGACCTTCTTCTGGGCCTCCAATCCTTCCGTAGGAGACACCATTGATTTTAAATTTAACCCTCCTGTTCATATAGACACGTGAGTAGGTCATTGTGTCTTTTTCTTATTCACCTTAATTTGTAGGTACTACTGGCACCTTGATGACTTGACAGACAATAGTTTGTGCTTCCAAAAAAAAAAAGCATAACAACCTCTCCGTAGCACACAGCCTGGGCTGAATTGTAAAGACCATGTGTTGCCCATGCAGCATGATCCCTCGCTCAGCCTGCTTAATTTGTAGATACACATGAAATGAAGCCCAGGTAGCAGAGTGGCTCTCATTTTCCAGCCCGGTTGCCATGAATCTCTGTCTCTTCAAGAAGTTATTGACTTGGTGTGTGCTGGCTCATGGTTTGATCAAAACTATCATGACAGCTTCTTGTTTCAACAGCTTCTTTTGGCGGTAATATTTCATGATATACACTGCGGCGCTGTAGTTTGTGCTGGAACAAGGTTATTTTACTTCCTTTTGGTGGCCTAGTAAGTTCACTCCACACACTTGGACTTCAGTGTTTTCTCACCAGAACGCAATGGCAAACTACTGAACATAAAATTGCCTAGTAAATCACACACAGCCAATAGGGGCTGGGATTGATTGCAAAGTCCTGCAAAGAACATGCTATATTAAAGAATGAATTAAGACATCTAGCCTTCTAAGACAAAGGCAAATAAACACAAAGAACCTATGTGCACATCAACATTCCCTTGGAGTAAAAAATGCCTCTGCGGTAGCAGGCCGAATAGGCCATGCCCAGGCTGAATTTCACAGTTAGAAAAGCTGAGGGGACTCCCCTCCCCCTTTCCACATATGCGTGTTTCATATGAATTTGATGTGTTTTTGCTCACTTTAAATTCAAGCAAAGTATAAGGACGTGCTGCTACTTCTAGTACAGTGGACTGATTTTTGCGTGTGGATTAGCTTTGCCTATTACCAGTGTCTCTCACCATCAGGTAAACCTACTCTGATTTCTGAAGTACTTGTAATTTATGCCCCTAAATCAAAGACGAGAAGTAAGCATTTTATTCTGACTGACTGGCGTAGGTGTTGAGCCCACTATCTCGACATCAGCACACTGGAAGTTTAAGAGCGAACACTTTTATCCATTCAGCCAGGCTGACCTTTTTCATGTGAGTTAAAACTAGCCCAAACTTTGACAGATTCCTACTTCCTTGGACACTCTTATCCATTCAGCCAGGCTGACCTCTCTCATGTGAGTTAAAACTGACACAAACTTTGACAAATTCCTGCTTCCTTGGACTCTTAACAGGCAGTCAGGCACTGATGTGCACCAATCACATAAACTTCCTTCCTAGCGTGATCAACATCCACGGAAATAGTTCTTTTGGATTTATGATCATCTGCTGTGGAAGTCCTTCCCGATTGGAAATGCTGCTACTATTTGTGAAATTGTGTAGGACTCAGATAGTTGTCTACATAGGCATGGTGCAGCACTTGAGAAGTTTCAGTAAAATGAAAGATCCTATTCTTCTTCTTTCTAGTGTGAACTGCTGCACCATGTCTGTGTTATTGGTTATCATGCTGATTAAAACTGTTCTTACATCCAGCTACAAACATGTCAAGTGTTCTATAGAACTATCCTGATCGTTCACTGTGGTTATTACTTGTCATAATCCATGTATAAGAGGGGGAGGAGCTCGAGGCAGCACTTGAAACCATTGACCTGGTTTGTATCAACAGTGGCTGTGTCACCAGGACAGCAAGTCATCCAGGTGATGAGGACAGTGTTATTGACCTGGTGCTGGTTTCTCCTTCACCCACTACATTGTGTAGATGGGGTGTCCTAGGGCACCATGACAGCGACCACCACCCTTGCAACATATTGGTGGAGAAAGGCAGAACCAGGCACCAGGCAGCACAAGTCAACGGTCAAGACTTTCCAGTATGACAGTACAGGGCAAGATGTGGTGAGTGTAATAAGACGCGAGAAGCGCAGAAAGCTTCATGGCAGGAAAAAAAGCTGGGAGCAGACAGACATGAGAGGCCAAAATCTTGCCAAGGAGGTTACCTCAGAGAGTTGTAAGACCCAGAACATTTTGGAGGAAGACACAGTGACAGTGAAAGAGATCAAGGCTGTGCTTCGACGATAAAAAAACAGCACTCCAGGGTCAGATGGTATAAGGTATAACGACATCAATATGCGTACTGACAACGAGCTAGAGGAACTAGCAGACATGTACAACAACAGAATAGGGAGTGCTAGCATCAAGGAGGAATGGTTATACAGGTATCTGATTCCCTTGCCTAAGCCTGGCAAAGACCACACAAAAATTCAGGGATATCAGGTAATAGCCATGCAAAATACAATAGGGAAGCTGCTGGAGAAGTTAATTGCCACAAAAATATCAAGTCAGCTAGAGAGGCAAAGTTGTTTCCCACCTACCCTGGGAGGGTATCGTCCAAACAGAGAAACCTGGACCAACGCAGCAGTTTTTGCCCTTTGACGTCTGTGAAGGTTTCCACTCAGCAATTGAAACCTTTGCTGCAGCAATTGATCTTGAGGACGCGTATAACAGAGTACCATTGGATTTTTTAATGCTTCAGCTTCTTAAACTCAAGATAAGTCTCTTCCTCCTTAGTTGGATCGCTGCAGCCCTCTTCCAACGGAAAGTAGCTTTTAGATGTGGCAGCTGGACTTCGGAACCAACAACAATATATCCTGGCCTACCACAGGGATCACCATTATCTCCGGTGCTTTTCAACGCCTACACTGTGAGAATCACCAGCGAGCAAATCATAGGACTGGGGAGGACATTGTCGTATGCAGACGATGTTTTAGTGTATTGTCAGGGTAAGGATAGAGATCAGGTTGCTGTGGAACTACAAACCGAACTCAATCGCATAAGCACTTGGTGTGTTGAAGCTGGGGCAATGGTCAACCCAACAAAGGCAACAGTGACATGGTTCTCTTTGAATAACCATATTGTCAACACCCCAACGCCAACTGTAAATCTGGGTTCAGAGACTGTGGAAAGAACGCAGGCAATGAATTACCTGGGGATACGATTTGATCGAAGCCTCGCTTATACTGAGCACGTAGACCAGTTGATAACAAAGGCCAAGCGGGTTTGGCTGCGATGCGGGTGATGGCGGCGGCAAACTGTGAGCAGCGCCATCTATGTCTTCTTTACGAGGGTCTGGTCCTTTCTGTTTTGGAGTATGCGATGGCGATCCTGACTCTCAGCCATAAGCAGATAGAAAGGATGGAAAGGATACAGAACGAAGCTATGCGTATTATTCTTGGATGTACAAGAGATACAGCATGCAGGGCGATGCGCTACCTTCTTGATTTTCCAACCATGAGGGACAGAATACAAATTTGCCGAGCACGTGCCTACCTCAGAGTCAACGCAAACACACAACATCCACTGCATAGCGAGATTAAGAAGGTAAAGGGCAGCAGGTTAAAAAGAGGAAAGTCGTGGATGGGTCAAGCCGAAGACATTCTTCAGCAGGTGTGTTCACTTGAGGACTTAGAACCTGGCGAGGAGTGGGTACAAGTGCCAACAGAGTTCTGTACATCCTTTTCAGTGTGCATCCAACTAGACAGGAAATGCAGACAAGAAAATCCAGCTGCTGTGGAGTTGGAAGTACAGGCTCTGATCTTCAAGAATTCTTTAGAGGATGATGCTGTCATTTACACAGGATGGGTCGGTCGTTCGAGGAGTGAGAAGTTCATGGGCCTTTACGGCTCAGGCCGGAGGGAAAATTGTGAAGGAAGAGTCTGGTGCTTTTGCTTTGACCACAAGTAGCCTGACTATGGAAGTCATGGCAGTAAGTAAAGCAATAACATGGCTCGAGACACAGACATTCAATCGGGCATGTGTCCTTAGTGACTCAATGAGTATGCTCAGGAAGATAGAGATGGGGTGGGTCCGAAGAGAGTGGTTGCTGTCTCTGGAGCGGTCTCGGCTGGCAAAGATTAGTTTCATTTTCATGCCAGGGCATGCGGGTGTACAAGGAAATGAGCAGGCTGACAGGCTTGCAGGTAGGGCTACTGTGGAAGGCGGACGAGCCATGGACCAGGCAGACATTCTGAATGCTCTACGAGAAGTAAGTCGTTTACGAGAACCAAGCGATGACTGTGAATCTACAACCATGGTCAGGCTGCGAGAACAGCAAGTTAAAAGAGGTGTGGCCAAACAAGAACACTATGCAGGAAGCCAAAGAAGATTAATAAACCAACACAGAACTGGTGACGTGTGCCGCTACACGCTGCGGGATTTGCAGAGGAGGGGATCCGAGCACTTATGGGCCGAATGGTTCGATGTGCAAGGAGGATGATCTGTCGACTAACTAACTAACTAATTAACATGTATAACCAGTTTTATACCATGAATCTGGTTAAAGAGTACAAGTTAGTCATTAGCTGCAGTTACAACTTCACTGCAAAAGGTCACCCCATAATGTTGCTGTACCAGTGAATATTATCACACAGAATGCTCCTCACTGTCACATGTGAAAAGTGAAACAGACAGCAGCCTGAAAAACTAACAGCACACACAGATGTACATCTAAGGCTGCTTGAATGCCAAAACAACAGTCCACCACTAAAATTACAGTTCATCTCACATTATGTCAAATGAGATGCAAGCGGCAGTCACAAGAAAACCACCAGCTGTGCACACACTACTGCATAAGACAAAACCAGGTAGTTCAGAAACCGGCTGTGTCATGTTTCAGAACATTCAGTTCACAAAACAATCCACCACGGACAGATGTAAAGCATTCCACAGCTCACAGTGTCGCTTCACACACTAATCTCAGTAGCTGGGCGATAGAACCATGCACTACCAGTCCAAAATGAGGAAAATGCATAAGCAAACCATAGCCAGAAGCAAACCATAGCCAGAAGCAAACCATAGCCAGAAGCAAACCATAGCCAGAAGCAAACCATAGCCAGAAGCAAACCATAGCCAGAAGCAAACCATAGCCAGAAGCAAACCATAGCCAGAAGCAAACCATAGCCAGAAGCAAACCATAGCCAGAAGCAAACCATAGCCAGAAGCAAACCATAGCCAGAAGCAAACCATAGCCAGAAGCAAACCATAGCCAGAAGCAAACCATAGCCAGAAGCAAACCATAGCCAGAAGCAAACCATAGCCAGAAGCAAACCATAGCCAGAAGCAAACCATAGCCAGAAGCAAACCATAGCCAGAAGCAAACCATAGCCAGAAGCAAACCATAGCCAGAAGCAAACCATAGCCAGAAGCAAACCATAGCCAGAAGCAAACCATAGCCAGAAGCAAACCATAGCCAGAAGCAAACCATAGCCAGAAGCAAACCATAGCCAGAAGCAAACCATAGCCAGAAGCAAACCATAGCCAGAAGCAAACCATAGCCAGAAGCAAACCATAGCCAGAAGCAAACCATAGCCAGAAGCAAACCATAGCCAGAAGCAAACCATAGCCAGAAGCAAACCATAGCCAGAAGCAAACCATAGCCAGAAGCAAACCATAGCCAGAAGCAAACCATAGCCAGAAGCAAACCATAGCCAGAAGCAAACCATAGCCAGAAGCAAACCATAGCCAGAAGCAAACCATAGCCAGAAGCAAACCATAGCCAGAAGCAAACCATAGCCAGAAGCAAACCATAGCCAGAAGCAAACCATAGCCAGAAGCAAACCATAGCCAGAAGCAAACCATAGCCAGAAGCAAACCATAGCCAGAAGCAAACCATAGCCAGAAGCAAACCATAGCCAGAAGCAAACCATAGCCAGAAGCAAACCATAGCCAGAAGCAAACCATAGCCAGAAGCAAACCATAGCCAGAAGCAAACCATAGCCAGAAGCAAACCATAGCCAGAAGCAAACCATAGCCAGAAGCAAACCATAGCCAGAAGCAAACCATAGCCAGAAGCAAACCATAGCCAGAAGCAAACCATAGCCAGAAGCAAACCATAGCCAGAAGCAAACCATAGCCAGAAGCAAACCATAGCCAGAAGCAAACCATAGCCAGAAGCAAAAACACACCAGAGACCTTAACAGCCCAGCAAGTATAAGTATAAGGGCAGTGTATTCACAGAGGATGGAAGACTAAATAGAAAAATAGAAACAGCATACAAAAAGCAAACATCTATCAAACAACAACTTATCCTAAAGCATCCAAATATCAACATGCCTACAAAAAAGAAACTGATAGATGCTTTTTTTTGTCCTAGCACAGTGTTTCCAACGGACAGTCCTAGAAACACACAGACATAAAATCACATTGTGTAAGATGAACTGCATAAGAAATACAGCTGGAAAAACAAGAAGAGATAGAGGGATAAATGAGAAACTAGGATCAACTGTAGGCATAACACCTGTAGGCATAACACAGAGCACTGACTATGGAACACAGAAGAATTAAATGACTGAGACATTCAGCTAGAATGGAACAAGATCAACTAGCGGCTAGAACGTTCTACAAGAAAACATTGTAATACAAGGTGAGAGAATGACCCAGGAAGAGTTTGCTAGATGGAGTAAAAGAGACATTGAAGAAATCAAATTCACATTAATACAAGCAACAAGACAAGTGGAAAACCGAAAATTACATCTGCCTCCTCTCTCATTTTACTGTGATTGATAACTGATTATGTGAAGGATAGACGTGAGAATAGATGATACAAAACTGTAAGACATTTTGTGAAGTTTATATAAGTAATATGCCACTCTGTGGTTCGTCGTGTATACCAGGGAGGACGAGAGAGGGTCAATTAGAATATCTCGTCAGCCAGTCACTCATAACTCAGGTCACTCAACAACATGTTATATTATACTAATGAAACTTGACACACCGTGTAAACCTATGTTTCGAACCGTGACACTTCCAGTGTCAAAGCATTACTTCTGACCTCTTAAAGTGGTGTTAACCAGAGCTAACTCATTGTAACACCAGTAATTATCAATGTACTCCATGGAGGAATCATCATTATTGACCCATGGCAGGCCTGTTCTTTTCAGTTTACAGCTTCCAAGGCATTTTTTCACATGCTGAAAGTACTCTCGGATTCTCCTAGCTTTTCACCTTTGTCCGATAAAGCAAGATGTCCAATCCAATACAGCAGGATCCTGGGGATGTATACCATCCTTTTTCTTCTTAGTTTTGTGTTTTTTGACAATCCAAACACTCAACACAATGAGATGAACAATGTCTGCTTGAGCCAGAAACGGACACTGCAACCTCTGGTCTACTCTGCCCAAACCTTTGTTTGTGATGTCATTGGAACAATTTGGATGAGTTCCTTCCTATTTAAAAAAATTTTTTTGCAACTGGTCGGTTCAGCAACTTGTAGTTTGAAGATTGAGCACAACCCACTACTGGCAACACTGATTGCATTCCGGTACGAACCTTGGGCCTGTCCACGTTGGATTGGAAGCACTAGACTCGAGTTTTGCTCTTGTTTGAGCTCGTCAGAGAGCGAAACTCGAGTCTAGTGCTTCCAAGCCGACGTGGACAGGCCCTAGGTTTGTACCGGAATGCGATCAGCATTGCCAGTAGTGGGTTGTGCTCAATCTTCAAACCTCAAATCCTGAAACAACCAAAAAATCAACTTGTAGTCAATAAGTTAAATCTATTTTGTGCTTTTCTTTCACCTTGGCAGGTATTTGTTCCGCAGTGGACACATGGATCACCCAGGGGACGTTTTCCACAACACAACTATTGAAATTCTGCCAGCAGAGAAAGTCAGCCAATCAGTTATAGACAGTATTGTGTTAAAGGCAGGACTTAGTCAGAAGGAGGTGTCTAATGCCTCAGTTAACTTCATTCCCATTGGTCGGTTTAATGATGCAGGACTGGCTCAAGGGGAGGTTCCTGATGGAGTGGGAAATGTTGAGACACTTCGAATACATGTTCATGAGAAGTCGGATGCCTGGGTAATTTTAAGTGAAGTGAGTATGATTGTTTGGTTTCTATGTTTACCTCGTGTATTGTGAGTAAGCATTCTAGTATGATTATTTGGTTTATATGTGTATCTCATGTATAGTGAATTTAAGTATTCTAGTATGATTATTTGGTTTGTGTGTGTACCTCATGTTTGGTGAATTTAAGTATTCTAATATGATTATTTGGTTTTTATGTGTACCTCGTGTATAGTGAGTTTAAAACTTATTCTAGTTTGATTATATTTAGTTTATGTTTTCTTATATATAGCAAAGTTAAGAATTCTAAGTGAAGTAAGAAATTGTTTAGTTATAGCTTGAAGGTTACACATAGTGCATTTTGAAACTGTAATTGGAGTGCATTTGTTTAGTTAATACTGATAGATTGCATAAAGTAAATTAAGTATTCTCAGGTAAGTAACTTTGGCGCTAGCCGCATATTTTAATAAACCAATCAACACTCGTCGGTTTCCGTGGCTAAGGGCTTATGGACACTTTCGTAAGCCCACTTACCCACGTTCAAAACATAGCTGTGACCAATATGGCAGCAGACTGTTGCGCTGGGGTTTAACGTGTTAGTATGGGAGCCGGTCGTTTCGTTCAGAAATCAATGGCAGACTACTGAAGGTTAACTTGCCAAGACATCAACAACTGCAGTAAAATGCTGGTGTTGACAGCGATGTCCTGTAAATAGGATATGCAAAATGTTTAAAAAATTAAAAAAAAACCAACAACACTCAATTGCTGATGTGATCAGTAGTATGCTGGCCGCCTTCACTACCCAGAACATCTCCTGTTACCCATCTTAGGCTTTGTTGACATGCAAGCCCAGGTCAGCATGAACAAAATCCCTGGGTGTTGAGTGGTCTCGAGGTATGGTGTCCGCCTAAAGTGCTGAGGGCCTCGGGTTCAAGCCCCGGTGAGGACCGGGACTTTTTCATGTGGATTTCTAGTAACAAAATTTTCCCTGGTCTCTGGGTAGTGAGATCGGATACCCGTGTATATTGTTGCGCACGTAAAAAATCCCTTGGCAGTTGAAAGTCAAAAAAGAAATGGCGCTGCCCAGGTAAAATTTCGAGTTAAAAATCCACCCAAAGTATTTCAGGATCCTCACCAGTGCTGCAGAGCTCATGCATTGAGCTGAGATTCTCCGAAATTAGGCTTGAGTTAGGAGTAGAACGGAGCACTTATGGGTTACACCCATGTGCCGTGATGTTGATCAATCGACTAAACTAAACTAAACTAACAAAATCCCTGCTGCGATGGAGATTAGAACAGCTGCCACCAGGCCAACAAGAAAGTGTGCTAACCACTGCTCTACCACTTACTGTAGGCTGCTGCTTTTGTTAGATTTCTGTGTTTTGCATGAAGCAACAAACTACATGTATGTTTAATTAGTAATGTTTGGTTATCAATATTGAATTTCAGGATCTTATGTGAAGTAACTATGTTTTATTATTAATTGTTATGTTTTGTTAATAATTTTGTATGTTACCAGTTTCGACTGTTGGTATTTTTAATTGAGTTGCTAATTATTAGTTCTCAGTATACGTTTGAATATTTTAGTAAAGTGAATATACAATTTTCATAGTCGCTGGATTACAGTTTGGTATATCTTGTTGGTTAGATCTGTTTGTTCTCTTTTTCATCAAGGGCATATTTCAAACTCTGCTGTAATAATTATATTCGAAGGCACACACATGCTTTTCAGTTGATTTGTTCAGTGTCCAATTTTCACACCCATTATGTTGTCTTTGAATATGTCCTTGCTGTCGGTGTTGTGACTTATGTTGCTCCCTCAGTTCCGGTCCATACAGATATTAAGCGCTTTGATTGTTGCAGAGCTATCTTGTTCTTTTGTAATTGCTGTCATCACATTTTGGTGTGTTAGCAGTGAACAAAGATATTCAAAATTTCTCAGCTTATATAGTTTCTCTCCATTGATAAATATATCATTTAACATAATTGTTTTATTGGTTGGTATTAGTTTTGTTTTTGTTGCATTGAAATAGAAATTTTGTTTTTCAGTGTTGCTTTTGTGCTGGCTTTATTAGTTTCTGAATTTGCATTTGTGTTGATGATACTAATGCTGTGTAGTCAGAATATTACAGTTAGGTATTTTAATCCTCCAATTAATCCTCCAATGGACAGACAGAAAAACCAATGACCAATTACTACAGGAGACAAATGAAAATCGTAAATTGATTAGAGAAATTAGACGTAGACAGTCAAAATTTTTTGGACATGTTATGAGAAGAAATGGATTGGAGAACTTAGTGACAACTGGCAAGTTCGAAGAGAACAGACCAAGAGGAAGACCTAGAGGAAAATACCTGGATGGCTTGGCCACATGGCATGGACGAGACAGGAACACTGGTGATCGAGTGAAATGGCGAGTCATGACCGCCCACGCTTTCTGGCATGGCACATGATTGATTGAATTATTGTTCCTTGCCAATATTTCATCTTTAAAAAGTCTTAAAAGTCGAGAGGATCAACTTGATTGCACCGGGTCTTACCCCATATGGTTCGATCTCTTTCCACAGGACGGCCTGTTGAAAGCGTCCCACAAAGCACGATCTCTGTAACTCCAGCGATGACCCCCAAGGAGTCTCTGATCTAATATCCCTTTTGATGGGAATATCTGAAAATATTGCACTTGGAGTCTAGGTGGTGGAATCGGAACATGAACCCACGACCTTCATAGCACACGGCTGATCACTTCACCATAGAGACACATTAAAGTATATAGGTTAAACAGGGAACAAAATGTAACCCTGTTTGACCCCTTGTTCTGTATCAAACCAATCTGTTATATCGTCACATACTCTCACAGCTGCCTTTTATTCACTGTAGAGTAGTGGTTTTCAACCTTTTTTGGCCCGTGCCCCCCTTCATCATATTTTCAGAACGTCATTCCCCCCTTTCATATTTCCTACCTAAAACATCCTGCCCCCGCCCCTACACAGTATATGTAATAATGGAAGCTAAATTTAATAGCACATACTAAAACAAGTCTAGACGTCCACATAAAACATGATTTGTGGGTCTACTTACTTTATAAATTGAATTTTAGGAGGGTGAGACATACAGAACCATACAGTACAAAGGACACAGTATATGTAATAATGGAAGCTAAATTTAATAGCACATACTAAAACAAATCTAGACGTCCACATAAAACCCTGTCTACTTACTTTATAAATTGAATTTTAGAAGGGTGAGACATACAGAACCGTACAGTACGAAGGTAAAAACAATATCAAGTAATCAGTTCTTGTATTAACGCAATCTTGAAGTAATCTAATTCCCCCCCCCCCCCCCCCCCCCCCTCCCCACCTGGAAACCCTAAAATTCCCCCCTGGGGGGGAATTCCCCACCGGTTGAGAACCACTGCTGTAGAGTATTTGTATGATCTGTATTAAGTGTAATGGGAATCGCATTTCTTCAATATGTTCTCTAATTATTCATATTCTACAGTCAAGCACTTCTGAGTTGTTTATAAAGAAAGAATGCAGGCCTATGATGTTCTATGACTTTTTCTATAATTGCCCAGAAGCTATATGTATATTTAATCTCAAGGCAGATTCTACTATCATCATCATCATGTGCCCTGCTAGCTGGCGTACGTGATCATGTCTCTCCACAGATCTCAGTCTTTGATGTTCTAGATCAACTCTCCTTATGATATTCCCCCAAGCTACATGTCAGTCCATCCAGCATCATTTCTCATCATCTGCCACTGCCTCTTTTCCCATTGATCTTTCCAGTTGTCATGGTGTTCTGCAATGCTCTATTCTCATCACATGACCAAAGAAAGCTGTTTGTCTCTTTCTTATTTTTGTATGTAATGGTTTAGTTTCATTAGCCGTCCTCAGGCATTCATTTGTTAGGTACTTTGGCAGTCCAAGCAATTCACAGCATTCATCTCAGGAACCACATCTCTGTTGCTTTTAAGTTTTTCCTAATTTGTTCATTTACGTTTCCTAGATTTGCTGCCATACAGCAAAACAGGTTCTATATAGCACTTCAGCACTCTCTTTCTTGTATTACTATGTAACGGGACTTACGATCCCCAACATGGCGGTTAGTCATTGAACCGTTAAAACCTCTGGCATGTTTATGCTTGTGGCTGCCGTTTGCATTCCATTTTCCTAATGTTGGTCTGGAAGTACATGGTTCCATTACCCTGCTACTGAGTGAGTGCGTGGCACGACACTGTGAGCTGTGAAATTCGTGTAGAATGCTTTTACATTTGTCCATTGTTTGTTTGCACAGTGAACTGCATGTTTGGAACAATGGCTGGCTGTCGCTGAATTGACTGGTTTGTCTTTTCAGTTCACGAGTGCCTTTTTCAGGAGACTCCTGGGAGTCGTCGCTGGAGCTACAGAGTTCGTGCTTTGTGTGGCGTTTTTGACAGGTCGCCCTGCGGAAAGTGACCGAGCCATGGTGGATAAAACCTGGGTCAATGAAGTCTTTCTAGTGACTGCCGATTCCATCGACGATGAACTGTTTTTTTCATGGAGGACTTTTGTGTTGGCATTCTTTCGGTGGCATTATGCACAGTGTACCTGTGTGGGCTGTTGGCTTGCCGAGACACCTGTCTGTTCCACTTTTCACAATGGGCAGCGAGGAGCATTTTGTGTGATATTCACTGGCACAGGAACGGAGCATAATGAGGATGACCCGTTGCCGTGAAGTTGGAACCGTGACTAACTAAATGACTGACCGACTGACCGGCCGGCTGCCCGCCCGCGTGTCCGCCTGCCTGCCCGCCCGCCCGCCCGACCTTTCTTTCTTTCTTTCTTTCTTTCTTTCTTTCTTTCTTCCTTTCTTTCTTTCTTTCTTTCTTTCTTTCTTTCTTTCTTACATTCAATGATAGTGACTTATTGCATAAAAAAACTTTTCATTTTCTGAAATGCAGCTTGTGCTTCTACTATTTTTTTTCTATTTCCTTATAAAGTCTACCCTTGATTATTTATTTAATTACTTTTTCCTAGTTTGACTTATCAAGAAAACTGTTTTGTAACTGGTACATAATGTAATGTCACTTTTTTTCATTGTGATATATATATATATCCATCCATCATGTGCCATGCCGGTAAGTGTGGGTGGTCATGTTTTGCCATCTCACTTGATCACCAGAGTCATGGATCAGCTCCGTGTTTCTGTCTCGACCATGCCACGAGGCCAAGCCATCCAGGTATTTCCTTCTACATCTTCCCCTTGGTCTGTTCCCTTCGATCTTACCAGTTGTCACAACTATATATATATATATATATATATATATATATATATATATATATATATATATATATATATATATATATATATATATATATGACAGTTTATTCCATGCTCAGTCTTCGTAGACTTAGATGGATAGGACATGTTGGGAGGATGGATGATGGTAGAATACCAAACAACATCTTTTTTGGTGAATTACAGATGGGTAAGAGATCTCAGGGTCGGCCTCTACTACGATACAAAGATGTGTGTAAGCGGGACATGATTGATACATGCATTGATAATGCACATTGGGAGCAAGTCGCTGATGAACGTGTTGCATGGAGGGCAAACATCAGAAATGGAATAAAGACAAAGGAGAAATTTATTGCAGATAAGTCACACACCGAGCGTGTGAGACGTAAGATGGTGCATGATGGTGGAAATGACCACATGTTCACATGCACTCACTGTGAATGGACATTTACAGCGCAAATTAGCCTTATTAGTCACATTCGCTACCGCCATAGGTAAAAGTTATTATGCCTTTTTAAAGCACAAACTATCATCTGTCAAGGCGGCAAGGTGCCAATGATGATGATATATATATATATATATATAAAGCTGCCAGAGACAATTGCTATTCATTTGCAAAAGCCAACTTTGTATGCAAACAAAAAGGCATGATGGTCAGTTTAAAATTACTGTGGTAGGCAATTCAAATTACTGTAATATGTATTGCATATTTCAGCTTGAAGATTTCTCTCGTTGCTTTAGTTTATGTTGTGTGATTTCTGCAGCATGTACCTGACGAGATGCAGCGAAATATGCCAGGCAATAAATCATGCACTTTATTGTTTGTATCTTAGGTATTCAAATAATACCATCCTCATTCATTCCTGTGCCTACATTCTTGTTTCCCAAATCTGTTTATGTACAGTGTGATATATTTTCATACTTTCTCTACCAACTTCAAGTAACTCTGCTGTGATGTTGTCACATCCCATTGATCCCCGCTTTAAGGTTGGTTTATTGCCCATTTGACTTTGATTGTTGTTTCTAGCTCTTTCTCTGTTGTCATTTCATTGTCTACATGTTTTGTCTTTACCATCATTGTTTTTATATTTTGTTGCAGTTGTAGCCGGCTCCGTGGCGAAGAGGTTATGGACACAGTTCGTAATCCCGCATACTGCGTTTGAAACACAGTTGCAGGCGATTTGGCAGCAGACCACCTATCGTTGGTTTTGTATGGAAATGGTATGAATGCTGGTCGTTCAGAAAGCAGTGGCAAACTACTGAACATAAACTTGCCAAGAGATCACAAACAGCCAAAAAATTCTGGGGTTGACTGCAACTTCCTGTAAAGGATATTCAACTAACTTTAAGTAGAAAATGAATGAGATAGTCATTAAAGAAGTAAAATGAAAACCGTAAATTTGTTTTAGAGAAATTAGACGTAGTCAAGATTTTGTGGGCACGTTATGAGGACAAATAAAGTTGAAAACTTAGAGACAACTAGCACAATTGATGGGAAAAGTGAAAAGAGGAAGGCAGAGTGATAAACATTTGGATAATTTAGCCATATTGGGACAAGAATACAGACATAATTCCAGATGTGATCGTTTAAAGTGGCAAAACAAGACTGTCCATGCTTATTGGTATGGCACATGATTATGATATTGATGAGTAAATTACAGGTTAAGTTAGTTGCATATCCTTTACGGGACATCACAGTCAATCCCAGCATGTTTTGGCTGTTTGTGATTTCTTGGCAAGTTTACATTCAGTAGTTTGCCATTGCTTTCTGAAACGAGCTGCACTCATACCATTTTATACAAAACCAACACAAGTCGGTCTGCTGCCAAATCACAGCTGTGATTAAAACGCGATATGCGGGCATTATGAACTGCGTCCTAAACCCCGTCGCCATAGAGCCGGCCAAATTATAGATTACAGATGGTAAAATAAATATTTTTATTGAGTGAGTAATTTCATCTCTTTCTCCTTTTCGTCTATTCTTCCTTTTCTTCTCCTCCAATCATTGCCCTCTTCTACTGAAGATGGAGCATTGTCCATACTTTGAGAATCACTGTCATGATTCTTTCTAACTCTAGGCATTTCTCCTTTTTTTACAGATAATGATTGGAGAGAGCAAGAGCTAGCACTAGCTTGATGACCTTATTGTTGTATCAGTGCATATCATTCCAGGTTGATGGAGACGGTTGTATATAAAAGACATTTTAATATACAGATAAAATGGTTATATTTTTTCACAAGGAAAATAGTACAACAGAAGGTTTAACAGTTAGTCACAAATCACTAATATTGTGTATACTGCTTTGAGGAGACACATGTTGTGTGTGTGTATGTATGTGTGTGTGTGAGTGTGCATATGTGTTAGCGTGCATGTGTGTGTGCATGCAGGTCTCTGTCTGTCTGTCTGTCTGTCTGTCTGTCTGTCTGTCTGTCTGTCTGTCACTCAGAACAGTGGTTTGCAAATTATACAGCATGCCACACAGTTTGATGCCAAGTAGCTCCAGGTGTCATCATCTTCAAGTGCCTTGCTAGCTGGCCTGGCAATCATGCTGCTGCACTTCCCTCAGTCTCCCACAGAGTGTGTCAGCTCAGGTGCTGATATCTTTTTATGCTACAATACAAACTGTCAAACATCTTCTCTCTCCCTCTTCTGGTTTTTTAATGCGCTCGCTTGCTTTGAACTCGAGTGTAGTCCATACACGCTACTTCTAATAGTACTGGACTGAATTTTGCATTTTAATTAGCTTTCCCTATTATATTGTCCCTCACTATCAGGTGACCTCACTCCGAGTTCAGAGATAGTTATAGTTTACGTCCCCAAGTCAAGAACGAGAATTCAACATTTTTGTCCAACTGACTGGTGTAGGGGTTAAACCCCCTACCTCAGCATCAGAACACTGGATGTTAATTTTGTTCCATAAATCTGCCCAGTTGTTACATCTTCCAGTGTTTCCTCTTCTCGTAATATGGCCTGCAAAGTGTTGATTTCCTGTTTCTGATGAGTGTAGTCAGTTGCCTTGTTGTGTCTTAGCCTCTTTCAGAACATTTAGATTGCCCATTTTAACAGATGTCTGTATGTATGGGGGGGCTGCACACAGTGAGTATTGTTACTTGGGGAAGTCAGATTTCATTAGTATCATAATCCAGTGCCCTGCCAGCTGGCATGAGCGGCCATGCCTCTCCACAAACTGGGAGCTCTGACAGCAGGATCAGTTCATTTGTTCACTCCCTTCTGTACCATGACACAAGACTGTCATGAATTTTCTCACGCTTTCTTTCTCAGTCTCTCTTTCCATAAATCATTGTCACAAGATGTTCCAGTTTTTGTCTTCTCATAATGTGGCCCAAAAGTGAGAACTGCTTCTTTCTCATGTTTGATGATAAGTTGTCTTTGCAACTTAGCCTCCCTCAAAATGTCCAGATTACTCATTTTGTCTGACCAATGAATTTTCAGCATTCTTCTATGAAACCACATCTCAAAAGCTTCCAGGGATTGTTTTGCTTGTTTACCAGTTGTCTGGATTCGCAGCCGTATGTTAAAAATGAATCTATGTAACATGCAAGAACTCTTGTTTTTGTCAGTAGTATGCTTTGACCAGAATGTAAAAAAGTAAAGATACACATTATAGGATGGGTGGGATTCAAGGGGAACAACCAGTCATACATTACATGTTGCTTGGGACTGAACGAGTTAATATCAATCTGTGATTTTTAAATAGAAACTGATGTGCATTTCATATTAGTTGTGCCTTCCATTTGTTGCAGCCTGTAACTTGTTGTGCTGTTAAATCATTCCTTGTCGCTTGTTCTTGTCTGGCCATGTTCCTTGACTGCCACTTATATACTGTTACTTCACTGCCATTGAACCATCTTTGACTGTGTCATTGAATTATTCACTTACATATTGTTGCTAGGTTATATTATTGAATGTGCTGAAATGATTTTGATTGTCTTCCTGTTTAGATTTGGTAAATTTAGCCTGTGTGTGGGTGTGTGTGTATATGTGTGTATGCAGGGTGTCATTGTACAGCATACATACAAGCTTGTGTTGTATGCCATTTGCAGGATGTTGTATGCCATTTGCAGGATGTTGTAGGCCATTTGCAGGATGTTGTATGCCATTTGCAGATGTTGTATGCCATTTGCCAGGATGTGTAGCCTTTGCAGGATTGTCTGCTTTGATCAGATTTGTTGTGTCCATTTGCAGGATGTGCTATCACCCCAACCCAGCTTGGTGACTACGGGCAATTTTACATTCACTAGTTTCTCATTGCCGGTCTCAGTGGCGAAGAGCATACGGACGTGGTTCGTAATCCTGTATACCCGTGTTCGAAACACAGCTATACACAATTTGGCAGCAGACCATGTTGCAAC
Source organism: Cepaea nemoralis (assembly GCA_014155875.1). Lineage (NCBI taxonomy): Eukaryota > Metazoa > Mollusca > Gastropoda > Stylommatophora > Helicidae > Cepaea > Cepaea nemoralis. The sequence goes on along the minus strand of JACEFZ010017146.1, from coordinate 231,939 downwards.
ATAACTCCTGTTGACCCAAAGAGATTTTTATGTAACAACTTTGCACCCAGACAGTTAATGTCTGCCTAGTATGCAGAGAGTTGTTTATTTTTGTGTTTATAAACCTGACAGTTCTTACATGTTTAAACACACTTTTATTGAGGCTGATAGTTTTTGATACAAACAGGTGTGTTGTTATAGAAGCCTCTTACGATGTTATTGTAAAATCCGGTGGAGTGTTTGATCTGTCAGTATTATTGTGAAATCCTGCAGTGGTTTCATTGTAGATGTTTAGGAAAAACCATGGCCTGGGTGTCACAGTGAAACAAACTATTTGTTAGCAACGTTTCAAGGACATTTCTAGCCTCAACTCCAGATACACATTAACACAGAATGTTACCGGAAGTGTGCGAGTAGAAAAAAAAATGCTGTGATTTCAGTTGATTACACATGAGTTTTGAAATGTATGTATGTGTTTTTATGTGCCTGAAGAAGAGGATGGTTGTTTTGTGTGGAAAGGTTGCTGAAATTTTCTTTATTTCATTGTGGCTTTATAGACAGGGTTTTCTCCAAACATAAATCTGTCAATGTTATGTCATTTGTAACAGAAAATGGAGAAATATGATGTTGTTCATTGCCTGAAAATGTGTATGGGATTTTCATCATGTCTGTGGTCTTTGTGCATTTGTAACTTTGATAATTTGAGATGTATAAATGTTACAGTATGCCCATGCAGTTCTTGTGCATTGTTAAATTTTCATAAGTTGAGATGTACGATGATAATAGATGGTTCATCAATCACTTGGGAATTTTAAACTTTGATAACCATAGATATTTACATGTTACAGGCTCTCTGTAAGGCATTGTGTAGTTTTACACTTTCATAACTGTAGGTGGATACATGTTACAGTGTTTCTGTAAGGCTTTGAGTTGTTTTAAACTTGCATAACTATAGGTAGATGTATGGTAGTGTTTCTTTAAGATAAATCATATTTATTGTACGTTATATCATGTATGCATCTGATGAAAACAATATTTATTGTACGTTGTATCATGTGTACAACAGATGAAAACAATAGTTATTGCACATTGTACATCTGATGCTGTTTAAGCTTCACACAAAAAGACTGCTTCTGTTGTATAAATCATACCTGCCAACTTTGTAAGGTTTCTTGTTATCATTGCTAATGTAAGCTGTGACCTAAAGTTTATAAGGTTTCCTGCAATCACTGTCGTGATCTGATTAGTTGCAATGATTCATGCATCCATTGCTATTATGTTTTCACCTGAAGTTTGTCATGTTTCTGGCAATTATTGCAATGTATGTCCTGACTTGGAAGCTGCAGTAGTCTAGTGGCTAGACGCTTGACTGCTGCCTCACTGGTCCTGTGTTTGAATGTGCGTAGAGGTGGATCTTTAAAATTAACCTGAGCTTCAAAGTTGCCCCAGCCTAAAATAGTAGTGTAAATAAACACACATAGTATTGTTTGGTGCTCACAGAAGGAGAAGAAGGAAGTAGAGACTAGAGGACGCACTAGACAACATACAATTTGAAAGCTATAGTTACAGACCGGGATTTGAACCTGTCACCTCTAAATGATGACAGCCTCTTGCTGCAGGAACAAGTGTACTTCGACGCATAACCAACTAGACACTCCACTAGACATACACTAGTTGGTCATGCGTGGAAGTACACTTGTTCCTGCAGCGAGGCTCTGTTGTCATTTGGAGGTGACAGGTTTGAATCTCGGTCGGTAACTATAGCTTTCAAATTTTATGTTGTCTAGTGCGTCCTCTAGTCTCTACTTCCTTCTTCTCCTTCTGTGAGCGCCAAACAATACTATGTGTGTTTATTTATGTAACTGTTTCAGTGGCCTCAACTGGTTCCCCCATTGATTTCCTGTAAAATAGTTGTGGGAAGTAAAGACCGCCACATTGATGTTGCCCACATCTCCCCTTGAGTGTCAATTAGTCTTTAAATATATAGATCTATCACTATATACCTAGTTAGTTAGTTAGTTAGTCATTCAGTCAGTCAGTCAGTCAGTCAGCCAGTCAGTCAGTCAGCCAGCCAGTCACTCAGTTAGTCACGGTTCCAACTTCACAGCAACGGGTCGTGCCCATTATGCTGCGTTCCTGTGCCAGTGAATATCACACAAAATGCTCACCACTGCCCAATGTGAAAAGTGGAACAGAAAGGAGTCTTGGCAAGCCAACAGTCTGCAAAGGTATACACTGTGCATAATGCCGCCACCAGAATGCCAACACAAAGGTCCTCCATGAAAAGTACAGTTCGTCGTCGATGGAATTGGCAGTCACCAGAACGACTTCATTGACCCGGGTTTTATCCCACATGGCTCGGTCACTTTCTGCAGGGCAACCTGCCAAAAACGTCGCACAAAGCACATACTCCGTAGCTCCAGTGACGACTCCCAGGAGTCTCCTGAAAATGCACTCATGAACCGAAAAGACAAACCAGTCAATTCAGTGGCAGCCGGCCATTGCTCTGGAAATGCAATTCACTGTACGTGCAATTCACTGTGCAAACAACAATGGACAAATGTAAAAGCATTCTACACGAATTACACAGCTCACAGTGTCACGCCACGCATTCACTCAGCAGGGTGACGGAACCATGTACTTCCAGTCCAGCGTGAGGAAAATGTGAATGCAAACTGCAGCCACAAGCATAAACATTTCATAGGCCATAACGGTTCAATGCCCATCCGCCATGTTGGGCACTGGAAGTCTACCATATACCTAACCCACCCTATGGCATGTAGAAGGGACCTTGACTGACTGTAGCTATGTTCCGACTTGAATTTGTAAGGTCTTTTTGTGTGCAGCATGTAGTTTTTGTTGCTAGAGGTTGGCAGGTAGGGTATTTATTTGTTGAAATTGGTCTCCTTCAGCCTTACAATAATTTAAGTTAACTTCTTGTTAAGTTCTAGTTGTTGATTCTCCCTATAACCTTACAATAATTTAAGGTAACTTCTTGTTGTTGCTTCTCCCTTTAACCTTACAATATTGTAAGTGTAAGACAGTTATGTCATCATCATTCTGCAGAATTCCTATTGTGTGATTTGTTTATGTGTGTTTCATTCCATTATCATTTATACAAGAAACATTCACTGTTGTATTTATCTTTGACTAATTTATAATCTTGTATTATTATATACTTTTTGAATTCTTCCTTTATTATGTAGCTTGCTGTGTGTTTCTTGGTCTCTTCATGCATGATTTCATAACTCCTTTTGTGCCACCAGTTGTTACATTACATCTGGGTGGGATTGTCAGAGTTAAAGTGATGTGTGCTTGTGGTAGAACGTGTTAAAATGACATCTGCTTGAGATACAAACACAAGTGTTAATCTGGCATTTGCCTTGGAGAGAAAGTGTTAAAGTGACATCTGTTTGAGATACAAACAAAAGTGTTAAAGTAACATCTGCCATGGAGAGAAAGTATTAAAGTGACATCTGCTTGGGGTAGTAAGAGCTAAAGTGGCATCTGCTTGGAATAGAAAGGGTTAAAGTAACATTTACCCTGGAGCAATAGTTTTAAAGTGACATCTGTTTGGGATACAAAGTGTTAAAGTGGCGTCTGCCTTGTAGAGAAAGTGTTAAAAGGACATATGCTTGGAATATAAAGTGATAAAGTGAGATCTGCTTGAGATGTAAAGAGCTAAAGTAACATCTACCTTCAATAGAAAGTGTTAAAGTGGCATCTGCCTTGGAGAGAAAGTATTAACATGACTGCTTGGAATATAAAGTGATAAAGTGACCTGCTTGAGATAGGAAGAGTTAAAGTGACATCTGCCTCCAGTAGAAAGTGTTAAAGTGACATCTGCTTGAGATAGGAAGAGTTAAAGTGACATCTGCCTTCAGTAGAAAGTGTGAGTGACATACACCTAGGATGAAAAGAGTCAAGTGCCCACATAACTCAGCAGCTAGGGCTGTGCGCCCCCCCCTCCCCCATGGCTGTGATGACAGGCAGGGCAACCATGTGTTTATGCTGCTAAGATATCTGTTTATATAGTGTTAGCCCACATTTGGTTTGTAAAGGATCACTTTCCTCTATACATGCTCCAGCTTTCTTACATTGATTACACAAGGGGGATCTTAACACAGTGCACAAACTCCATAGCACTGACAGAAATATGTGTGTTCTGTGGATACATCTTTTTCCCGCCTAATGTTTTAAAAATTAAGCCTTGGATGTCAGCTTATTTGGTCTATTTTGTTTTTTCAATTTCCAACTGCCAAGGGGTTTTGAATGTATGCAACATGCACTTGATTCTTATATTTTTATTTTATTCATATGCCCTTATCTGAGAAAACTAGATTTCTGATTCACTACCCTAGCTTCAGGAAGGGGTATAGCATCAGTGAACTCCTTTGTTGTTTCAAAATGCATGTTATAAATTGAACCCTGTCTGGAGCATGGCCGAATAGATAAGAACCCTCATTCTTAAACATCCGGTGTGCTGATGCTGAGATATGGGGTTCAACTCCTACATGGGTCAGTTAGACTAAAATGTTGACCTGGAGACGTAAATTACAAGTACCTCTGAAGTCGGAGGGGATTTAACTGAGGAGAGACACGCGCAATAGGGTAAGCTAATCCACACACAAAATATAGTCCAATGCTACTAGAAGTACCATGTATCAACTATGCTTGAGTTCAAAGTGAGCAAATGCCAAAGAAAACCCTGTCTTCTTGTGTTTGAAGTGGATGCTGTACCTCAAAGTTTTGTCCCTTAGTTTTCATTGACCTGGCAGCCCACATGGGAGTCATCAAGTCTGACCTGGACTAACTGGAAATCTCTGCGGAGAAGTGGTCAAGCCATCTGCCTCAGGCTGTGAAGGTCATGGGTTCGTTTTGAGACTGCATTGTTTGGGCATAGGTTTTCTGGGAACACATGCTGAAGCTACGAGCTCATGCTTTATGTGATGTTCTCACCAGGTGGCTCTCTATCGAGAGAGTTGGGGAAAACCTGCTACAGTGAATTTTATCCTCTCACCTTTAACCCTTTATTGTCTGTTAATTGTATTTTATGAGAGAAGCCCCTGGGATCCAGTTGATGAAACTGGGTCAACCTCTGAGCTGTACTGACTGGCAACAGAAACATTCTCACAATGCTGCGGACTGAACCATGACCCCCTGTGTTGACAGCCTGCACACTAACTACTGCCACTACTCCACGGTGTCATGGAGTTTTCAGTTAAAACATATAATATGCTGGCAAGAAGCAGTTAAGCAGTTTTGTTCACTCTAGTTTTTTGCTTGTCACATATAACTTCCTGTCAAATATGGCGGAGGGTTGTGTTTATTATATTTCTTAACACTGACTATTGTCCCCTAAGGGATGGACATTTTCATCCCCTGAGAGTAAATTCTTGCTCCAGAATGTAAATTAGAATGTCAACATTGTTCAGTTCTTCAATGTTGCAGAGTTTTCTGCATCTGAGCTGAAGCTTATCTTAAGGTTGTTTAATTAATTAATTAATCAATTAATTTTTATATTCCCTGTCTTTGAACTCAAGCGTAGTCCATACACATGCTGCTACTTCTAGTATACCGGACTGATTTGTGTGTGTGTGGGAACCCACTCCAACTTCTGAGGTACTTGTAATTTACATCCCCAAGTCAACATTTGAGTCCAACTGACTGGTGTAAGGCTTTAACCCGATACCTTGACATCAGCACACCGGAAGTATATCCGCATGCATCCATTTGGCAATGCTTACCTCCAACTTTGTAAAATCAAATACATCTGATGATATTCTCACTGCTGTTGTATGTATTTTGTTGTCTACTTTTGTTATCCTCTGCTGTATATTTATTTATATGTTTGCATTATGTGTATGTGGGTGTCAGTAAGTTACTTGTATGTTCTGTTATGGATGATACTTTTAATGTTATTGTAATGCCTTACTGGGATGTAGTTTTACTAGATTTGTAGTCCATGTTGTGGAACATTTATGAGGCCTGACTATGGAATGACTGGGAGATTGAATCCACTGTTCTATAAGGAGTTAGGTGGATATACATTACATCCTCTAACCTTTAGGGAGTTAGGTGGATATATTATCCAGGTCATGCCCCAATGAGTGTCAATGAAAGAGCTGATGCATCGGCATTGACTATCTCTGAGAGGAATGCTCCAACTGCTGGCGAATGAATCACTTGGACAGTAGATGACTGGATCCTGGATGTGGACACAAAGTTAGTTGAGGCAACAGGGCTTTGAATGCAGGAATTTTAAATTGCTCCAGGTCTTGACAGGCAAAACCTCGTGAGAGGCAGGCATTGATATGTCCACAAGCAGTATACACACATCTTTCTGTATCTGCTGAAGGAGATTGAGGATTTGTGAATCTCTTCAGAATGCAGTGACATTGATTCAAGATAAAAATTCCTTATGTCGGTGTCAGGCATGAAAATCCTCTTTCTTTTCTTTGTTCCTCTGTCGAAGGGAGTGCATCACACCGAGTCATGCGCCTCAGAGATCAGTCTGTCCGACTTTGGCATGCATCTGTGTCAGGTTTGCCTGCTCTAGACAGATTCCATCCAAGCTAATATACTCTAACTGTGGATAGGTTTGTCTTTCATAAGTATTTTGCCACAGCACAGGCCTTACAACCTACTCTTTGCAATTTCCAACTGCCATGGGATTTTTAACATGCACAACTTGCACACGGGACCTCCTTTTTTTGCCCTTATCTGAGGAGGCTAGGTACCTGATCTATCTACCCAAGAGATCAGTGTGTGTGTGATATTGTTAGATACTATTGGTTCTTGGTCCATCCATGCATTGAAGCATCCCCAGCCCTATGCTGGGATTGAACCGGGTACTTTCTGAGTCAGAGGTGGACATCATAAGCTGTCAGTTACGGTTCGGCCCAGGCATGGATACAGGACTACTTGCATCAACCATGATTAATAAAATGTTGGGCCTGACATTGATCACATGACCCATGGACATCAAAACCTGTCAGTTATGGTTCGCCACCAGGCATGGATACAGGACTACTTGCATCAACCATGATTAATAAAATGTTGGACCTGACATTGATCACATGACCCATGGACATCAAAATCTGTCAGTTATGGTTCCCCACCAGGCATGGATACAGGACTACTTGCATCAACCATGATTAATAAAATGTTGGGCCTGACATTGATCACATGACCCATGGGCATGAAAACCTGCCAGTTATGGTTCCCCACCAGGCATGGATACAGGACTACTTGCATCAACCATGATTAATAAAATGTTGGGCCTGACATTGATCACATGACCCATGGACATCAAAACCTGTCAGTTATGGTTCCCCACCAGGCATGGATACAGGACTACTTGCATCAACCATGATTAATAAAATGTTGGGCCTGACATTGATCACATGACCCATGGACATCAAAACCTGTCAGTTATGGTTCCCCACCAGGCATGGATACAGGACTACTTGCATCAACCATGATTAATAAAATGTTGGGCCTGACATTGATCACATGACCCATGGACATCAAAACCTGTCAGTTATGGTTCCCCACCAGGCATGGATACAGGACTACTTGCATCAACCATGATTAATAAAATGTTGGACCTGACATTGATCACATGACCCATGGACATCAAAATCTGTCAGTTATGGTTCCCCACCAGGCATGGATACAGGACTACTTGCATCAACCATGATTAATAAAATGTTGGGCCTGACATTGATCACATGACCCATGGACATGAAAACCTGCCAGTTATGGTTCCCCACCAGGCATGGATACAGGACTACTTGCATCAACCATGATTAATAAAATGTTGGGCCTGACATTGATCACATGACCCATGGACATCAAAACCTGTCAGTTATGGTTCCCCACCAGGCATGGATACAGGACTACTTGCATCAACCATGATTAATAAAATGTTGGGCCTGACATTGATCACATGACCCATGGACATCAAAACCTGTCAGTTATGGTTCCCCACCAGGCATGGATACAGGACTACTTGCATCAACCATGATTAATAAAATGTTGGGCCTGACATTGATCACATGACCCATGGACATCAAAATCTGTCAGTTATGGTTCCCCACCAGGCATGGATATAGGACTACTTGCATCAACCATGATTAATAAAATGTTGGGCCTGACATTGATCACATGACCCATGGACATGAAAACCTGTCAGTTATGGTTCCCCACCAGGCTTGGATACAGGACTACTTGCATCAACCATGATTAATAAAATGTTGGGCCTGACATTGATCACATGACCCATGGACATCAAAACCTGTCAGTTATGGTTCCCCACCAGGCATGGATACAGGACTACTTGCATCAACCATGATTAATAAAATGTTGGACCTGACATTGATCACATGACCCATGGACATCAAAACCTGTCAGTTATGGTTCCCCACCAGGCATGGATATAGGACTACTTGCATCAACCATGATTAATAAAATGTTGGGCCTGACATTGATCACATGACCCATTGAGTGCGTTCTGTTCGAAAACTGTGGGAACATCACCATATACCCGGCATGCCCCATGGCGTGACCAGGGGTCCTGTAGTTAGTTTAGTACAGATGCTGAAGTGTACACAGGGACAGTGGGACACAACACTGAATGGAAAAACCAAATTGTTCGTTTTTGCTGTCACGTTTTGTTTCTGTCGCTTGGGTTAATTTATGTCACTTGTGTTTGTACACCGTAAATGCGTGTGTGCATATTTTATTTATTGCTACCATATCTTTTACTTTGCCGGTATTTGAATTACTTGCGTGTATTTTACTGTCAACTGTTGTCAAATTGTCACCAGTGGTTTATTTATTTTATCCCTGCCATTTATAATATTTGCTTTATTATTACCTGCATATTTGTATAAGAAGGCGGGAAGCACAATATGAAGCTCTAAAATTGCAAACACTAAGTGAACAAACAGATTCAAAGAACATTCATTTTCTGAAATAATAATAGGCACTATTTCCCAACCAGAACCAGAAGTATTTGAACGAGAAATATTACCCTGTTTATAATGAAAAACTAGACGAATTTGCCATAATATTTCTTGAGCACATTTGCTATTTTGCAATTTACATTTGGTTAACCCTGTCATATGCTTAAACTTTTATTGACTCTCATTCTTGTGACAGTTTTACAGTTATGTATTTGATAGTAACTGTTTTTTACCTTATATGTGTGCTATGTGTTATTGTTCAGGCTGTTGAAGTAGTAATTTGTTTATGACATACTCTGCTGTTAGAATCATATTACATATAGTTTGTAATATACTCTGCTGTTAGAATCATATTAGATATAGTTTGTAATATACTCTGCTGTTAGAATCATGTTACATATAGTTATAATATACTCTGCTGTTAGAATCATATTACATATAGTTTGTAATATACTCTGCTGTTAGAATCATATTACATATAGTAATATAGGCGGACATGCAACATAATGTTTCAGCTTTCTCACATGCCTGTGCCAACTTTGGGCTCAATATCAACTTGAAGAAGACTGTAGTTATGTACCAGCCAGCTCCAGGGAATAATTACACTGTTAGTTAGTTAGTTAGTCGACAGATCATCCTCGTTGCACATCGGACCATTCAGTCCATAAGTGCTCGGATCCCCTCCTCAGCAAATCCCGCAGCGTGTAGCGGCTAACGACGCCAGTTCTGTGTTGGTTTATCAATCTTCTTTGGCTTCCTGCGTAGTGTTCTTGTTTGGCCACCAATCTTTTAATTTGCTGCTCTCGCAGTCTGGCCATTGTTGTAGATTCACAGTCATCACTTGGTTCTTGCAAAAGTGTCACTTCTCGTAGAGCATTCAGAATGTCAGCCTGGTCCATGGCGCATCCGCCCTCCACAGTAGCCTCACCTGCGAGCTTGTCAGCCCGCTCATTTCCTTGTACTCCCGCATGACCTGGCACGAAGATGAAACTAATCTTTGCCAGCCGAGACCGCTCCAGAGGCAGCAACCATTCTCTTCGGATCGACCCCTCCTCTATCCTCTTGATCATGTTCATTGAGTCGCTAAGGAAACAAGCCCTAGTGAATGTCTGTGTCTCGAGCCATGTTATTGCTTTACTTACTGCCATGACTTCCATGGTCAGGCTACTTGTGGTTTCAGTGAAAGCACCAGAGTCCTCCTTCACAATTCTCCCTCTGGCCCGAGCTGTAAAGGCCCATGAGCTTCTCACATGTCGGACGACCGACCCATCTGTGTAGATGACCGCGTCACTGTCTAACGAATTCTCGAAAATCAACGCTTGTACTTCAGCCTCCACAGCAGCCGGATTTTCTTGTCTGCATTTTCTATCTAGTTGGATGCAAACTGAAAAGGATGTGCAGAAGTCTGTTGGCACTTGCACCCACTCCTCGCCAGGTTTCTAAGTCCTCAAGTGAACACACCTGTTGAAGAATGTCTTCGGCTTGACCATCCACGACCGTCCTCTTTTTAACCTGCTGCCCTTCACCTTCCTAATTTCACTATGCAGTGGATGCTGTGTGTTTGCGTTAATTCTGAGGTAGGCGCGTGCCCTGCAAACTTGCATTCTCTCTTCAATGGTTGGAAAATCAAGAAGGTAGCGCATCGCCCTGCATGCTGTATCTCTTGTACATCCAAGAATAATGCGCATAGCTTCATTCTGTATCCTTTCCATCCTTTCTATCTGCTTATGGCTGAGAGTCAGGATTGCCATTGCATACTCCAAAACAGACATGACCAGCCCCTCGTACAGAAGACATAGATGGCGCTGCTCACAGTTTGCTGCCGCCATCACCTGCATCGCTGCCAAGCCCCGCTTGGCCTTTGTTATCACCTGGTCTATGTGCACATTATAAGCAAGGCTTCGATCAAACCGTATCCCCAGGTAATTCATTGCCTGCGTTCTTTCCACCGTCTCTGAACACAGCATTACAGTTGGTGTTGGATTGTTGACAATATGATTATTCAACGAGAACCAAGTCACTGTTGCCTTTGTTGGGTTGACCATTGCCCCAGCTTCATCACACCAAGTACTTATGCGATTGAGTTCGGTTTGTAGTTCCACAGCAACCTCCTCTCTATCCTTACCCTGACGATACACTAAAACATCATCGGCATATGACAATGTCCTGCCAGGTCCAGTGATCTGCTCACTGGTGATTCTCACTGTGTAGGCGTTGAACAGTACCGGAGATAATGGTGATCCCTGTGGTAGGCCAGGATATATTGTTGTTGGTTCCGAAGTCCAACTGCCACATCTAAAAACTACTTTCCGTTGGAAGAGGGCTGCAGCGATCCAACTAAGGAGGAATGGACTTACGTTTAGTTCAAGAAGCTGAAACATTAAAAAATCCAGTGGTACTCTGTTGTATGCGTCCTCAAGATCAATCGCTGCAGCAACAGTTTCAGTGCCTGAGTGGAAACCTTCATAGACATCATGGGCAAAGACTGCTGCATTGGTGCCGAATATCATAGTGAATGATCATAGTCTAAGTGTTGTGGACAAATTCACCTATCTTGGCAGCACTGTGTCACTAGCTGCCACAATTGATGATGAAGTGAATGCAAGAATCTCCAAGGCCAGTGCAGCCTTTGGCAGACTGTACAAGAATGTATGGGATAGAACTGGAATAAGCCTGCAAACAAAGCTAAAAGTCTACAAAGCAGTTGTATTATCCACACTGCTATATGCTTGTGAAACCTGGACTGTTTGTCAGCAACACGCTAGGAAATTAAACCACTTCCACACAGTCTGCCTTAGGAAGCTACTGAAGATTAAATGGGAAGACAAGATCCCAGACACTGAAGTCCTAGAAAGAGCGTCCATGCCCAGTATCCACACTCTACTAATGAAGAATCAGATTCGCTGGGCTGGTCACTTGACTTCCATGCCAGATCACAGGCTCCCTAAACAAATTTTTTACGGCGAGTTGCGTTGTGGTAAACGCTCTCAAGGCGGCCAGATGAAACGCTTTATAGACACTCTGAAAATCTCACTGAATGCTTTTGGAATTCATTATGACACCTGGGAGACTGCAGCCAGAGAACGAAATTCGCGGTGTGTATCATTACGCAAGGGTGCAGTCACGTGTGAGGCAACCAGGACTGCAAGAGCTGTGAAGAAAAGGCAGAACAGAAAAACCACTAAAGGAAATCCTCCTCCAGAAACGTCAAGCATTCTTTGTCCACATTGTCAAAGAACATTTCGAGCCAAAATAGGCCTTATCAGCCATCTTAGAACTCACGGCTCCATACTTTCAACCCCACTGGATGAAATGAATGGTCATCATCATTCTTTATGGACAAACAACACATATAGTTTGTAATATTTCATATTTTGTTTTTTTTATAGCACTTGACACATTTAGCAAGCATACATATCCATATGCAGAAAATGGGAAGCCTTGCCACCATCCTGTAGCACATCCATTGCTGAGCATCACTCTCATGGCAGCCTGCATGATAGACTCTCAATACTGTCCTAACCCTCGTGCCTCATATATTTTCACATTGAAGGTTTCTAGAATGTTTCATGTTCATGTCACGAGTGTTCTGCCCAGGGAATTTTGATTGTATGAGGAAATGGACAGGCTTATGGACTGGCTGTTGTTGCTCCTTTGGACACGAGCTGCTTTATGATAATGATAAGACTGACTTGGTGAAGGCTGTCTGGGATTTAACGTAATAATACACATAGACAGTCCACACCTGTAGAAGCTGATTCATCAGGGAGTAAGCAGAGGATCTGGCCTACACATAAGAGTGTAGAGAAGAATATAACTGATGCCACTGATGCCATCAGCATGGAAACTCTACATTGTCTACTGAAGGGTTTATGTGGACTGTTGAACTCTTCACATTCAAATCCACTATTGTCTTGATTAACCCCTGACTTGTCTTCCAGGTTCCATGCCTTCCATTACTGTTATTTCTAAACTACTGTTAGATTTAATGTAGCCAAGGTAATTTAGCTTCCAAGAAACTGTGTTGTTTGTGATTCAGTTCTCTGCCTTGTGCAGGTCTTGTATGTTTCTATGTTGTGGTCCAGGATGTTCCAAGCTTCTTCTGTTGCATTTTAGCTTGACACAGCATTAGCTTCTTCTTGAATGTTTGTGAAATAGTCAATGATTCTGATCTATTCATTGCCACAGGGAAAGATGCATGTCCTGAGAAGCTGTTCAAGTTAATTGTATGTCCTTTATGCCATGTTGCAAATCAACCCCATGCATTTTTGGGCAGTTTTTACATTCAGTAGTTTGCCATTGCTTTCTGAGTGACCAATGCTTACACCATTGAAATCAAGATGCCCTGTTTTCAAATTGCCTGCAGCTGATTTTAACACCTTGGTCTGGTATGTTGGGGTTTATGAAACTGCATTAATTGCCACAGGCGTTGGCTGAAAAGCTGTACTTGTGTTAAATTGCTAATGTTTCGACTTATGTCCTTCATGCTGTTTAACTTCTGCATTGCTCCTGCTAGTCTCTTTCTGACTTCATCTGAACAGTCCCAATTGTTGCAAAATTAACCCTACCAGACCTGTGGCCCTGAACCTAACTGTCCCTGTTACCTGGGCTCCTGAGCATTAAAGAGGAAACAAACCAACATGATATAGAAAAAAGTTAGTTACATGCACACAAGGGTTAGAATAATTTGTAACTTGGAGACATTGTAGAAAATAGGTCTACCTTTCATCTAGCGCCAATATTCGACCTTTGTGTGCCAATCCAGTCTGAATAAACAAAATATCGATCTGCTGTTGGACTGTGAAAATCCTAGACCTACTTCGCTTTCTTGTTGAAGTGCTTGGTTCATCAGCCTACGTTTCATTGGGAATTTACAGAATTTTTTCGCGTTAAACCACACAAAGTCAATTCAAACCTATGGGGGAAGACATGTGCAATGACCACGACTGGTTGGTTATTTTTAGTTTGTGACTCTTTTTTTCATGTACTAGGCAAAATACCGAAAATACCTGTATAGCAGCAGATTAGGAAATTACCGAAAAATCAGTTCAGCGGTCTGGTAGGGTTAAGAAGCCAAGGTATTCTACATCTGTGATATTTTCAGCTTCCTTGTTTCTGATATTAATGTCAAGTGGGCAGTGATATATACATGTTATATCACTGACTATTCAGGTCGCATGCCCAGTGTAGGACGTGGCAGTCACCACTAGCCCCTATGGGCTGTTTGTGATTCGCTAGGAAATTTTATGTTCAGTAGTTTGCCATGGCTTTCTGAGTGAGAAGTCAACATTGAAGTCCAACTGACCGGTACCTGTAACGAACCCACTACCCCGGTCACCAGAGAAAGTTTAAGCGTGAAAGTGTTACACTTATCAATCTCGTTGACCACTCATCACTGACCATACCAAATTGAATTACATGAGTAAACAAGAAATTATGACCTGATTTGTTAAAGACATTATATTCCCCATTGGCATCCCAGAAGGGTTGAGAGATGGCGAACCATAATCCTCAATGCTTAATGATATTGGTATGGCGATATGATGAAAATGACCATAATGGTTTAGAGAACCAAATGTGTGTTTGTTTTTATTTAACCTGAGGAGCTCAGGTACAGTCATCAAAAGCCAAGAAGACCAGGCCTCATGTTTCAGAGTGTTTTTCATGGTAAAAAATCTAACTGCGTTTTGTATATATTTATCTATAGGTGGAAAATTCATATTTAAGAGTGTTTTTCATGGTAATAAATCTAACAGCGTGTTTTGTATATATTTATCTGTAGATGGAAAATTCATATTTCAGAGTGTTTTTCATGGTAAAAAATCTAACAGTGCATGCCTTTTGTATATATTTATCTGTAGATGGCACCATATGTTTTTATCTGTTTGAGAAACTGTTATTACATTTATATGTCTTTACATCATAGCTTTAACTTTTTAATCTATATTTGTATTATACATGTGTATTTTAACAACTGTTCAATGTACTTCTTGATCCATCCCCTCTTGACCGGAAAGATATTCTCGAGGGTTGTAGTTCTAGTTTTGATAAATTATCTATTCAGTCTTATTTTTCTGTGGTGCTGGTGTTATATTTAATCAGCATTGGAAACAACAGTCGTTTGTAAGCAATGTGTATTTACTTTCATGAGCTATGAATTTGCTAGAAGAATACCACAGTTAAAATTTCAGTTACAATACAGATTGAAGGATTTAGATGTTATATTGATAAGAATATTGATATTATATTATCAGCATTGGAAACAATAGTTGTTTGCCTGTGGGCAGTGTGTGTTATTTACATGATCTTTAGGTTTAGAATACCAATATCAAGATTTCAGCCCATGAGAATTTTAAAAACGGGTGTAGAGGCCAAAGGCTTGATGTCATTGCACTACGTTTGTTTCCTATCTAGCTCAGTCTCTCTCCATAGAGCAGTTAGCCACCTATTGAAAGCTTTGTACAGTGCACATAATCCATTGCTTCGGCAACGAACACCCGGAGTCTCCAAAAACATTGCTCTCACAAACTGAATGAAAGAGTCTGAATACAAACCCATGACTTCCTGAGCATGAGCCATATGGCTTAACCACTTTGCCACTGTGAGAATGAGATGTTATATAGATAAGAGAACTGTTGTTATATTATAATCAGGATTGGAAACAACAGATGTTTCTTTTTAGGCAGTGCATGTTGCTTGCAAGTTATATAGATAAGAGAACTGTTGTTATATTATAATCAGGATTGGAAACAACAGATGTTTCTTTTTAGGCAGTGCATGTTGCTTGCAAGTTATATAGATAAGAGAACTGTTGTTATATTATAATCAGGATTGGAAACAACAGATGTTTCTTTTTAGGCAGTGCATGTTGCTTGCAAGTTATATAGATAAGAGAACTGTTGTTATATTATAATCAGGATTGGAAACAACATATGTTTCTTTTTAGGCAGTGCATGTTGCTTGCAAGTTATATAGGTAAGAGAACTGTTGTTATATTATAATCAGCATTGGAAACAACAGATGTTTCTTTTTAGGCAGTGCATGTTGCTTGCAAGTTATATAGATAAGAGAACTCATGTTATATTATAATCAGGATTGGAAACAACAGATGTTTCTCTTTAGGCAGTGCATGTTGCTTGCAAGTTATATAGATAAGAGAACTGATGTTATATTATAATCAGGAGTGGAAACAACAGATGTTCTTTTTAGGCAGTGCATGTTGCTTGCATGAGCTTTGAGTTTGCTCGGAGATACCACTATTAACATCTCAGTTACAGTGAAGATTGTGACAATTAATAACATGGGTTAAAACCCAAGAGGCTCGACTTTATTGCACTGGGTTTTTCAATCTTGCTCAGTCTCGCTGTGGTACAGTCTTCCACGAGAATTCAAAGACACCACCAATCCTTATTGATACAGCCACAAACTATTTGAACACTATCTCAGTACAAACTACATTCTCCCCTAAAAAAATAATAATAATAATCTCCAATGACAACTAGTATAATAAACATTCCCATAACTGTGGTATGTTACACTTACCTTAGGTAATTATAATAGCCACCTCAAAATTTAGTTTTAGTGAGTCATGTATTATTGATTACTACACATTTTCCATGCGGTTTAATGCATATTATTCTGTTGTTGTCTGAGATTACTTCATAAGCGATGTATGAATGAAATAATGTATTAGAGATAAGAAGGCAGAACGTCAAGATTGGACTGCATACTCTTTGAAAATAAAGTTTATTTGTTCATTAATTTGTTCTGTAATTTTTTCTTGCTGCATAGCAACTAACTGCCTGCAAATAGCATAATGCACAACTCCATAGCTCCAGCGATGACCTGCAGGTGACTGAAAATATTGCTGTTATAAACTGAATGACAGAGTCAGATTGCAAATCCGTGATCTTCGGTACATGAGGTAGTAAAGATTGGAGGATTAGGTGTTATATAGAAAGAAGAAAAATTAGATGTAGACAATCAAACCTTGTTGGGCACGTTATGAGAAGAAATAAACTAGAGAACTTGGTGACAATTGACAGGATTGAGGGGAAGGCAGAGAAGTAAACATCTGGATGGCTTGACCACATGGCATAGTTGGGACAAGAACACAGAGCTGACCCATGACTCTGGTAATCGTGTGAGATGGTGAAACATCATCACTCATGCTTATTGGCATGGCTCATGATGATGATGATGATAAGAGGATGAGTTCTTGTATAGGCAAAGGCTTTTAATGTTGTACACATTTTATGTTGTATAGACAGATGATTTGATCTTACATTGTCTGGGAGGATTTTGATGTTACATGAAATGTAGGTTTTGATGGCTCTTAGACTGCAGCATTTTGACTTGACATAGATTGGAAATATACTCTTAATTATATGTGAAAAGGCTTGAGCAGGATGCATCTTAATAATCATAATAATAATGTTCATAATAATCATTCTAAAAGCATAATTTATGGAGAAAAAAAGAATTTGACAATCAAAGTTAGGAATTCAGAGCATGTACTTTAGGAGAGCACTTTCATTCTTGATCTGTGCACAGGTAACATCATCATCATCATCATCAACATCAACATCAACATCATAATCATCCTGAAAGTGTAATTATTTATGGAGAAATGAATTTGACAATCAGTGTTAGGAATTTACAGAGTTGAAGCATATACTTATAGGAATACAGACTAAATGTCATGGCAGGGCAGGCCAGGCCCTAAGCCTTCGTTGGCAATTGGTCTAACATCGAAGCTCTGCCAGGCAAACGATTAGAGCATTGCTTTGCAGATCTAGCAGCTTCTGCTTGTTCCAGATGTTTTGGTGTTACCTTTTCAACTGCTCCCTATAGTGGACAATACTCCATTCCTATGGGGGAGATGGGAAGATAATGGGACAGTCATTTGTGAATTTGTAGTAGATTTAACACAGTGAACAGTTTGTGTGTATATGTGTGTGGGGACTGGAATGTGGATGCGTTTGGGTGGTGGTATAAGCGAGGGTGTAAAGAGTAAACTATATGCCAATGTCCACTCTAAAGTTTTTTAATTTATAAAACTTACCCAGAACAATGCCTTGCGTTGGTTTCTCTACACTGGTATGAGTGTCGGTCGTTCAGAAAGCAATGGCAAACTACTGAATGTAAAAACTTGCCCAGTAATCACAAACAGCCAAAAAATACTGGAGTTGACTGCTACATCCTATAGAGGATATGCAACCAACTAACCCAGAACAGAATATTTTAGTAAAATTAAAAAGGTGATGGTCAGTAGCAAATAGACGTCTTTACTCAGGAAATACTGTGATGGGTAGCAGACACTGAGTGCTGATACTTCCACTATAGTAACCCAATAGCCCTCAGTTGGGTTATTGGTTGATCTGTTTCTGTGTGTGCGTGGGGCTCTTGAAGATGTGTGCTAGGAGACGAGGATGCTAGTTATATGGTATGGGAGCATGCTAGGAAGCAAAGGGGTGTGTCCTTGGAGGCAAAGGGATGTGTCCTAGGAAACATAGGAGCAGTGTCCTAAGAAAGGGGTAGTGTTGTAAGAGACAAAGGGATGTGTCCTAGGTAGCAAAGACTTTTGTCCTAGGAGGTAAAGGTATATGTCATAGGAATCAAAAGGGTGTGTCCTAAGAGAAAAAGGGGTGTGTCATCTGAGACAAGTAGGTGTATCCTAGAAGGCAAGAGGTGTGTTACAGGTGCTGACTAGTGTATCACAGGAGTGAAAGGAGTGCTAAAATTGTGTCCTGGAAAGCAGGAGAGTGTTTGAGATGTCCTAGAAGCAAGGAGATAACACATTTATGTTATCAGTTATCAGTTGGGGTATCTTCATTGCACTCCGGACAGGTCCATAGGTGCTCAGATCCTCCCCCCAGAATATGCATCAGCGTCCAGTGGCTAATAGTGCCAGTTCTGTGTTGGTTGACGAGGCACCTCGTTTTCCCGATGTACCTCTCGCTGTCTGGCCTGTGCCGATTCTTACTCCCAAGTCTTTCAACCTGGACAGCGATGTGGATTCACTGACGTCAAAGTCCTCTGTTCTCGCCATATCTTTGAGGGCGTTAATAACATCGGCACGATCCATGGGCTGGCCATCTACAGAGGGTGCAGAGCCAGCCAGTTTATCAGCTCGTTCATTTCCCTCGACTCCCGCATGTCCCGGGACGAAGATGAAGGTGACTTTACGGACAACAGACTTCCGCAGCGACTCAGTCCACTGTCTCCAGCTTCGACCTTCTGAATCATGCTCATTGAGTCACTTAGTACACACACATTGGTATAATGCTGTAATTCCAGCCATATGAAAGCCTGTGTAACTGCCATCACCTCCATCGTCATGCTGCTCGTGGTCATAGAGTGGGCACCACTGGATTCTTGAACGGTTCGGCCCGCTGAACGCACTTCGCTGCTGCTTTACAACAGATCCATCTGTATTTTTGAGACTTCGGGGCTATCTGAGTGTTCATAGATGAGCGCGTTGACCTCTGCATTGACAGCGGCAGGGTTCTGCTCTCTGCACCGTCTGTCGAGTGTGATAATGCAGGAGACAGTGCACTTAAAAGCTGGAGGCACCGGCATCCATTCCTTGCCGGCTTTGATACTGGTAAGACTGCAGACCTGTCTGACGACATTTTCCGCCCGACCCATCCATGATTTGCCTTTCTTTAGCCTGTCACCCTTTTCTCTGAATATGGCGTCATGCAGAGGGTGCTGCTCATCTGCACTTATTTTTAAGTATGCACGAGCTCTCCAGATCTTGATCCTGTGTTCCATTGTCGGGAAGTCAAGGAGGTATCTCATTGCTACACAACTGGTGTCTTTCGTGCAGCCCAAAATGATGCGCATGGCTTCGTTTTGTACCTTTTCAAGTCTTCCAATCTGTGTAGGGCTGACAGTGAGGATTCCAGGGCATACACGATGCGTGAAAGCACCAGTCCCTGGAACAGAAGTATTAGCAGCCTTTGCTCGATATTGGCAGTCGCCATGACTCTCATTTCTGACAAACCTTTTCGAGCTTTCGTTAAAACACATTTAAGTTTTAGGAGGTAATGAAGTGCTAGATATGTGTCATGTCCGGCAAAGGGATGTTAGAAGTGTCATATGAAGCATGTGGTGTGTTTTAAGAGAATGGATGTGTGTCCTGTGATACAAGGGAATGCCAACATTTTTTGGGGGAGGCATGTGAGGGCTAAACAGTATGGGGTTATGCTTCAGTATAGTGTGGGACTCTCACTTTAGAAAATTTATATTTGATCTTGCCTCCCATAATTGTACTGTCAAGCCTCTTGTCTTCTACATGTGCGAATCAATACTTACAATATTGTTAAATGCCTTTAATTTGATTTCTAGGAGTATCAATAGTGTTCTTTGTTTCCATGTGTTGCAATATATATATATAAAATTGAATCCTTACTACCAAACTTGAGAAACTGTCTACCACCAACACACATGAGATGTGTTTGTTATATATCATGTGATACTGCAGTCCTATTCATAATACTATATATTTATGTGCATTTCTTTGATTGCTCAGAATGAAAATTAAATCAGTGCTAAATATGAAAGTATTGTTTATTCTTCTCTTGTGCAAGTTTATCTCATCTAGACAGATTTCATCCAAGACAACAGACTTTTATCTACATGTGGGTGGGTCATCTTCAACCACTTTTCTCAGGGGCAGAGATCTCAAGGCTCTCGCTTTGGGATTTCCAACTGTTGTGGCATTTTCAACAACCTACCTACAACACCTCCTGTTTGTTTACCCTAAGCTAAAAAGGTTATATCCAGTCTCACAACCTAAGAGATATGGGGGACAGGCGATATCATATAAACAACTGCTTGTAAAGAATTCCCGGTCCTATACTGGGAGCATCCTGGGTAATTTGCTTTGTATTGTATTTATACCGAAAATATTGTGTTCAACTCTTGTGGTGGTAATGTGAATGTATAGTAACTACCTGTGTTTCCCTGAAATTGAGACCTACCTCTAAAATAATTCCTAGCACGATTTTTTTTCAGGATGCTTTAAATATAAGACCTACCTCTAAAATAAGCCCTAGTTAAGATTCGTCAGCTATAATGAAGTTATTAAACATGCACTTACATTCAAGTACTTTGTTGATGGCATCAACTTTTCTAAACACCAACTCTCCAACATGATTGATATGGATGAAACTGCAGTGTTTATGAGCTCAAGATCTCAGACGACGGTTGATCAGATGGGATTCGGAATTTGGAGAGTTATGACTGATGTTCCATTACTGTATTTAAATAAATGTAGACTTTTGTACATGAATAAGCGTAGATTATTGTATCTGAAAAAAAAAAAATGACATCCCCTGAAGATAAGACCTAGTGCATTTTTTTAAGGTAAATTAATTTAGGTCTTATTTTCGGAGAAACATGGTACTCACTCTTTTCTTGATGTTTGAAACCGTTGAGATCATTTAGCCACTGCAGTGGGCACAGGGCATTGAAGACACCCTCAACATGGAAAACAGACAGCATTGCGTTGATTTCCGTACAATGGTATGAGTACCAGTCGTTCAGAAATCAATGGCAAACTGCTGACCGTAAACTTGCCCAGGAATCACAACAGCCAAAAAATGCTGGAGTTGACTGCTACTTCCTGTTAAGGATGTGCAACTGACAACATGAAAATACCGAGGATGATTTGACTTCTGCTACAAGTTCTTTTGTCGGCCTACACCCTGATGTCTGTCCTTCTGTCTATATTTTGACACATGGTCTTCTGTCTGTATGTTTTTGCTCCATTGCCGGTCTCTCTGGTTTAGAGGTTACACGACTTTCTCCGTAATCCCGTATACTCTCGTCAGTAACGTGTTGTGTGAGAGAATTGGTAGTGGTTCTCTCCGCATCGGTAACTTATGGGGTATGTGAGTCGGTCCCTCAGAAAGCAATGGCAAACTACTGAGCGTAATCTTGCCAAGAAATCAACAATCAGCTGAAAGATGCTGATGTTGACAGCGATGTCCTGTAAAGAATATGCGGGGAAAAAAAAGTTTGCCATTGCTTTCTGAAGAGGAAGTAAACCTGACACAAATGCATCCTGAAGTTGGACACGTTGGCCTTTGAGGCGTGTAACTAGATGCCATGGAATCCAACTGACAGTGGAATGATTTGTCTAGTTTCAGGCGGGGTTATACTTGTAAACCAACACATCTTGAAAGAGGAATGATTTGTCTAGTCTCAGGCGGGGTCATACTTGTAAACCAACAAACCTTGCCCACTCCATGAAAGAGGAATGATTTGTCTAGTCTCAGGCGGGGTCATACTTGTAAACCAACAAACCTTGCCCACTCCATGAAAGAGGAATGATTTGTCTAGTTTCAGGCAGGGTCATACTTGTAAACCAACAAACCTTACCCACTCCTCCATGAAAGAGGAATGATTTGTCTAGTTTCAGGCAGGGTCATACTTGTAAACCAACAAACCTTGCCCACTCCATGAAAGAGGAATGATTTGTCTAGTTTCAGGCGGGGTCATACTTGTAAACCAACAAACTTTGCCCACTCCATGAAAGAGGAATGATTTGTCTAGTTTCAGGTGGGGTCAAACTTGTAAACCAACAAACTTTGCCCACTCCATGAAAGAGGAATGATTTGTCTAGTTTCAGGTGGGGTCAAACTTGTAAACCAACAAACCTTACCCACTCCTCCATGAAAGAGGAATGATTTGTCTAGTTTCAGGCGGGGTCATACTTGTAAACCAACAAACTTTGCCCACTCCATGAAAGAGGAATGATTTGTCTAATTTCAGGCGGGGTCATACTTGTAAACCAACAAACCTTGCCTACTCCTCCATGAAGCCTTGGGGAGAAAACCGTCATTATCTTCATGTGCCATGCCGATAAGCGTGGGCGGTCATGTTTCGCCATCTCACAGGATCAATAGAGTCGTGGATTAACTCAATGTTCTTGTCTCACTCCATATCATATGGTCAAGCCATCCCGATATCTACTTCTCTGCCTTTCCCTTGTTCTTTTCCCCTCAATCTTGCCAG
Source organism: Cepaea nemoralis (assembly GCA_014155875.1). NCBI lineage: Eukaryota > Metazoa > Mollusca > Gastropoda > Stylommatophora > Helicidae > Cepaea > Cepaea nemoralis. The sequence continues at coordinate 208,966 of JACEFZ010017146.1, read as the reverse complement.
TTCTCACCAAGCTCTCTAGTTTATTTCTTCTCATAACGTATCCAAAACATCTCGACTGTCTACACTAATTTCTCTAATCAGTTTACGGTTTTCATTTGTTTCTTGTAGGACTTGATCTTGGGAAAAACACAGTAGAGGCACTCGAATTTATCTCGAATTATAATTTATTAGTTACCAAAAGTCATAGCAACTAAAGGTCCGTGGACAATTTCATTATGTAATACAAGCATCTATGAGGATGGTAACAGTTGCGATGATAGTGGTCATGAATGAATTATGTTGATGTTAACTGTATTCAACACTGATTGATGTATGACTTGGAAACATTGATTTTGCCTAACGACATCATAACCATGTGCCTTACCAAATGGCGTAGGCGTGCTTGTCACTACGCAGATCTCGGTCCCTGATGTTTTAAATTAATCTTATTGATGAATATGAAGAAAAATTAGAAATAAAACTGCCATGTTCTTAAAGAATAATAAACACTCTATACTCCAATCTTTTTTCCTCTGCACAGTGAAAATATTTTCAGAAATGTACAAGATATGAAAGAAACATACATAGAGAAAAACAGTGAAAGAAGAATGGGAGATGTTCAAATCAAGCAGTTTAAATACTGCAAAAATAACATGTGGAACCACAAAAAAACGCAAAACACGGATAAAGAAAATAACAAGTTGGTGGAACGCAGAAGTAAAGAAAGCGGTAAAAGACAAAACGGAAAAATATAAAATGTGGTTGAAGAGCAAACAGAAATGTGATCGCATAGAATATAGAATAGCGAGAAGATATGTGAATAGAATAGTAAAGAGGGAAAAACAAAAAGACTGAGAAGATTATGGAGAAACCCTAAATAAAAACTACAAGGAGGCAAGTAGAAACTTCTACAAAAAGATAGGCGCAATGCGATCCAGAGGAGAACCCTTTGATCCAACTGAAATAACTAACAGCGAAAATGGAGAACCAATAAGTGAACAAAAACAAATCCTAATAAGATGGAAGCAGTATTTCGAACAAATTCTCAACATCCCATCAGATGTCACAGGAATTCAAGAGACCTATACAGATGTCACCGAAGAACTAGAACCAGACATACTAAAAGAAGAAATTATAGAAGAATCACCAGGACAGGATGAAATACCAAATGAACTAATTAAAGCAGCAAGAGAAGTAGGAACAGCTTGGCTACATAGACTATTCAATCATGTTTGGGTAGAACAACAGACACCACGAGATTGGGGAAATGCCATAATTATCCCAATTTGGAAAAACAAAGGCAGCAAAAGAGACTGCACACAATACAGAGGCATTTCACTGTTGAGTCATACTGGGAAAATATTTTGCAAAATTCTTGAAAAAAGATTACGAACTACTTTAGAACCCCAGCTAAGCGAAACACAACTTGGATTTAGGAAAAACAAAGGATGCACAGAAGCAATTTTTGCTCTTAGACAACTTATAGAAAAATCAATCGAATTTAATGAAACACTCTACTTAGCCTTTGTCGACCAAGAAAAGGCATTCGATAGAGTAGATAGAAACAAGTTGTGGCAGATCCTTAAACAATATGGAGTGAGTACACATCAAACAAACCTATGTAGAAGTTTATACAACAACAGTGAATGCATAGTGAGAGCAACTGGAGGACACTCAGAACCCTTCACCATAAGATCTGGAGTACGACAAGGTTGTGTCCTGTCCCCTCTCTTATTCATAACATATATAGACCAAGCACTAATAGCAAAATCAGAAGCTGAATTACAAGACCACATGAATAGTCTAAACGAAATGTATAGGGAACATAACATGAAAATTAGCACAAGCAAAACAGATGAAATGACTATAACTAAAGAAGAACAAACAACAACAATTCACCTAAACGAACATCCCTTGAAACAAGTGAAGAGTTTCAAGTACCTAGGAAGTATAATATCATCAAATGGCAGATCAGAAGACGAGATCGAAAATAGGTGCAATAAGGCAAATCAACTCATTGGACAAATGGCATCAATACTAAAGAACAAACATGTATCAGTAACTACTAAGAAAGCACATTACAACACAATCGTCCTACCAACTCTATGTTACTAATGCCAAACCTGGACAATGACAGAAAAAGAGAAAAGAAAAATCACAACAACAGAAATGAGGTTCCTGAGAAGAATACTCAACGTATCAAGAAGAGATAAGATCAGAAATGAAGAAATCATGACTAAAGTGGGGGTTAAAGCAGCACTAGATTTTATTAGAAAGCAGCAAGTCAAATGGTTTGGCCATGCAAGTAGGTTACCAGTCAACAGCATACCACAACAAGCAATGATGTACAGACCAGATGGAAACAGAGGAAGAGGCCGACCACGTAAACGTTGGATGGAAGGAATAGCAGAGTCCATGGGAATATCGATATATGAAGCCCATAATCGGGCACTCTCACGAAGTTTATACTTCACCTCGACACCGCAAGGTACAAGAGGAACATGATGAGATGAGATGAGATGAAAGGAATCACATTGGAGGAAGAAACATCAATAACATTAGATATGCGGATGATACAGTATTGATTGCCGACAATGAGCAGGATCTGCAACATTTAGTAGATGTGGTTGTTGCACACAGTGAACAATTAGGGTTAGAATTAAATTGTAAGAAGACACAGACTATAGTCGTAACTAGGAAGAAGGAATACCACAATGCAATATATAAGTAAATTGGAATATTCTTAAACAAGTGAATCAGTACAATTATCTCGGAACAGTCATGACATCTGATTTGAGATGCCTTGAAGAGATTAGAACAATAATCGCCATGGCGACAGCCTTTTGCAACATGAAAACATACTGACGAATAACAAGATGCCAATTGCAACGAGAAAAAGAGTATGGAAGTGCTACATAGAACTTGTATTTTTGTATGGGTGTGAAACGTGGACAATGAGCAGTACAAACTGAAAACCATCTGACTATTCATCATCATCACGTGTCATGCAGGCAAGCGTGGTCAGTCATTCTTTGATATCTCACTCGATCACCAAAGTCGTGTATCAGCTCAGTGTTCTTGTCTCGACCATACCACGTGGCCAAGCCACCCAGGTATTTATTTCTCTGTCCTCCCCTTTGTTCTCTTCCCCTCGATCTTGCCAGTTGTCACCATGTTCTCCATTTTATTTCTTCTCATAACGTGACCAAAACATTGTGACTGTCTACGCCTAATTTCTCTAATAAGTTTACGGTTTTTATTTGTTTCTTGTAGGACTTGCTCAATGGTTTTTCTGTCTGTCCGTGGTATTCTTTGCAATTTCATAAGAAACCACATTGTCACAGTCATAAGATGTTTTTCAGATTGTCTTTTCATTGTCGACGCTTCACATCCATACAAAAGCGTAGGTTCTATGTAGCACGTCAACACACTTTTTATCGTTGCAAATGACATCTTTTTATTGGTCAGTATGTTTTCATCTTGCAAAAGGCTTGCCTTTGCCATGGCGTTTCTTGTTATAATCTCTTCAAGGCATCTCCCATCAGATGTTATGATTGTTCCGAGATAATTGTACCGATTCACTTGTTTAAGACTATTCCCATTTACTTGTATATTACTCGTACATTGTGGTATTTCCTTCTTCTTAGTGACGACCATAATCTGTGTCTTCTTACAATTTAATTCTAACCCAAGTTGTTCACTGTGTGCAACAATCGCATCTACTAAATGTTGCAGATCCTGCTCATTGTCTGCAATCAATACTGTATCATCCGCATATCTAATGTTATTGATGTTATGTCCCCAATGATGATTCCTTTCATATCGTCAACATTTCTGAAAATACTTTTCACTGTACAGGGAAAAAAGATCTGGAGACATTACACATCCCTGTCTCACACCTTCCTTAATATGCCGATATTGACTTACTTCATTATCAATATATATGGCAGCTTGTTGATTCCAATATATGTTTTTTTATGAGTCTAAGCTCTTTCCCATCAATTTGTAGATCTGCAAGCATCTCCATCATGTTGACATGTCTTACTTTATCGAAAGCCTTTGTGTAGTCAATAAAGCAAAGATGTAAGTCTTTGTTTACTTCTATAGAACGTTCAATTAATGTTCTCAGTATATACACAACATTTACTGTACCCTTGCCTTCTACAAACCCACATTGTTCTTCTCCTATTTCGGGTCGTATTTTCTTCCTAACTCTTTGCATGATAATTCTTAGTAAATCCTTATGATGTGGCTCATTATACTAATTGTTCGGTGTTGATCACATTCCAAGGCTACTGATTTCTTCAGGATTGCAATAAATATAGAATTACATAATTCAGGAGGTATATCTCCTGTACCATATATTGTGTTCAGCATTCTGGTGACTTGGTCTCTTCCATATTCTTCTAAGGCATTGATAATTTCCGTTGAGATGTTGTCTGGACCCATTGTCTTGCCAGATTTCATATGGTTGAGAGCATTCTGAACTTCTATCTTCAGAATTGATGGTTCTTCATTATTACTCGAATATCATAATGCTCTTCTCTTGTATCATCATAAAGGTTTTCACATAATCTGACCATAGTATGTAAAATCTCATGTTTTCTATTATGATTTTTCCATCTTTTGTTTTCAGGCAGCCTGTTGGATGTAGGTGTTCTTTTATTAGTAAGCTCCTGAATTCTTTGTGCATTAATTTGTATTTTTACTGTTGTGTTGTTTTTCAATTTCTATGCAAATTATTTTCAAGCCATGCTTCTTTTGCTTCTTTACATAATTTTCTGACTTTCCTGTGAAGCTCTTCATATTTGTCAGGATTATGTTTGTTGTGTCTTCTTGTTTCCATTAGTCTTAAAATTTCTTCAGTCAGTCCATTTCTTACGACCTACTTTCTTTAATTTTGGGATAGTTGTTTCTGCAGCAGAATTAATCGAATTCTTCAACATTTCCTCATTGATCATCCACATCTTGAAATAAGATCTCTAGTTCAGTCAATACATTAAATCTGTTCTTTACTTTTATGTTAAATTTGTCTTGTATTTCCTTGTAATTTTTTTAATGCACACAGATCATATTTAGTGTTTTCCTGGTGTCTACTGACTTTCTTTAACTTTACCTTCATTGTGCTCTATATCAATCTTGATCACTGTAACAGTCTGCATTTGGAACTGTTTTTACGACTGTTAATGCATTTCAAAACCTTCTGTTAATCAGTATGTAATCGATCTGGTTTCTAATCCTGCTGTAAGGACTTTTCCATGTCCATAATCTTCTGTAATGTTCCTTAAACCAGGTGTTTCCACCAATCAGTTCATGTTCTTTTGCCCATTCTACAAGTCTGTATCCTCTCTCGTTTCGTTCTTCCAAACCATCTTTACCTATTGTGCATCCATCACCTTGATTTCCTACTTTCGCATTTAAGTTACCCATTTTGATGTTTATTTCTGAAATTTTACATTTCTTCAAAGCATTCTCCATGTCATTATAAAATTCCTCTACACTATCTTCACTGCTTTCTCCCGTTGGGGCATATATTTGAATGACGTTTATGTTAAAAGGCCTGCCGATTAATTTTACCAATAGGACCCTGTCTGACACTGCCCAATATCCTTTAACAGATTTGATGTTTTCAGATCCAAGATAATTGCTACACCTCTTTGCCTTTCCTCTCCTCCAGAATATATAATCTTAAAATCCTCCCTGTCTTAATCCCTGTCCCTTTCCATCTCGTCTCACACAATCCTAATATGTTAATATTCTCTCTTCCCATTTCTTGTTTGATGTTATCCAATTTTCCATCTGCACTCATTGTTCTAACATTCCAAGTTCCTACTTTCAATGATAGTAATCTTTTGCACTCAGCAGCCTGCTGACAGTCTGGAGTCTCCTGGTGCACATGACTAACCCTACCGGGTGAGGATGCTCCTATGGAGCACCAATTTACGCCATTTCTATGATTTTCGATGATACCGCAAAACATAATTTTATTGGCATCTGTGAAGAAGGTAGTTTGCCATTGTTTTCTTTCATAGCAGAGAACATACTGTCAATGACCGTAACCATTGTCTCCCCATAAAAGAGATCCTCTGCCTACCTTCGTGAAGCTGGAGACCATAACTTACAACTATCTGTCGGCTGCTCTTCAACCTCATCCACCACCTGCACCCATGGCTTCACGTAACCCTGATTGGGGGCCTAAGCGGGTACTTCACCTTGCCCAAGAGAGTCCCGTAGGCTAGCTGAGGGACGGAGACACCTTACTTCTCCTTTGATAGGGGGTACCCCCACCCCGCTACCTCTGATGGCTGTGGAAATGTGGTTTCTAATGAAAATACAAAGAATACCATGGGCAGACAGAACAGCCAATAGCCAATTTCTACCAGAAACAAATGAAAACCGTAAATTGATATGAGCAATTAGACGTAGACAGTCACATTTTTGGACATGTTAAGAGAAGAAATAAATTGGAGAACTTGGTGACAACTGGCAAGCTCGAGGGGAAGAGAACAAGGGGAAAGCAGAGAAATAAATACCTGGATGGTTTGGCCACGTAGTATGGCTGAGACAAGAATACTGAGCTGATCCACGACTCTGGTGGTCAAGTGAGATGGTGAAACATGACTGCTCACGCTTATCGTCATGACACATGATGATGAACTCCAATCATAATCAAGAATAGTATATTTCTAAAAACAATGATGATAATCAGTCTGATGATGATAATGATGATTGTGGTGACGATGGTTATGGCATTGTATATTATGATGATTATGGCATTGCATATGTTGTTGATTATGGTATTGCAAATGATGATATGGCATTGCATATGATGTTCATTACGGCATTGCAAATGGTGATGATTATGACAACTAATATGATGATGACGCTGATGTTATTTATGGTAATGAATATGGTGATAAAGATGCTGATTAATACGATGAGGATACTGATGACAATGAGTACACCGACAATTATGAATATGGCAATAATGTGATGACAATGATAATGATGATGATGGTTACAACAATGAATATAAATTCGATGATGATAATGATAATGACAAGGATTATAATAACGATAAGTATGTACATTTATTTAGTGTTGACGATAGATGAAGGGGTTGAATATTTTGTGTAAATTACATAAATGCATAACATAAAAGAATCATGGCGAGTGTACACGCGTAGTTCATCGTGAATAACGGAGAAGACAAATTATTTGTTTCTCATTATCTATATAATTCAAATCAAATAATCATTGCGATGATCACGTTCATGATGATGATGATGATGAACTACAACTGATAAATTCATGTTAATTACTAACTACAATTGATAAATTCATGCTACATACTGAATTCAACGGACTCAGGTTAATTACTTACTACAACTGACTCACGTTAATTACTTACAACAACTGACTCGCGTTAAATACTTACTACAACTGACTCACTTTAAATACTTACTACAACTGATTCACGTTAAATACTGACTATGACTGACTCGCGTTAAACACTAATTACAGTTGACTGACATTAAACACTGACTACAACTGACTCACATTAATAACTGACTACAACTGACTCACATTAATAACTGACTACAACTGACTCACATTAAATACTGATTACAACTGACTAACATCAATCACTGACTACAACTGACTCACATTAATAACTGGCTACAACTGACTCACATTAATAACTGACTACAACTGACTCACATTAAATACTGGCTACAACTGACTCACATTAAATTCTGATTACAGCTGCGTTAAACGTTGACTACAACTGACTCACATTAATAACTGACTACAACTGACTCACATTAATAACTGACTACAACTGACTCACATTAATAATTGACTACAACTGACTCACATTAATAACTGACTACAACTGACTCACATTAAATACTGGCTACAATTGAGTCGCGTTAATTATTTACTACAACTGACTCGCGTTAAATACTTACTACAACTTACTCACGTTAAATACTTATTACAACTGATTCACGTTAAATACTGACTGCGACTGACTCGCGTTAAACACTAATTACAGTTGACTCACATTAACCACTGACTACAGCTGACTCACAATAATAACTGACTACAACTGATTCACATTAATAACTGACTACAACTGACTCACATTAAATACTGATTACAACTGACTAACATCAATCACTGACTACTACTGACTCACATTAATAACTGACTACAACTGACTCACATTAAATACTGATTATAACTGACTAACATCAATCACTGACTATGCCATGCCGCTGTTATGGGTTATTCTTAACAATTCGAACTACAACTGTAATAAGATAAACTGTAGGCTCGTTTCAACCAATTCAACAGCAATATGGGCTTCGCAAGTGAACCCAAACAGGAAGAATAAAAGACCGATTCCTGAACGTGAGTAATTGACAATCGCTGTTTTATTTATCTACAGTGCATCGGGTTTGAATATCATACAATATTATTCAAAATTTACCTGGCCTGTAATACCAGGGCCGGCGGTAAATACACTATTGAACTTCATATTAATGATAACAATTACAAACCGTCTCATAAACAAACTGTTTATAAATTACTTCATACGTCCTTGAAACTCATTCTCTCTATCCTTCAGGTACATTTCTCGCCGCTCTGAAATTATGACTAATTTCCTCGTCTGTAGGTTCATTCGTCCGTGGCGTTATCACACATGAGTTCGTTATATATCTTCTCTGTCTGTAATTCCTATTCCAGCCACTGTTTCAATGCAGAACTATCTATTAGCCAACTTGAATGTACTGATAATTCAATGCACTGTCTTCCATTCCAAAACTCCCCAAAGTCTGCCGTTTCTATTGACATCTCTATGTGACGTTTTTCTCTATTGCGACGTCTCTTTTATTTTCTAGCCTTTTCGGTATCGAGACTTCTACTTTATTTATGCTGCGTCATTTCTGGGCACTTGCTATATGGCAGACTACTCACATTAATAACTGACTACAACTAACTCACATTAATAACTGACTACAATTGACTCACATTAAATACTGGCTACAATTGACTCGCGTTAATTATTTACTACAACTGACTCGCGTTAAATACTTACTACAACTGACTCACGTTAAATACATACTACAACTGATTCACGTTAAATACTGACTGCGACTGACTCCCGTTAAACACTAATTACAGTTAACTCACATTATACACTGATTACAACTGACTCACATTAACCACTGACTACAATTGGCTCACATTAAACACTGGCTACAACTGACTCACATTAATAACTGACTACAACTGACTCACATTAATTACTGACTACAACTGACTCACATTAAATACTGACTACAATTGACTCAAATTAAACACTTGACTACAACTGACTCACAATAAATACTGACTACAACTTACTCACATTAATAACTGACTACAACTGAATCACATTAAATACCGACTACAATTGACTCACATTAAATACTAACTACAACTGGCTCACGTCAAATACTGATTACAACTGACTCACAATAAATACTGAATACAGTTGACTCACATTAAATACTAACTACAACTGACTCACATTGAATACTGATTACAACTGACTCACAATAAATACTGAATACAATTGATTCACATTAAATACTGACTACAACTGACATACGTTAATCACTGACTACGGCTGACTCACATTAAATACTGACTACAGCTGACTCACATTTAAGACAGACAGACAGACAGACAGACAGACAGACGGACGGACGGACGGACGGACGGACGGACGGGCGGGCGGGCGGGTAGGTGTGTGGTTGGATAGGTAGGTATGTACGTAGGTAGGTATACAGATAGATGGATGGAAGGATGGATGAATTGACAGGCAGATCGATAAATAGAAAAAAAATGGCTGAGAGGGAGAGTGACTGAACTAGTTTGAAATAGAATGACAGATAGAGAGAGAGGGGAGAGAGAGAGAGAGAGAGAGAGAGAGAGAGAGAGAGAGAGAGAGAGAGAGAGAGAGAGAGAGAGAGAGAGAGAGAGAGAGAGAGAGAGAGAGAGATTGCAAGGATGTTGACAGTTGATTTTCGGATGAGACATTCTGAAAGACCTTGCATTGTGCTGATATTTTCATTGTGCGATTTATTATCGGGGGAGACTGGAGCACTGATTTAGATATCGGTGTGCAATGAAAGTAATGATTAACGGAAACCAAATCAAAGTCTAAACACATAATTAACAACAATGCACGCTATCAGAACGAAGCCAATCCCGTGCACATCTGTAACCAAATACTTCAGTCCAAGAAATCCCAAATCGGATGCGCTGTTTCTGTATTTTCTGTTTCTCTTGTGAGATTTTACTTTGATGCTGGTCGTTTTTGAGGTGCTCAGCTGTTTAATGTCTACGTTTATGGTGATGCTTAAGGCACAGAAGCTAGTCAATGGCGGGTTGCCTGTATCACTGGCACTTATATTTAAAATCTGATGAAAGTGGTCAGTTTTTCTTACACCCCGTCTGAGTAGTATTTCTCCTGTAGATTCATTGATCTTGAACAAACTGTCTTTCAGTGTTGTTTGTGATCTGTTGCCGCTTGCGGCTGTTCCAATAGAAAAGCGGATCCGGGCGTTGTCGCCGAGGTCGTTGTCCTTGGCTTTGACTTGGTAAACAACTTTTGTATCATCTGGTAGGAACCAGTCAATAACGACAACGCCATTGCTGCTACTGCTGTTGCCGGTCTGTGTATAGTTCTCAATGTTGTAGTCATAGAAACATGAACTAGTGATAACTGGAGTGTTATCGTTGACATCCTCGACAATAATCATCACGGTGGCGGTGCTATTTTTCCGCGGATTGCCTCTGTCTTTGACTTCTACTTCCATGACGTATTGCGACATCTGCTCTCTGTTTAAACTAACTGCCGAGATTATCTCACCATCCGGCTGTACTAAAAATGGCGTCATGGAGGAGGATTGTGAGTTCTCCACTTTGGAAAATACCAACTTTGCGTTTTTACCGACGTCGAGATCACTGCCAACCACCTTTCCTACCACCACCATCGGTTTTTGGTTTTCTTTCACGTGGATCTCCTTTGTCGTAATAACAGGAGCATTGTCGTTAATGTCATCCACGTTGATTGTAACGTCAACAGTTGAGGATCGCACAGGTGATCCGGAATCTGTAGCCACAACCGTGATAGTGTACTGGTTGACCTGCTCCCTGTCGAGCTCTGTGTTTGTAAGAATCCGCCCAGTGTCTTTATCTATAATAAAACTACTGGAGTTTTCATAACTGTCATTGTACATCGAGTACTGAATTGCCCCATTGAGTTCCGCGTCAGCATCTGTTGCAGTGATGCTGGCAACAAATGTTCCAACATCAGCTCCTTCTGTCACATTGGCACTGTAGGAAGACTGCTCGAAGATGGGTGAATTGTCGTTGGTATCCATCACATTCACGGTAAAACCTGTTGTGGCTGTCAGAGCAGGGGTACCTCTATCGCTACACACGATATGGACTTCGAAGACGCTCACTGTTTCTCTATCCAGTTCTTTCCCAATCACGATTTTGTACATTTTAGGGTAGACTAGGGGAATGTTAATAAACTCGTTGTCCGTTCTACATTCTACTTCCCCAGCGGGTCCATTGTCGTCGTCTTTGATTTCCATAATGCCCACGTGGGTTGTGAGCGGAGCGTCTTCTGGCAGTAGCAAGATTCCCATCATCTGTGAATACGGCAGAACCATGCTTATTTTCGGCGGGTTATTTAAATTCCTGCCTGAAATTAGAGTAGACAGAATACCTATTAAGACAAACGTGATCAGGCTTATTTTACTACACAAAGAGCAGGCCATGGTAGCTTGTCTGTGCGTGCTTAATGACAGATAAGAAACAAATCGTACGTTTATTGTCAGTAAAAATTCACAGGAAGCGAATTGTGTCGCCTTTCAGTGAAGATCCGCAGCAATCAATTCAACAATTTATTCCCACTAAAGATATTTGGAATTCACATTGCTATTGAAGATTCTCTCTTTCCTGCGTTAACGTGGGCAATTAATTCATTGATATTTTTGTAGAATCAAGTAAGAAATAAATTCAAATGAGATCAAATACGTCATCTTGCGCGGAATGTTCAAGTCTCAGGCTCCAGATTCCACCTCTGAAAAAAAGAAAAGAAGCCAATGTGAGTAGTTGAGCGGAATCAGTAGGTAAGTTAGTAGATTATCATCATCGCCGATCATCATCATCGGTCAGGTTTTGCCATCTCACGCGATTACCAGAGTCGTGGATCATCTCTTTCTTTGTCTCGACCGTGCCATGTGGCCAAGCCATCCAGATATTTACTTCTCTGCTTAAAGTAACATCCGGTGTGCTGATGCCGAGGTAGCGGGTTCAAACCCTACACTGGTCAGTTGGACTAAAATAATGACGTCTCGTCCTTGACTTGGGGATGTCAGTTACATGTATCTCTGAAGCCTGAGTGGGTTCTCCTGATGGCGAGAGACACTGGTAATAGGAAGAGCTAATCCACACGCAAAACGTGTATGGACTGCGCTTGAGTTCATAGAAAAATAATTAGTAGTCTTTCTACTCACACACCCGCACACACAGTAGTGTTGCCAGCAGGTCGATAGGAACGATAGTAGGTAGGTAGCTAAGATCGTAGGTAGGTAGGAGCGATAGTAGATAGGTAGCTAAGATCGTAGGTAGGTAGGAGCGATAGTAGGTAGGTAGCTAAGATCGTAGGTAGGTAGGAGCGATAGTAGGTAGGTAGCTAAGATCGTAGGTAGGTAGGAGCGATAGTAGGTAGGTAGCTAAGATCGTAGGTAGGTAGGAACGATAGTAGGTAGGTAGCTAAGATCGTAGGTAGGTAAGTAAGGTAATAGGTAAATAGGTAAGATTGTAGGTACATACCCTATTGAAACTCCAGGTTAACTTTCATTCGATTCTCTTCCCTTTTGTTGAAACTGTCGTTAAATTCAGCTTCCCTTCATTTCCCACATTCACACCGACCAAACCCCCACCTTCCCAAACTTGTTTACATAGTCGGGTTCTAAACCTTCTGATGCCTCTTTCCTTCAGCGGCCAGGTTTACCTGGGGGAAGGGGGTGGGGGGGGGGAATCCTGACTATCTCAAGGCCACGCCTGAGTCATGAGTGTAGTGAAGAAGTATCAGCAGTTATGAGTGGTGACGGAATGTTTTACCTTGAAAGGGATATCTTGGAGGGGTAGGGAAGGTATTGGGTTACGGAAGATGGGAGAGTCATGGGGATGCCTGAGATGTTTTGGTAGATATATGTGGGGGGAAATAGAAGTGATGTGGCAGAAATAGAAGTGATGTGGCAGAAATAGAAGTGATGTGGCAGAAATAGAAGTGATGTGGTAGAGTCACAGAGATGTGGGAGTCTGGAGAGTCACATAGATGTGGGAGATAGGCGAGTCACAGAGATGTAGGAGATAGAAGGGCTACATAGATCTGGGAAATATGTGAGTCATACAGACGTGGGAGATATTCGAGTCATACAGACGTGGGAGATATGAGAGCCATACAGATGTGGGAGATATGAGAGACATACAGACGTGGGAGATATTACAGACATACAGGGTGGGCAATATTAGAGCCATGCAGACGTGGGAGATATGAGAGCCATACAGATGTGGGAGATATGAGAGCCATACAGATGTGAGAGATATGAGAGCCATACAGAGTGGGAGATATGAGAGACATACAGACATGGGAGATATGAGAGGCATACAGGGTGGGAAATATGAGAGCCATTAAGACGTGGGAGATATGAGAGCCATACAGACGTGGGAGATAGAACCATACAGACGTGGGAGATATGAGAGCCTTACAGACGTGGGAGATAGAGAGCCATACAGACGTGGGAGATGTGAGAGCCATACATAGGTGGAAGATATGAGAGACATACAGATGTGGGAGATATGAGAGACATACAGAGTGGGAGATGTGAGAGCCATACAGATGTGGGAAATATGAGAGCCATGCAGACGTGGGAGATATGAGAGCCATACAGATGTGGGAGATATGAGAGACATACAGATGTGGGAGATATGAGAGACATACAGATGTGGGAGATATGAGAGACATACAGATGTGGGAGATATGAGAGCCATATAGAGTGGGAAATATGAGAGACATACAGAGTGGGAAATATGAGAGCCATGCAGACGTGGGAGATATGAGAGCCATACAGATGTGGGAGATATGAGAGACATACAGATGTGGGAGATATGAGAGACATACAGATGTGGGAGATATGAGAGACATACAGATGTGGGAGATATGAGAGACATACAGATGTGGGAGATATGAGAGCCATACAGAGTGGGCAATATGAGAGCCATGCAGACGTGGGAGATATGAGAGCCATACAGATGTGGGAGATATGAGAGACATACAGATGTGGGAGATATGAGAGACATACAGATGTGGGAAATATGAGAGCCATACAAACGTGGGAGATATGAGAGACATACAGAGTGGGCAATATGAGAGCCATGCAGACGTGGGAGATATGAGAGCCATACAGATGTGGGAGATATGAGAGACATACAGACGTGGGAGATATTACAGACATACAGGGTGGGCAATATTAGAGCCATGCAGACGTGGGAGATATGAGAGCCATACAGATGTGGGAGATATGAGAGGCATACAGGGTGGGAGATATGAGAACCATACAGACGTGGGAGATATGAGAGGCATACAGGGTGGGAAATATGAGAGCCATTCAGACGTGGGAGATATGAGAGCCATACAGACGTGGGAGATAGAACCATACAGACGTGGGAGATATGAGAGCCATACAGACGTGGGAGATAGAGAGCCATACAGACGTGGGAGATACGAGAGCCATACAGACGTGGGAGATATGAGAGCAATACAGATGTGGGAGATAGAACTATACAGACGTGGGAGATATGAGAGCCATACAGACGTGGGAGATATGAGAACCACACAGACGTGGGAGATATGAGAGCCATACAGATTTGTATATATGGCGTTGACGGTGCCATAGATAGGGATTGAGCAGGGGGAGATAAGCACACAATAGACGAGCTCTAGAAATGTGCTGGAGTAGCAAGGGAAGAGGTTTACGCGACACATATGCTCTCGGGTTTTGGGCAATCAATACTTGCAGCGATGTAGGAAGAGAGATGCTGACTACAGGAAGTCCCAGACATGTTGGAGCCAGAGTGGTAGATAAGCGTCATGTAGGGTAGCAATAGATACACCGTCTACAATGGACAGTTTCCTACTATCTCGGCATGCTTTTTGTGAATAGACGATCTCTGTTATTTGGTTCTTAACTGAGAAACTTGGCATCCCATCCACGAAGGGAGTCTTCTGCTGGGCGAATGAAGTCGATCTATCGCTTTTTAATCTTTCTTCCATCTATAGAGGATACTAAGGGTATCAATGGTTTCTCTTTACTTCTTTTGTAACCGGACGAATTACCACAATGTAAAAAAAGAAATATCTATATATATACAAAGTAAATGGGAATATTCTTAAACAAGTGAATCGGTACTGTTATCGCGTAAAAGTTGTAACATCTGATGGGAGATGCCTTGAAGAGATTAGAACAAGAATCGCCATGACGAAAGTAGTCTTTTGTAAGATGGAAAACATACTGACCAATAAACAGATGTCAATTGCTACGAGACAAAGAGTGTTGAGCTGATACATAGAACCTGTTCTTTTGTATGGATGTGAAACTTGGACAATGAGCAGACAAGCTAAAAACATCTGATGGCTGTAGAAATGTGGTTTCTGAGGAAAATGCAATGAATACCATGGGCATACATAAAAACCAACGACCAAGTACTACAGGAAACTAATGAAAACCATAAACTGATTAGAGAAATTAGACGTAGACAGTCACGATTTTTGGACATGTTATGAGAAGAAATAACTTGGAGAACTTGGTGACAACTGGCAAGATTGAGGGGAAGAGAACATGGGGAAGGCAGAGAAGTAAATACCTGGATGGCTTTATCATGTTGCAAGGTGGAGACAAGAACACTGAGCTGATCCATGACTCTGGTGATCGAGTGAAATGGCGAATCATGACCGCCCACGCTTACCGGCATGGCATATGATGGATGGATGGAACGGACACAGACCAGGAACTTTTACAAGCCACCCTCTAAACTACTTCGACACCGGAGTGATACAGAATGACAATAATTATGTACAATAAACTTTGCATGCCCTGTGCAAGACGTTGCGATCAAACACAGATTGACTTTCTAGGCGTTTTACGTTCAATATTTCTGGCATCACTTTCTGAACGAGAAGTCATCGTTTAAGTCCATCTTAATATTATTGTACACATTGAAAATGTATACTTAATAAATGTACACATTAAAAATGTGTTGTTTTTATGGATTCTATTGAGTATAAATAGCTGACCTCGATTATTCGGTGTGCGCTTTGACTCACGCTGTATTAACAAAGATAATGGGAAACGGCAAAACTAACCGGGCCTGATGAGATTAAACAAACAGCCGCCAACAAGGTCAGAATAACAAAGAAGACTTTTCTGTATGAAGATGACTTCACCGGTCACGCACAGTTGTTAATTGATCGTTTGTTTGCTCTGCTTAAGGACCGTGTCGGATGCAGTTGCTATATAATTACGTTGTAACTATTTCCATCAAACAAAATTATGACTTAAAGTAACGCACATTTGAACAAGTTAACTTCTTGAGTTCTAGAACGATGTAATAGTTTCTCAGCTGAGTTCTAAAGTTAGGTTGGGTTTATTCAACAATCAACATCAAAGCACTCGGGACATTCCCATACGTGTTTCGACCTCATCGTCTACAGCCAGCGAAGAGTCCCAATACTAATGATATCAGCTACAGTCTGATTATACCTGGCCTTTACTCGGAGCGTTAAGCGTGGCCAGACCCTCTGGTCAACTCCCGCAGCATTATCTCCAGTCCATGGTCATATGTATGTTCTTCGATACTATAAAAGCGATCCCAAAGACGGTCCTCTACTTGTGTGATCTCCTACTTATATGACCTACTAAGATTTCCCTCTACTTGTATGACACTCTACTTATATGACACTCTACTTGTATGACACTCTACTTGTATGACACTCTACTTGTATGACACTCTAATTATGTGACACTCTAATTATGTGACACTCTACTTATATACCACTCTACTTATATGACACTCTACTTATATGACACTCTACTTATATGACACTCTACTTATATGACACTCTACTTATATGACACTCTACTTGTATGACACTCTACTTGTATGACACTCTACTTGTATGACACTCTAATTATGTGACACTCTAATTATGTGACACTCTACTTATATACCACTCTACTTATATGACACTCTACTTATATGACACTCTACTTATATAACACTCTACTTATATGACACTCTACTTATATGACACTCTACTTATATGACACTCTACTTATATGACACTCTACTTGTATGACACTCTACTTGTATGACACTCTACTTGTATGACACTCTAATTATGTGACACTCTAATTATGTGACACTCTACTTATATACCACTCTACTTATATGACACTCTACTTATATGACACTCTACTTATATAACACTCTACTTATATACCACTCTACTTATATACCACTCTACTTATATAACACTCTACTTATATAACACTCTACTTATATGACACTCTACTTATATGACACTCTACTTATATACCACTCTACTTATATACCACTCTACTTATACGACACTCTACTTATATAACACTCTACTTATATGACACTCTACTTATATGACATTCTACTTATATAACACTCTACTTATATGACACTCTACTTATATGACACTCTACTTATATGACACTCTACTTATATGACACTCTACTTATATGACACTCTACTTATATGACACTCTACTTATATGACACTCTACTTATATGACACTCTACTTATATAACACTCTACTTATACGACACTCTACTTATATAACAATCTACTTATATGACACTCTACTTATATGACACACTACTTATATGACACTCTACTTATATGACACTCTACTTATATAACACTCTATTTATATGACACTCTACTTATATGAAACTCTACTTATATGACACTCTACTTATATGACACTCTACTTATATGACACTCTACTTATATGACACTCTACTTATATGACGCTCTACTTGTATGACACTCTACTTATATGACACTCTACTTATATGACACTCTACTTATATGACACTCTACGTATATGAAACTCTACTTATATGACACTCTACTTATATGACACTCTACTTATATGACACTCTACTTATATGACACTCTACTTATATGAAAAACTTATATGAAACTCTGCTTATATGACACTCTACTTATATGACACTCTACTTATATGACCCTCTACTTATATGACACTCTATTTATATGACACTCTACTTATACGACACTCTACTTATATAACAATCTACTTATATGACACTCTACTTATATGACACACTACTTATATGACACTATACTTATATGACACTCTACTTATATAACACTCTACTTATATGACACTCTACTTATATGACACTCTACATTTATGACACTCTACTTATATGACACTCTACTTATATGACACTCTACTTATATGACACTCTACTTATATGACACTCTACTTATATGACACTCTACTTATATGACACTCTACTTATATGACACTCTACTTATATGACACACTACTTATATGACACTCTACTTATATGACACTCTACTTATATAACACTCTACTTATATGACACTCTACTTATATGACACTCTACATTTATGACACTCTACTTATATGACACTCTACTTATATGACACTCTACTTATATGACACTCTACTTATATGACACTCTACTTATATGACACTCTACTTATATGACACTCTACTTATATGACACTCTACTTATGTAACACTCTACTTTTATGACACTCTACTTATATGACACTCTACTTATATGACACTCTACTTATATGACACTCTACTTATATGACACTCTATTTATATGACACTCTACTTATATGAAACTCTACTTATATGAAACTCTACTTATATGACACTCTACTTATATGACACTCTACTTATATGACACTCTATTTATATTACCTACTTAGATGGCCCCCTACTTATATGACCCTCTACTTACATCCCCCTCTTCTTATATCGCATTTTGCTTATATCACATCTGCATATATCACCATCTACTTATATCACATTCTGCTTATATCACCATCTACTTATATCACCATCTACTTATATCGCCATCTACTTATACCACATTCTGCTTATATCATCCTCTACTTATATCAACCTCCACTTATATCACCCTCCACTTATATCACCCTCCACTTATATCACCATCTCCTTATATCAAATTCTGCCTATGTCACCCTCTATTTATATCACTACCTACATATATCACATTCTGCTTCATATCGGCCTCGGCTTATATCACCACCTACTTATATCACAGTCTGCTTATATCGCATTCTGCCTATATCACATCGACTTATATAGGCACTAAGTTTTAGTTTTGCCGTATTTTACCGGAGACGTTTTTGCGTTAATTTTCGGTTTCTTTTTCTTGTTTTTGTGTCTCTGGTTTAAAGATATATAGAGTACTGGTGACGTTAAATTCCCCGATTATTTCAAGATCGAGTTAAAACAGAAACCATTACTGGATATTATGTTTCCCTCCGCGAGCTACGAATCTATACCTCTTGCCTTCTCAAATTCGTGTCCTGGACGGAAGTACAGACTGACTTTATAAGACTAAGTACACCCGTCAATTCCGTTTTAACTAGACTTTGTGCATTGTTCTAATGTGTGTGTGTGTTTTTTAAAAAACTTTATCATCCATTTTTACTTATGATTATGTAGTTTTCGACTATTAGAGTCGCAATCCCATATCAAACTGAAATTATAAAGATGGCATGCTGACTATTGTGGTATTTCAATGCGGGGCATGGCAGTTGTCATCCAACTATGAACATTTAATAATACTAATATTGTAATGGAATATTCGTAGCAATTGCAATGCCAATGATTGCATGTTTGCATTCAACACCCATTATAGCATTTATTTGTAAATTTTTATCACTCTACATGGACCAATTTATTGATAATTTTGCATCTTTCCAACGGGACTTCGTTTGTCAATGCATCTACGCCGGCGGCCTAGCGTTGTTGACAAGACCGTGCGTGTAGTCACTGTAGTCGCGGGCTGCGTCTGACGTCATCACAACATGACGTCGAGATGTATATATTTTTGTGCATGTGTGTATATATTTATATAAACTGGCAGAGTTATATGTTCTTGAGTTAGACAGCGACAGAGTTAATCTCCTCGAGGACAGTGTAACCAACAGTTGTGTGAGTGATTAGGTAGGGTCACAAAAAGTGGAAAGGTCAAAACCGTTTTCTTCTCCATGTTCCATTTACATGATAAACTGACACACAAACTTTAATATCTCGACTTAAAAATGACCTACAGACTTGAATAAGGTACCCTTGGATTTGATTTTTCAAGAGGTATCCAACTATGCAGGTTATATGCTTGAAAACTTGAAAAGCAATTTAGAAAATATTACTAAAGTGGCTATACTTATATCACCATCTACTTATATTACCATATACTTATATCACCATCTGCTTATATCACCCTCTACTTATATTAAATTCTGCTTATATCTCATTCATCTTATATCACCTTATACGTATATCACATTCCGTTCATATCACATCTACTTATGTCACCATCTACGTATATCACTATCATATTTATATCGCTATCTGCTTATAACAGCCTCGACTTACATCACCATCTATTTATATCATTATCTATTTATATCACCATTTACTTATATCATCATCTGCGTATAACATCATCTATTTTATTCACCATTTACCTATATCTCCATTTATTTATATCACCATCTACTTAAATCACCATCTTCGTATATCATCATCTACTTATATCACCATCTATGTATATCACCATCTACTTATATCACATTCTACTTATATAACTATCTACTTACATCACGATCTGTTTATAACAGCCTCGACTTATAACACCATCTATTTATATCACCATCAAATAATATTACCATCTGCTTGTAACCGCCTGGACTTACAACACCATCTATTTATATCACCATCTACTTACATCATCAAATACTTATATCGCATAGCACTTTCTACTTATATTAACCTTTACTTTATCACTCTCTGGAAATATTACTATTTACTAATATACTTATATGACTGCTTGTATAACAGTCTACATATATCACCATCTACTTATATGACTGCTTGTATAACAGTCTACATATATCACCATCTACTTATATGACTGCTTGTATAACAGTCTACATATATCACCCTCTACTTATATGACTGCTTGTATAACAGTCTACATATATCACCATCTACTTATATGACTGCTTGTATAACAGTCTACATATATCACCATCTACTTATATGACTGCTTGTATAACAGTCTACATATATCACCATCTACATATATCACCATCTACTTATATGACTGCTTGTATAACAGTCTACATATATCACCATCTACTTATATGACTGCTTGTATAACAGTCTACATATATCACCATCTACTTATATGACTGCTTGTGTAACAGTCAACATATATCACCATCAACATATATCACCATCTACTTATATGACTGCTTGTGTAACAGTCTACATATATCACCATCTACTTATGACTGCTTGTATAACAGTCTACATATATCACCATCTACTTATATGACTGCTTGTGTACAGTCTACATATATCACATCTACTTATATGACTGCTGTGTATAACAGTCTACATATATCACCATCTACTTATATGACTGCTTGTATAACAGTCTACATATATCACCATCTACTTATATGACTGCTTGTGTAACAGTCTACATATATCACCATCTACTTATATGACTGCTTGTGTAACAGTCTACATATATCACCATCTACTTATATGACTGCTTGTGTAACAGTCTACATATATCACCATCTACTTATATGACTGCTTGTATAACAGTCTACATATATCACCATCTACTTATATGACTGCTTGTGTAACAGTCTACATATATCACCATCTACTTATATGACTGCTTGTTAACAGTCTACATATATCACCATCTACTTATATGACTGCTTGTTAACAGTCTACATATATCACATTACTATATGACTGTACAGTCTACATATATCACCATCTACTTATATGACTGCTTGTAAAACAGTCTACATATATCACCATCTACTTATATGACTGCTTGTGTAACAGTCTACATATCACCATCACTTATATGATGCTGTGTAACAGTCCTACATCTCTCACCATCTTACTTATATGACTGCTTGTATAACAGTCTACATATATCACCATCTACTTATATGACTGCTTGTGTAACAGTCTACATATATCACCATCTACTTATATGACTGCTTGTATAACAGTCTACATATATCACCATATAACTCATCACACCGTCTACCACGTTCATCTCACTCAGTTACTAAGTTACCTTCAGCTCTCATCTCTCAGCCTCTTCTCCATCATCGATCCACACATCTGCCAGCCTTGACCTTTTCGCGAGGTCACCTGTAAATGTTCGCCTGAAAACCTTTGCAAAAGAGGCTGTTTAAAAATAGGCACTCCAACCTACCCATCTGTCCCCACCCTCTCCCACTACATATCACAGCACCTGAAGTCTACCACGCCCCACACCAGCGCCCGGCCTCCAGGTATCATCTCCGTGAGTTGCTTCTCGGGAATCTGTACTCACCCCTCTACACACACTTACACACACACACACACTCACACACACACACACACTCACACACACATATATATACACCCACTCGCACACCGCATACACACGACCCTCACAATGTCACGCTACAGACAAGTCTGCCTTAACCTAAGATTATTTTGTTGTTGATCAAATGTTTTCAGCGTGTTGTCTGTCTGTCTGTCTGCCTGCCTGCCTGCTGTGTGTTTGTCTTGTCTGTCTGCCTGCATGCCTGCTCTGTCTGCCTATTTGTCTGCCGGTATGTCTGCTTGTCTACCTGCCTGTATGCCTGCTGTCTGTCTGTTTGTCTGTTTGCCAGCCTGCTCTATCTGCCTATTTGCCTGCTGGTATGTCTGTCTGTCTGATTGCCTGTCTGCCTGCCTGTCTGTCTGTCTGTCTATCTGTCTGTCTGTCTATCTGTCTGTCTGTCTGTCTGTCTGTCTGTCTACCTGCCGTCCTGCCTGCCTTTAGTCCCACTGGAGCGGGCGTGATGATGTAGTTGACAGCGAACTCCTCTAGCAATGTCATCAGCACTGTGGGGCGCGGGTTGAACGCCAAGGTTCGTCCCTATGCGACCAGGCCTTCTCAATGTGGTGGCGCTATCATATCACACGCCCGTAGCAGAAAATTGCTCCGAGATTAAATTAATAATACGAAGTGTTATTAACTACACATGTTCTAGATTACCTCATTATAGAGATGAGGTAATCGGCTCTAGTCCTCTCTGACTCATTGTAAACTCAGGGTAGCATAGGGAAACTGGTAGCTTCATTTTACTCTACCGTGACCTATTATGCGTGAAGTCCTTAATTCCTTGGCGCTTGAGGTCTTTTCAGTGCATATGATTTGTCTTTGACATTCTGTTTTTAGCCTGACCTACTGGTAAAATGTATCTTTGTCTGTCTGCACGTCTATGTGTTGGTGTGTGTGCCCGCCTGTCTGTCCGTGAGTAGAAAGTCTTTGTGCATGTCTGTCTGCTTGTCTGTGTGTTGGTCACTATCTGCCTGCCTGCCTCCAAGTCTGTTTACCTGTGATTGTGTCTCTGCTCGTCTTCATGTCACTCTGTGCTAGTGCCTGTCTGTGTCCCTATGTGCCTATCTGTCTCTCTGTGTACCTCTCTATCTTTCTGTCGGTCTGTATGTTTTTCAGTCTATGCCTGTCTACTTTACTGTACCTATTCTGTACCTATGCCTGCATGCATGTCTCAATTCCTGTCTATTTGTCTGTCAATCGCCTGCCTACTTGTCTTAGAGGCACGACCGCTCTGACTTCGTGGCTAGCGGTTCAATTCACTTCTATAGGTACGGTCTCTCTAACTCCTTAGTTAGCGGTATAGTTCACATCTATAGGTACGGTCTCTCTAACTCCTTAATTATCGGTATAGTTCACATCTATATGTATGGTCTCTCTAACTCCTTAATTATCGGTATAGTTCACATCTATATGTATGGTCTCTCTAACTCCTTAGTTATCGGTATAGTTCACATCTATATGTATGGTCTCTCTAACTCCTTAGTTATCGGTATAATTCCCATCTATAGGTACGGTCTCTCTAACTCCTTAGTTATCGGTATAGTTCACATCTATAGGTATGGTCTCTCTAACTCCTTAGTTATCGGTATAGTTCACATCTATAGGTACGGTCTCTCTAACTCCTTAGTTATCGGTAAGTTCACATCTATAGGTATGGTCTCTCTAACTCCTTAGTATCGGTATAAGTTCACATCTATAGGTACGTCTCTCTATACTCCTAGTATCGGTCATGTTCACTCTATAGTTACTGGTCTCTCCAACTCCTTAGTATCGTATAATTCCCATCTATAGTACGGTCTCTCTAACTCCTTAGTTATCGTATAGTTCACATCTATAGGTACGGTCTCTCTAACTCCTTAGGTATCGGTACTAATTACATCTGTAGGTACGGTCTCTCTAAACTCCTTAGTTATCGGTATAATTCACTATCTATAGGTACGGTCTCTCTAACTCCTTAGTATCAGTATAGTTCACATCTATAGGTATGGTCTCTCTAACTCCTTAGTTATCGGATAAGTCACATCTATAGGTACGGTCTCTCTAATCCTTAGGTTCGGTTAAGTTCACTCTATAGGTATGTCTCTCTAACTCCTTAGTTAGCGGTACAGTTCACTCTATAGGTACCGTCTCTCTACCTCCTTAGTTATCGGTCAGTTCACTTCTATAGGTACGTCTCTCAATCTCCTTAGGTAGTGGTACAGTTCACTTCTATAAGTACGGTCTCTATAATCATTAGTATGGCACGGTTCACTTCTATAAGTACGTTCTCTCTAACTCTTTAGGTAATGGTACGTTCACTTCTATAAGTACGTTCTCTCTAACTCATTAGGTAATGGTATAGTTCCCTTCTATAGGTACGGTCTCTCTAACTCATTAGGTAATGGTACAGTTAATTTCTGTAAGTACGGTCTCTCTAACTCATTAGGTAATGGTACAGTTCACTTCTATAGGTACGGTCTCTCTAACTCATTAGGTAATGGTACAGTTAATTTCTGTAAGTACGGTCTCTCTAACTCATTAGGTAATGGTACAGTTCACTTCTATAGGTACGGTCTCTCTAATTCATTAGGTAGTGGTACAGTTCACTTCTATAGGTACGATCTCTCTAACTCATTAGTTAATGGTACAGTTTACTTCTATTGGTACGGTCTCTCTAATTCATTAGGTAGTGGTATGGTTCACTTCTATAGGTACGGTCT
Source organism: Cepaea nemoralis (assembly GCA_014155875.1). Taxonomy (NCBI): domain Eukaryota; kingdom Metazoa; phylum Mollusca; class Gastropoda; order Stylommatophora; family Helicidae; genus Cepaea; species Cepaea nemoralis. The sequence goes on along the minus strand of JACEFZ010017146.1, from coordinate 183,387 downwards.
CTTTAACTCATTAGGTAATGGTACAGTTCACTTCTATAGTACGGTCTCTTAACTCATTAGGTATGGTACAGTTCACTTCTATAGTACGGTCTCTCTAACTCATTAGTAATGGTACAGTCATTTCTGTAAGTACGGTCTCTCTAACTCATTAGGTATGTACAGTTCACTTCTATAGGTACGGTCTCTCTAATTCATTAGGTATGGTACAGTTCACTTCTATAGGTACGGTCTCTCTACTCATTAGCTAATGGTACAGTTCACTTCTATTGGTACGGGCTCCTAATTCTTCGTAGTGGTATGTTCATTCTATAGGTCGGTCTCTTAACTCATTAGGTAGTGGTACAGTTCACTTCTATAGGTAACGGTCTCTCTAACCCATTAGCTAATGGCACGGTTCACTTCTATAAGTACGGTCTCTTTACCTCATTAGGTGGTGGTACAGTTCACTTCTATAGGTACGGTCTCTTTAACTCATCAGCTATGGTACAGTTCACTTCTATAGGTACGGTCTTTCTAACTCATTAGGTAATGGCATAGTTCACTTCTATAGGTACGGTCTCTTTAACTCACTAGGTAATGGCACATTTCACTTCTATAGGTACGGTCTCTTTAACTCATTAGGTAGTGGTACAGTTCACTTCTATAAGTACGGTCTCTTTAACTCATTAGTTAGTGGCACAGTTCACTTCTATAGGTACGGTCTCTTTAACTCATTAGGTAATGGCACATTCACTTCTTTGGGTACAGAACCCCGAGTCTTTAGTTATCGGTATAGTTCACTTCTATAAGTACGGTCTTTCTGACTCCTTAGTTATCGGTATAGTTCACTTCTATAGGTACGGTCTTTCTGACTCCTTAGTTATCGGTATAGTTCACTTCTATAGGTACGGTCTCTTTAACTCATTAGGTAATAGTACAGTTCACTTCTATAGGTACGGTCTCTTTAACTCATTAGGTAGTGGTACAGTTCACTTCTATAAGTACGGTCTCTTTAACTCATTAGTTGGTGGGCAACAGTTCACTTCTATAGGTACGGTCTCTTTAACTCATTAGGTAATGGCACATTCACTTCTTTGGGTACAGAACCCCGAGTCTTTAGTTATCGGTATAGTTCACTTCTATAAGTACGGTCTTTCTGACTCCTTAGTTAGCGGTATAGTTCACTTCTATAGGTACGGTCTTTCTGACTCCTTAGTTAGCGGTATAGTTCACTTCTATAGGTACGGTCTTTCTGACTCCTTAGTTAGCGGTATAGTTCACTTCTATAAGTACGGTCTTTCTGACTCCTTAGTTAGCGGTATAGTTCACATCTATAGGTACCGTCTCTCTACCTCCTTAGTTATCGGTGCAGTTCACTTCTATAGGTACGGTCTCTCAATCTCCTTAGGTAGTGGTACAGTTCACTTCTATAAGTATGTTCTCTATAATTCATTAAGTAATGGCACGGTTCACTTCTATAAGTACGTTCTCTCTAACTCTTTAGGTAATGGTACGTTCACTTCTATAAGTACGTTCTCTCTAACTCATTAGGTAATGGTATAGTTCCCTTCTATAGGTACGGTCTCTCTAACTCATTAGGTAATGGTACAGTTAATTTCTGTAAGTATGGTCTCTCTAACTCATTAGGTAATGGTACAGTTCACTTCTATAGGTACGGTCTCTCTAATTCATTAGGTAGTGGTACAGTTCACTTCTATAGGTACTATCTCTAACTCATTAGTTAATGGTACAGTTTACTTCTATTGGTACGGTCTCTCTAATTCATTAGGTAGTGGTATGGTTCACTTCTATAGGTACGGTCTCTTTAACTCATTAGGTAATGGTACGTTCACTTCTATAAGTACGGTCTCTTTAACTCATTAGGTAATGGTACAGTTCACTTCTATAGGTACGGTCTCTCTAACTCATTAGGTAATGGTACAGTTAATTTCTGTAAGTACGGTCTCTCTAACTCATTAGGTAATGGTACAGTTCACTTCTATAGGTACGGTCTCTCTAATTCATTAGGTAGTGGTACAGTTCACTTCTATAGGTACGGTCTCTCTAACTCATTAGCTAATGGTACAGTTTACTTCTATTGGTACGGTCTCTCTAATTCATTAGGTAGTGGTATGGTTCACTTCTATAGGTACGGTCTCTTAACTCATTAGGTAGTGGTACAGTTCACTTCTATAGGTACGGTCTCTCTAACCCATTAGCTAATGTCACAGTTCACTTCTATAAGTACGGTCTCTTTACCTCATTAGGTAGTGGTACAGTTCACTTCTATAGGTACGGTCTCTTTAACTCATCAGCTATGGTACAGTTCACTTCTATAGGTACGGTCTCTCTAACTCATTAGGTAATGGCATAGTTCACTTCTATAGGTACGGTCTCTTTAACTCACTAGGTAATGGCACATTTCACTTCTATAGGTACGGTCTCTTTAACTCATTAGGTAGTGGTATAGTTCACTTCTATAGGTACGGTCTCTTTAACTCACTAGGTAATGGCACATTTCACTTCTATAGGTACGGTCTCTTTAACTCATTAGGTAATGGCACAGTTCACTTCTATGGGTACAGAACCCCAAGTCTTTAGTTATCGGTATAGTTCACTTCTATAGGTACGGTCTTTCTAACTCCTTAGTTAGCGGTATAGTTCAGTTCTATAGGTACGGTCTCTTTAACTCATTAGGTAATAGTACAGTTCACTTCTATAGGTACGGTCTCTTTAACTCATTAGGTAGTGGTACAGTTCACTTCTATAAGTACGGTCTCTTTAACTCATTAGTTAGTGGCACAGTTCACTTCTATAGGTACGGTCTCTTTAACTCATTAGGTAATGGCACATTCACTTCTATGGGTACAGAACCCCGAGTCTTTAGTTATCGGTATAGTTCACTTCTATAAGTACGGTCTTTCTGACTCCTTAGTTAGCGGTATAGTTCACTTCTATAGGTACGGTCTTTCTGACTCCTTAGTTAGCGGTATAGTTCACTTCTATAGGTACGGTCTTTCTGACTCCTTAGTTAGCGGTATAGTTCACTTCTATAAGTACGGTCTTTCTGACTCCTTAGTTAGCGGTATAGTTCACTTCTATAAGTACGGTCTTTCTAACTCCTTAGTTAGCGGTATAGTTCACTTCTATAGGTACGGTCTTTCTGACTCCTTAGTTAGCGGTATAGTTCACTTCTATAGGTACGGTCTCTTTAACTCATTAGGTAATGGCGCATTCACTTCTATGGGTACAGAACCCCGAGTCTTTAGTTATCGGTATAGTTCACTTCTATAGGTACGGTCTTTCTGACTCCTTAGTTAGCGGTATAGTTCACTTCTATAGGTACGGTCTTTCTGACTCCTTAGTTAGCGGTATAGTTCACTTCTATAGGTACGGCCTTTCTGACTCCTTAGTTAGCGGTATAGTTCACTTCTATAGGTACGGCCTTTCTGACTCCTTAGTTAGCGGTATAGTTCACTTCTATAGGTACAGTCTCTCTGAATCCAAAGGTAGCGGTATAGTTCACTTCTATAGGTACGGCCTTTCTGACTCCTTAGTTAGCGGTAAAGTTCACTTCTATAGGTACGGTCTTTCTGACTCCTTAGTTAGCGGTATAGTTCACTTCTATAGGTACGGCCTTTCTGACTCCTTAGTTAGCGGTATAGTTCACTTCTATAGGTACGGTCTTTCTGACTCCTTAGTTAGCGGTATAGTTCACTTCTATAGGTACGGTCTTTCTGACTCCTTAGTTAGCGGTATAGTTCACTTCTATAGGTACGGCCTTTCTGACTCCTTAGATAGCGGTAAAGTTCACTTCTATAGGTACGGTCTTTCTGACTCCTTAGTTAGCGGTATAGTTCACTTCTATAAGTACGGCCTTTCTGACTCCTTAGATAGCGGTATAGTTCAATTCTATAGGTACAGTCTCTCTGAATCCAAAGGTAGCGGTATTAATCACTTCACTGATGATTATTATCACTGCACTCTTTTAACATGAAAGCTTCCGTAGCGCAGTGGCTAGCATACTTACCCTCAGACCCGGTAGTTGTATGTTTAATATCCAGATCTAGGCGGATTGCTGTTTAATTTCCCAGGATTCAATCAATCAATCAATCATGTGCCATGCCGGAAAGCGTGGGCGGTCATGACTCGCCATTTCACTCGATCACCAGTGTCGTGGATCAGCTCAGTGTTCCTGTCTCGTCCATGCCATGTGGCCAAGCCATCCAGGTATTTTCCTCTCGGTCTTCCTCTTGGTCTGTTCCCCTCGATCTTGCCAGTTGTCACTAAGTTCTCTAATCCATTTCTTCTCATAACATGTCCAAAAAATTTTGACTGTCTACGTCTAATTTCTCTAATCAGTTTACGATGTTCATTTGTCTCCCAGGATTCCCAGCCTAAAAATGGGTACCAGGAGATGTTCTGGAAAGTACATCAGCTAACCCGTGCCAGATGGTCTATTATAATATGGAGTTAGCACCGTATACAAAACTCGTTTCAAAGCCTTAAAGCACAAATTTGCTTCACCAAGTCTTGAGACGGTCATGTAATGAGGTGCTCCAATCTCGCGAGTAATACATTTTTGTGTGCACATTGACTAATTGTGAGAGTTGTGCGTTGACTAGTCCCTGAACGTTTGAACTATCGATGTTGGTGTTGATTCCTTGAGTTGAAAGTCCTCGTTTCTGCTCAGCTGTTCGAGGGTGTTCATTATATCGGTTCGATCCATTTGTTGATCCAGTTTTGTAGTGCAAGTGCCAGCCAGACAATCTGCTGTTTCATTGCCAACGCATGCCGCCTGCCGTGGTACGAAGATGAATGTAGCTGTACGAGTTGTGGACCGCTGTAGGATTCAATCCAATGACAACGTGTAGAGCCTGCCTCGATTTTCCTGATCATACTCAGTGAATCATTTAGTGTGCGGGCATGGGTTTAATTGCTACCGCCCATGTTACTATTTGCATATGGAGTGCAGTGCTGGGTTCCAGGGTCGTGCCGTGCTATTATACAGAGAGGCGGCCTCATCGGGCGGCAGCGTAAGGGGGCGGCATAAGTAGCGAAATCAAAATATCAAAATACAATTTGAACCATTCAATACCTACAATCTTTAAGTGGCGGCTTTTCAAAAACACAAAAAAACAACAACATTTAAGTGGCGGAATTTCGAAAACTTGCATCATACTGAGAAAATCTACTCCACGCCCTGCTGGGTTGAATAAATATTACATATTTTCAGAGTATCATTTTTGTACCCATGGATTCAGTCGTCTCTAGGACCTTAGCTTAGTTACTATTTTGTCACATCTCCTCTTTTGTCTTCAAGCGTCGTGGGGAGGAATAGTTGACGTTCTAGCGCCTGATGCGTGGCACTTGATAGTGAACTTTCGTGTAATTGTACAAAGTCTCTATTTGTCGTCAGTCCATTTTCGAATCTGGCCGCCTCTTGTTCTCGTATCAATACTTCTATAGTGTAGCGTCAGTGCTGGCAGTTGATGGTGTTGCATTTTAACAACATGGCCGAACCATTTGATTTTCTGTCGTTCAATATCTGTGAAACAAGGTGTTGATTCCATTGTTTGTCTGATAACATCATTTCTTACTCGGTCTCGGATAGTTAATTTGACAGCTCCTCGGATATCACATCTAGTAAACTCTTCTCGGACATCTCATCTTCCAGATGTTGATTTCGCGTTAGTGTGCTTGCTTGCTTGCTTGTGTTCGTTGGCTTGAGCTCCAGCGTGAAGTCCTGTATGTCGGATGAAGGCATCCTGTTGTCCAACATCAATGTGACGTCATACAGGACCTGAGGTTTGCGTGAGTATCCGTTGTCCCATGTCTGGCTTATTGGTGTGCAGACTGGTGGTTCCTCGCCGTACAGGCAGACACTCACCGACTTCGGAGGAATCGACGAGGTCGCGTCAATAGGTCTTGGCCAGTATATAACCCGGCCCTGGTGCCTTGAAAATACCTCTGCGCCCCTCGCGTTAGTGTCATCTGGCTAATGTCCATGTTTGCTATTGGTTGCATAGGATTGGTAAGAATATGCTATTTATTATCTGTCGTTTGTATCGTTTTATTAAATGCCAGTGCGTCGTAGCAGGGCTTAATGCGCTTCCATTTAAACTTCCTGTACGCTGATGACTGAGCAGGGGGCTCAGCCCCTACACTGGTCAGTTGGACTTCAACACTGACTTTTCAAATATTGAGCACAACTCACTACTGGCAACGCTGATCGTATTCTGGTATGAACCTAAGGCATATCCATGTCAATATGGAAGCACTATACTCGAGTTTCGCCCTCGTTTGAGCTCGTCAGTAGTGCATATCCCTGACCGGATCCGGAAACAAGCCCTGGATCACTGGCGTGTGAAGCGGGTGTGTAACCACGCGGCACACGTTGGACACACAGCCAAAATATCATAACAGAATATCACAACGTCACCCATCGTAGGTTTTTCGTTCAGAAATGAATGACAAACTGCTGAAGGTGAAATGTCCTAGAAGATCAACTGGAGCTTGGGGCTGATGACAACGTGCATTCTGACACTTGTCATTGTGTTCCCGTAAAGCTGACGCATTCCAGTTTCCGTGTTTGTGAATTAACTTTAGGATTCTGTGACAGGAGCAAGCCAAGCAGGCCCCAAGCACACTTGTAACGCCCACCAGCTGACCCGAATAGAGCAGGGTGTCAGCTGGCAGCATGACAAATGGGCCTTGTCGGTCTCTGATGAAGTGGGCCCTGATAAAGTGGGCCCTGATAAAGAGCCCTGATGAAGTGGGTCCCTGATGAAGTGGACCCTGATGAAGTGAGCCCTGATGAAGTGGGCCCACTTAGCTGATTAAGTGCCGACGGATAATACATCTCCAAGTGTGATCTCCCATTTGTACAGAAGGAAGATATATCGCCATACTAGGGTCATCGTATTATTTATTTGTGGTATCATCGGCAATTTCAATGCTCAGTGAATGGCAATTTACATTACTCGAGGGGGCTTCAAATGAAAACCTTAAATAGTGTGTGTATGCATATATATATATATATATATATATATATATATATATATATATATATATATATATATATATATATATGTGTGTGTGTGTGTGTGTGTGTGTGTGTGTGCGTGTGTGTGTGAATATATTGAGAAAAGGTAGAGAAAAAATTGTATCTTTATTTCTCGATGTAGTCACCGCTGCGTTCAATGCAAGTCCTCCAGCGAAGATAAAGTGCTTGGATTCCTGTACAAAAATCGACTGTGGGGTCACTACTCGGTGTGCCTGACCTAGTGAACAGTCTGTCACAGATGTCACGCCGTTTTGAAACTTCCTACTGCACTCACACACTTGCTGAACTGACAGGCATGCATCACCATACTGGACCTTCTTTCGCCGATGAATTTCTATAAGCTTCACCTCTTCAGTTATTAAAAATACGGATAACGGAACACCGTTCCTCTTTGGTGTATGTCAAACGTGGGACGGCCAATTTTAAACTGTCCTTATTACGTCACCGTGTTTGTCTGCACCGTGATGTCACGTGTTGAACGTTCTTGACATCCTTAACAAAAATATTAACAGGTTACAAGTCAATGGTTTGGTTATTGTAATTCCTATCACACTGTTAATCACATTTGAAGCCCCCTCGTTGCACTTGTTCATTTAATTGTGCACCATGTGCTGGTGGAAACTGATTTTTTGTTTGGCACTGAATCAGTTAAACATCCAATTATTTCACAATAGTAATGCCCTTTCCATGGCTTTGTCTACGGGTAGCAAATATTTATACACACAGTTCGTCACTGTCTATAAAACATCGTCATCGTCACAGTTGTCAGTGATAACGACGCTCATCTCTACATCGACGGTTGTGTGATCCCTCCACCTCCAACACTGGAGGCAATTTATGGTAGACACGATGCCTCTTTGTGGTAGCAGCACTGGTGTCCACTAATTATGGGATCAGTACTCCTGAGCTCAAGACAGTGGCATAAACAAGTTCTAACGTTATCGGGTGCGAGCGTATAAAACAGGGCTATGGCACATTTTCAACGGCGCCATGGACCATATAAAACGGCGCCATGACTCATATAAAACGGTGCCATGACACATAACACGGCGTCATGACATATATAAACTTGCGCCATGACATATCTAAAATGGCGCCACGACATATACGAAACGTCGTCATGACACATAACACGGCGCCACACACATATACAACGCGGCATTGACACATATAAAACGTCGCCATGACATATAACACAGCGCCATGACACATATACAACGGCGCAGTGACACACATAAAACGGTGCACTGACACACATATACAAAGGCTCATTGACACACATACAACGGTGTCAATTGCACATATAAAATTGTGCCTTTACGCATATACAACGTCTCCCAGAATTACCTTATTCGCATGAGTGAACTAAGCGCTACTTTTCTGAAACACGGGAACTCCTTCTGTGCACCTCGACTGATATATATATATATATATATATATATATCACAAAATTGTGTGTTAGTTCTACCATTGTCCACACAAAATGTATATTATTAGTTTTACCTTCTTCCTACAAACTATATATTAACTGTATCTGCTTGTTTTCATACAATAAATTATCTAGCGTTATCTTCTTTTATATACACACACATGTTACTTGCATTTAAATGTAACCTCTTTCTCTCCCTCTCTCTCTCTCTCTCTTCCTCTCACACACTCATACAGGCTTATTCCGTGCATTTAAATTTAACCTCTCTCTCTTTCTTTATCTCTCTCTCTCTATCCCTCTCTCTCTCTTTCTCTTCGTCTCTCTCTCTCCCTTTCTGTCACACACACACACACACACACACACACACACACACACACACATTCCGTGCATTTAAATGTATCCTCTCTCACATATCTTCCATGAATTTAAATTTAGCATCTCTCTCTCTCTCTCTCTCTCTCTCTCCCTCTCTCTCTCTCTCTCTCTCCCTCTCTCTCTCTCTCTCTCTCTCTCTCTCTCTCTCTCTCTCGCTCTCTCTCACACACACACACAGACACTTTGAAATGTTTTCGGGCCTTTGCAGACTATGAGGCCCCCCAAAGCCTACTTACAGCCTAACCACAAGCGCTGTGGAGAACCAGGTGTGCACACACATACATACATAAACACATACACATACTAACGTATACATATACACATTCACACACACATATACGCACATAACATGCACTCATACCTACATACACATACACATACATATACATGCATATACACACATACAAGCATTTACACGCACATACGCATACATACATACACAATCATGCACATACACGCATACACATACACACATGCACATACGGATAACGGAACACCGTTCCTCTTTGGTGTATGTCAAACGTGGGACGGCCAATTTTAAACTGTCCTTATTACGTCACCGTGTTTGTCTGCACCGTGATGTCACGTGTTGAACGTTCTTGACATCCTTAACAAAAATATTAACAGGTTACAAGTCAATGGTTTGGTTATTGTAATTCCTATCACACTGTTAATCACATTTGAAGCCCCCTCGTTGCACTTGTTCATTTAATTGTGCACCATGTGCTGGTGGAAACTGATTTTTTGTTTGGCACTGAATCAGTTAAACATTATCCAATTATTTCACAATAGTAATGCCCTTTCCATGGCTTTGTCTACGGGTAGCAAATATTTATACACACAGTTCGTCACTGTCTATAAAACATCGTCATCGTCACAGTTGTCAGTGATAACGACGCTCATCTCTACATCGACGGTTGTGTGATCCCTCCACCTCCAACACTGGAGGCAATTTATGGTAGACACGATGCCTCTTTGTGGTAGCAGCACTGGTGTCCACTAATTATGGGATCAGTACTCCTGAGCTCAAGACAGTGGCATAAACAAGTTCTAACGTTATCGGGTGCGAGCGTATAAAACAGGGCTATGGCACATTTTCAACGGCGCCATGGACCATATAAAACGGCGCCATGACTCATATAAAACGGTGCCATGACACATAACACGGCGTCATGACATATATAAACTTGCGCCATGACATATCTAAAATGGCGCCACGACATATACGAAACGTCGTCATGACACATAACACGGCGCCACACACATATACAACGCGGCATTGACACATATAAAACGTCGCCATGACATATAACACAGCGCCATGACACATATACAACGGCGCAGTGACACACATAAAACGGTGCACTGACACACATATACAAAGGCTCATTGACACACATACAACGGTGTCAATTGTACATATAAAATTGTGCCTTTACGCATATACAACGTCTCCCAGAATTACCTTATTCGCATGAGTGAACTAAGCGCTACTTTTCTGAAACACGGGAACTCCTTCTGTGCACCTCGACTGATATATATATATATATATATATATATATATATATATATATATATATATATATATATATATATATATATATATATATATATATATATATATATATATATATATATATCACAAAATTGTGTGTTAGTTCTACCATTGTCCACACAAAATGTATATTATTAGTTTTACCTTCTTCCTACAAACTATATATTAACTGTATCTGCTTGTTTTCATACAATAAATTATCTAGCGTTATCTTCTTTTATATACACACACATGTTACTTGCATTTAAATGTAACCTCTTTCTCTCCCTCTCTCTCTCTCTCTCTTCCTCTCACACACTCATACAGGCTTATTCCGTGCATTTAAATTTAACCTCTCTCTCTTTCTTTATCTCTCTCTCTCTATCCCTCTCTCTCTCTTTCTCTTCGTCTCTCTCTCTCCCTTTCTGTCACACACACACACACACACACACACACACACACACACACACACACACACACACACACACACATTCCGTGCATTTAAATGTATCCTCTCTCACATATCTTCCATGAATTTAAATTTAGCATCTCTCTCTCTCTCTCTCTCTCTCTCTCTCTCTCCTCTCTCTCTCTCTCTCTCTCTCTCTCTCTCTCTCTCTCTCTCTCTCTCTCTCTCGCTCTCTCTCACACACACACACAGACACTTTGAAATGTTTTCGGGCCTTTGCAGACTATGAGGCCCCCCAAAGCCTACTTACAGCCTAACCACAAGCGCTGTGGAGAACCAGGTGTGCACACACATACATACATAAACACATACACATACTAACGTATACATATACACATTCACACACACATATACGCACATAACATGCACTCATACCTACATACACATACACATACATATACATGCATATACACACATACAAGCATTTACACGCACATACGCATACATACATACACAATCATGCACATACACGCATACACATACACACATGCACATACGGATAACGGAACACTGTTCCTCTTTGGTGTATGTCAAAACGTGGACGGCCAATTTTAAACTGTCCTTATTACGTCACCGTGTTTTGTCTGCACCGTGATGTCACGTGTTGAACGTTCTTGACATCCTTAACAAAAATATTAACAGGTTACAAGTCAATGGTTTGGTTATTGTAATTCCTATCACACTGTTAATCACATTTGAAGCCCCCTCGTTGCACTTGTTCATTTAATTGTGCACCATGTGCTGGTGGAAACTGATTTTTTGTTTGGCACTGAATCAGTTAAACATTATCCAATTATTTCACAATAGTAATGCCCTTTCCAGAAATTTTCTACACGTTCCTTCTCATTTCTGGGCTGCCATTTTCTAATTTTTGTAGTGTAAATCGGCTACTTACTTATATTATTTTAATATTTCATTTTTGATTATAATTTCTATATAGCAAGGGACGTACCTCTAGAAAAGTTTTTCAAGTGGCATACTTAAAACATTGCTATATACTTTATAGTCATATATTCCTCACAAAATTGTGTGTTAGTTGTACCATTGTCCCAAAATGTATATTATTGTTTACCTTCTTCCTACAAACTATATATTAACTGTATCTGCTTGTTGTCATACAATAAGTTATCTACTTTATCTTTCCTTCATATACACACACATGTTACGTGCAGTTAAATTTAACCTCTCCTCCTCTCTTCTCTCTCCACATCCTCTCTCTCTCTCTCTCTCTCTCTCTCTCTTTCTCTCGCGCACTCATACAGGCTTATTCGTCATTCAATTTAACCTCTCTCTCTCTCTCTCTCTCTCTCTCTCTCTTCTCTCCTCTTCTCTCTCCTCTCTCTCTCTCTCTCTCTTCCTCTCAGGCACTCATACAGGCTTATTCCGTGCATTTAAATTTAACCTCTCTCTCTCTCTCTTTCTCTCTCTCTCTCTCTCTCTCTCATCTTCTCTCTTCCTCGTCAACGGCACTCATACAGGCTATTCCGTGCATTTAAATTTAACTCTCTCTCTCTCTCTCTGTCATTCTCTCTCCTCCTCTCTCTCTCTCTCTCTTTTTTCCTCTCACGCACTCATACAGGCTTATTCCGTGCATTTAAATTTAATCTCTCTCTCTCTCTCTCTCTCTCTCTCTCTCTCTCTCTCTCTCTCTCTCTCTCTCTCTCTCTCTCTCTCTCTTCCTCTCACACACTCATACAGGCTTATTCCGTGCATTTAAATTTAACCTCTCTCTCTTTCTTTATCTCTCTCTCTCTATCCCTCTCTCTCTCTTTCTCTTCGTCTCTCTCTCTCCCTCTCCTCCCTCTCTGTCACACACACACACACACACACACACACACACACACATTCCGTGCATTTAAATGTATCCTCTCTCACATATCTTCCATAAATTTAAATTTAGCATCTCTCTCTCTCTCTCTCCTCTCTCTCTCTCTCTCTCCTCTCTCTCTCTCTCTCTCTCTCTCTCTCTCTCTCTCACACACACACACAGACACTTTGAAATGTTTTCGGGCCTTTGCAGACTATGAGGCCCCCCAAAGCCTACTTACAGCCTAACCACAAGCGCTGTGGAGAACCAGGTGTGCACACACATACATACATAAACACATACACATACTAACGTATACATATACACATTAACACACACACACATATACGCACATAACATGCACTCATACCTACACACACATACACATACATATACATGCATATACACACATACAAGCATTTACACGCACATACGCATACATACATACACAATCATGCACATACACGCATACACATACACATACGCACATACATACATACACACACAGACACATTCACAGATGTACACACACACATGCACATACACACATTACATACATTAACACACATACACACACACACTTACACACAAGGGACTGACTACACATTTGAACGCCGGCTATGACTTACCTCAGCCCCGCCAGATGATCCGTGGGTGAGTAGAACGTGTGCCTGCCGGTAACAATATTCCTCCCGGGTCGTGCACTGGGAGTGAGCTCGTGCCGCTACCTAGGTCTGGTATCTCGCCCTGGGCGGGGACTTCTGATTGTAGGTGCTCTGTTTTCATTGTCTGTCTCTCACTGACTCCTTGTTCCTCGTCGCTTCACGCCTCGTTGTGCTAGTTTACTGCCTTGGTTCTCTCAATGCATTGTGCAGTTTTTGTTTCTTAAATAAACACATATGTAATGTCTGGCGCTCATAAAAGCAGGGATAAGAATTAGAGACTAGAGGACGCACCAGACAACATACACATTTAAAGCTATAGTTACCGACCGGGATTCGAACCTGTCACCTCCAAATGACGACAGCGTCTCGCTGCACGAAAAACTGTACTTCGATGCATGATCAACTAAAGTAAAATGTCCCCACCGTTTTCTCCATTTCCTTAACCTGTCTGTCTCGTCACACTGTCTCTCTCCAGTCTATCTGTCTTTAACCCGTCTGTATCTCCACAGCATTCCTCTCTCTCTCTCTCTCTCTCTCTCTCTCTCTCTCTCTCTCTCTCTCTCTCTCTCCCTCCCTCTCTCTCTCTCTCTCTCTCTCTCTCTCTCTCTCTCTCTCTCTCTCTCTCTCTCACACACACACACACACTTCGTCTATGTCTACATCCATATCTCCATCAAGTCTCTCTCCACACCGCGTTTCTCTTTCCAGTCCTGCAATTTTCACCTTGTCTCGCTCTGCACCCCGTTACTCCATCCGTTCCTCTCTCCTCATACAGTCTTTCCCCACACCGTCTGTCTGCCCGCACTATCCCTCTCTCCACCCGTTCTCTCTTCACCTCGTATATCTCTCCACTACCTCTCTTCCCACCCGCCTCTCTCCATTCCTCTCTCCAAATTCCTCTCTCTCTCCATTCCTCTCTCTCTCCATTCCTCTCTCTCCATTCCGTCTCTCTATCTACTTTACCCCTTTCTCCATACCATCTCTCTCCATCCTTTCCATCCCATTCCTTCTCTTTCCACCCCGTATCTCTCCAAGCCTTCTCTCTCTCTACCACTTTTCCATGCCGCACCTCTCTCTCTCCCAGATCTCTCTCTCCCCCCACCCATCAACTCCTTCGCTCTCCGCCAGTTTTTCCTCGCCAGACAATCTCTGTCCATGCTGCCCCTCTCTCAACCCGTATCCCTTCACCTCGCCCCTCACCATCCCGTCTCTCTCCCCTGTCCGTCCTTCTCTCCACTCCGCCTCTACAGCCCACACCTCTCCACGCCTCTATCCAATCTTATATCTCTCTTGTCCTTCCCTCTCTCTACACCGTCTCTCTACACACACCCCGCCCCCTGTGTCTGTATCCAATCTTATAACTCTCCAATAGTATCACTCTCACACAAATCTCTTTTCACTTGGCCCTCTCTACTCATCTGACTTTCCACCCTGTCCTTATCTACCCGTCTCACTTTCCACCCGGTCTCTCTCTCTCTCTCTCTCTCTCTCTCTCTCTCTCTCTCTCTCTCTCTCTCTCTCCACTGCGTTACTTTCCACCCATCTGTCACTACCTCGTCTCACTCTCCCTCTCAACCCCGTCTCTCACCCTATCAAGTCTCTTTCCCTTCCTCTCTTCATTCCCATTACTCACTCAAACCTGCCTCTCCCTAGTCCGTCTCTATCTCCACCTCGTCACTTTTCATCCCGTGCTTATCTACCTCGTCCCGTTCTGGTCTGTCTCTCTCCACACAATCTCTCTCCACACCGTCTATCTCTCCACACCGTCTCTCTCTCTCCACATAATCTCTCTCCACACCGTCTATCTCTCCACACAATCTCTCTCCACACTGTCTATCTCTCCACACAATCTCTCTCCACACCATCTATCTCTCCACACCGTCTATTTCTCCACACAATCTCTCTCCACACCGTCTTTCTCTCAACACAGTCTCTCTCCACACAATCTCTCTCCATACCGTCTATCTCTCCACACAATCTCTCTCCACACCGTCTATCTCTCCACACCGTCTCTCTCTCTCCACACCGTCTATCTCTCCACACAATCTCTCTCCACACCGTCTATCTCTCCACACTGTCTATCTCTCCACACAATCTCTCTCCACACCGTCTATCTCTCCACACAATCTCTCTCCACACCGTCTATCTCTCTACACAATCTCTCTCCACACCGTCTCTCTCTCCACACCGTCTATCTCTCCACACAATCTCTCTCCACACCGTCTCTCTCTCCACACCGTCTATCTCTCCACACAATCTCTCTTCACACCGTCTATCTCTCCACACAATCTCTCTCCACACCGTCTATCTCTCCACACGGTCTCTCTCTCCACACTGTCTCTCTCCACACAATCTCTGTCCACACCGTCTACCTCTTAATTCCGCTACTTCCCACCCTTCTCTCTTTCTCTCCACCCCATTCCTCCTCATGTCGGGTCTCTTTCTCCCTCTCCCTCTCCTCTCTCTCTCTCTCTCTCTCTCTCTCTCTCTCTCTCTCTCTCTCTCTCTCTATATATATATATATATATATATATATATATATATATATATATATATATATATATATATACTAGATGACCCGGCCCGGCTTCGCCCAGCCCCTGGCGGGGATCTATCTGTCTATCTATCTGTCTGTCTGTCTGTCTGTCTGCTTGTCTGTCTGTCTGTCTGACCCGGCCCGGCTTCGCCCAGCTCCTGGTGGGGAGGCATCTCATTTATTCATATAAGTAGTCATATAAGATCCCGTTCCCGTTCCCGACTATCTGTCTGTCTGTCTGTCTGTCTGTCTGTCTGTCTGTCTGTCTGTCTGTCCCGGCCCGGCTTCACCCAGTCCCTGGTGTGGAGCATCTAATTTAATTCATATAAGTAGTCATATAAGCTCCCGTTCCCGTCTGTCTGTCTGTCTGTCTGTCTGTCTGTCTGTCTGTCTGTCTGTCTGTCTGTCTGTCTGTCTGTCTGTCTGTCTGACCCGGCCCGGCTTCACCCAGTCCCTGGTGTGGAGCATCTAATTTAATTCATATAAGTAGTCATATAAGCTCCCGTTCCCGTCTGTCTGTCTGTCTGTCTGTCTGTCTGTCTGTCTGTCTGACCCGGCCCGGCTTCGCCCAGACCCTGATGGGGAGCATCTCATTTAATTCATATAAGTAGTCATATAAGTTCCCGTTCCCGACTGTCTGTCTGTCTGTCTGTCTGACCCGGCCCGGCTTCGCCAAGTCCCTGACGGGGATCTGTCTGTCTGTCTGTCTGTCTGTCTGTCTGTCTGTCTGTCTGTCTGTCTGTCGGTCTGTCTGTCTGTCTGTCTGTCTGACCCGGCCCGGCTTCACCCAGTCCCTGGTGGGGAGCATCTCATTTAATTCATATAAGTAGTCATATAAGTTCCCGTTCCCGACTGTCTGTCTGTCTGTCTGTCTGTCTGTCTGTCTGTCTGACCCGGCCCGGCTTCGCCCTGGCGGGGATCTGTTCTGTCTGTCTGTCTATCTATGTATCTATCTATGTATCTATCTATCTATCTATAGCCAGGAGACTTAACTTAAGATATAACAATGCTACTGAAGGTTATGTCCCTTGTTTTATATTTTCTTATGTTCGGTCATGTAATTACAAAATTAAATTTTAGTAAGGTAATAGCTGATAGCTGATAGATAAATCTATGACAGTTGGTTGCACTGGAATGAGAAGAAGGCATAAAATGAGAAGAAGGCTATATAAAATTTCATCTCAATCGGATTTACCGTTCGCGAACGCATAAAGAACGGACCCACATACATCCATACATATACACATCGCCTTTTATATATATATAGATATATATCCACTCGTGTCTCCACCGCGTCTCTGTCACTTTCTCTGTCCACCCCGTTCCTCCCACCACCCCGTCCCTCTACCACCCCTTCCCTTCCCATTCTATCAGTGGGCAAATATCGCATATAAAACTGTAATATATTGCCACAACTGGCGAGATTAATGGACACAAGAGATAGCGGGAGGCAGGAGAGAGATGAGTCTTGACAACCTTTTATCGAGACGTGGCCATATATCAACTTCACTGATGCACTGTTCTGGAGAACTGGAGTTACGAAGATACATTATCACCTATAACAAGTGTGAACGTCCTTGACGGTGACGATGATGATGTCCCAGACATTTATTATTGTAACACCGTAATTTCCACCTTTGCAATGTAAAAATGCAACAACCCGGCCACGGACGAAGTAAAATATGTCTTAAACTGCGGTGGTTTCATGCTTTATGATTTCTTGACAACGCATTTAGAATATTAGCCCAACGGTGCTGCCCGGGCAAAATTTCGAGTTAAAAATCTACCCAAAGTATTTCAGGATCCTCGTCGGTGCTACGGAGTTCGTCCACTGAGCTGAGAATATCCGGACCCAGGCTTGAGTTAGGAGTAGAACGGAGCACTTATGGGTTACACCCGTGTGCCGTAATGTTGATCCGTCGACTAAACTAAACTAAACTAGCCTTTAAAATATTATTACGGACAACAGTGAAAGCTCAAGGTTTTTTTTTTTCTCACATGCATTGTCTGGCTCTACCGTGAGCGACCTTAACTGTCCTGGCTAAAGATAGTGGTTGGAAACCAAGTTACAGAATCACTTAGAGGCACAGATTCAGAGACTGTTAATCATGTGTGTGAGCGCGAGAGAGTGTATGCGTGTGTGTTGTGTATGTGTATAGGTAAGTAGATAGGTAGGTAATGTTTTATTTTTGGTTCGCATAGCCTTTACAGGACATTGCTGTCAACATCAGCATCTTTCAGCTGATTGTTGATTTCTTGGCAAGAATACGCTCAGTAGTTTGCCATTGCTTTCTGAGCTACCGGCTCAAATACCCCGTAAGTTACCGACGCGGAGAGAACCGCTATCGATTCTCGCGCACTCACGTTACTGACGAGAGTATACGGGATTACGGAGAAAGTCGTGTAACTCCTAGACCAGGGAGACCGGCAGGTAGGTAGTAGCTAATGCAAATATATGTGTGTCGTAGGTATTGCTAAGTAGGCAAACAGGTAGGCAGGCAGGCAGGCAGGCAGGCAGGGAGGTAAGCAGATAGGTCGACAGCGTGGAAAAAAGGAAAGGAGAAAGGAAAGAGCAGGTAGATAGGTTGGTAGGCAGAAACACAAACAGCTGCACAGTTTGGACGTAAATCAGTGACACAATAAATGAAAGATACAGGCAGGGGAACTGGGCAACTAGTCACAAATGATTCTGTAAGTTAGTATACCAACCCACCAGGGAAACGAAATAGCGGCAGACATAAAGACACACGGAGAAGAGGATTACAGACAGCGAACAACAATATTGGCAGTACATGGGGTCATCTGCAGTAGACAGCAAAAGACTTGGTGGTTTGGTTGAGGATAAGGCGCAAAAATAAAGAGAATAAGTAGAAAAATGTAGTATACGTGATTATTTGGAAATCGAACCATATTAGGTCCTTCAAGTTAAAGTGGTACCGAAAGTAATAACCCCATTCTGGCTTGGATGTTACTCGGACTTCTTGGTTTGTGACTTCTCCCTGGACTTCTTGGTTTGTGACTTCTCCCTGGACTTCTTGGTTTGTGACTTCTCCCTGGACTTCTTGGTTTGTGACTTCTCCCTGGACTTCTTGGTTTGTGACTTCTCCCTGGACTTCTTGGTGTATGACTTTTTCCCGGACTTCTTGGTTTGTGACTTCTCCCTGGACTTCTTGGTTTGTGACTTCTCCTTGGACTTCTTGGTTTATGACTTCTCCCTGGACTTCTTGGTGTATGACTTTTTCCCGGACTTCTTGGTTTGTGACTTCTCCCTGGACTTCTTGGTTTGTGACTTCTCCCTGGACTTTTTGGTTTGTGACTTCTACCTGGACTTCTTGGTGTATGACTTTTTCCCGGACTTCTTGGTTTGTGACTTATCCCTGGACTTCTTGGTTTGTGACTTCTCCCTGGACTTCTTGGTTTGTGACTTCTCCCTGGACTTCTTGGTTTGTGACTTCTCCCTGGACTTCTTGGTTTGTGACTTCTCCCTGGACTTCTTGGTTTGTGACTTCTCCCTGGACTTCTTGGTTTATGACTTCTCCCTGGACTTCTTGGTTTGTGACTTTTTCCCGGACTTCAGGGTTTGTCACTTTTCATCGGACTTCTGGTTTTGTTGCATTTTTATGTTAACTTCCAGTTGACATTCGGGTTACTCTAAATAATGTATTCCCTTGCGAATTTAACCATAAACACCACAAAAAATAGACTGCACAGTTTATTGCCTGGCATATTTCGCTATATTTCATCATGTGTCATATGTATTTCGTCAAGGTATACGTCATATGAGGTGAATTCTTTCTTCTTTATAGTCCATGATGTATTGCGTTGGTGAACATGTCATTCCACACCACTCGTTTATGTGTGCTACCAGCCTTCTCATAGTTGATATCTTGTGGCATTGGTGATCATGTCTGCCCACAGACTTCTGTCTCGTGTGCTGCCAATATTCTTTTAGTCAATGCCGCATGGCTTTGATTGTCGTGGAGAATGTAGAACAGGGTGAAAGCGGGTATACATCGTGCAGAGTGGCATTCGTCAGCTGCAAAACGTAAGAAAGGGAGCATCGAAAGAGTAGGTGTAGCAGTACACAAGAACGAAGAGGAAGGAAACGAGGACGAAGTAGTTGTAGTAGTAGTAGTTGTAGTAGTAGTAGTAGAAGTAGTAGTAGTAGTAGTAGTAGTAGTAGTAGTAGTAGTAGTAGTAGTAGTAGTAGTAGTAGTAGTAGTAGTAGCAGCAGCAGTAGTAGTAGTAGTAGTAGTAGTAGTAGTAGTAGTAGTAGTAGTAGTAGTAGTAGTAGTAGTAGTAGGTAGTGGTGGTGGTGATGGTGGTGGTGGTGGTGGTCGCCGCCGCCGCGCCGCCGCCGCCGCAGCAGCAGCAGCAACAGCATCAGTAGTAGCAGCAGCAGCAGCAGCAGCAGCAGCAGCAGCAGTAGTAGTAGTAGTAGTAGTAGTAGTAGTAGTAGTAGTAGTAGTAGTAGTAGCAGTAGTAGTAGTAGTAGTAGTAGTAGTAGTAGTAGTAGTAGTAGTAGTAGTAGTAGTAGATTTCGCAGGCCTCATACTTCCAGAAGGCTGGGCGCTCGACTCCCTTGTTCTACATTATCAATCTATATGGCAGCACATTGTTTCCAACGCATGTTCTTGGAAAGTATAAAATTATTCTCCTCAGTTTGGAAATCTGCAAGCATATTTATCATGTCTCGATACTCAACGTATCAAGAAGAGAGAAAATCAGAAATTGAGAAATCAGAACTGAAGTGGGGGTTATAGCAGCGCTATATTTCATTAGAAAACAGCAAGTTAAAGTTCGGCCATATAACTAGGCTAGCAACTGACAGCATACCACAACAAGCACTGATGTACAAACCAAATGGAACCAGAAGAAATGGCCGACCACTGCAAACAATGGACAGAGGGAATAACAGTCCTTGGGAATTTCCATTTATTAAGCCCATAAACGGGCACTTCTCCGCTGTTTGTGCTTCACCTCGACACCGCAGGGTATAAGAGGAACAAGCTGAGATAAGATGAGATGAGATGAGATGAAGTAACGAGTCTTAATCTGTCCAAAGAATCTGTAGAGCTAATGGAGCAAAGATGTAGGTCTTTGTTTACTTCTATCGAACACTATTAATTTTCTCATCAAGTACACATCATGTGATTGATGTACCCTAACCTTCTGTAAACTGACATTGTTCGCTCCTACTTCTGACAGTATTGTCTTTGCGGATGTGTTCGGAAATAAGCAGGCGGACAGATTGGCTGAGTCTGCACCACTGGGTGGGGTATTGGTGCATGATAAAGCAGATGTGGTCAGCGCCCTTTGGTATCGTGTGTATAGTGTGGAGAACAGATACGTTACCATTGTCTGCAGAAAAGGTTGGGACTGCAGCTTGTACCATTGTTTCTGGGACTCTTCGTTGGTCGTTGAAATGAGGACCGAGAGCGTATGGAAATGTCCTGAGTGTTGTGTTTTCGGTTCTTGACGCATCTCATGTGTGTGTGTGTGTGTGTGTGTGTGTGTGTGTGTGTGTGTGTGTGTGTGTGTGTGTGTGAGTGTGTGTGAGTGTGTGTGTGTGTGATGTGTGTGTGTGTGTGTGTGTCTGTGTTTGTGTGTGTGTGTGTATTATTTATTTTTTTAAACTTTTAGTAATGCTGGACTGAATTGTGCGTGTGCATTAGCTTTGTTTTTAATCTAGCTTTCTAGTCTTATTTTTATGTAAAGGGAGAGAACAGTGTAATTCCGCTGATTATAGTATTTAAACTAGCTATCTCCCTGACATGACATGCATGCGCTCAAATCGCTCTATCTCTCTTTGTTTTCCCTTACACACACACGCGTGCGCGCGCATGCACACACACACACACACGCTTGTTTGCACACGCGCACTCAGACACACACACACACACACACACACACTAACTCACTCACTCTCTCACTATCTCATTCTCTCTCTCACACAACCTCACTCTTTAATCACTCTCTCAGTGCCTCACTCTCTCTACACACACACACTCACTTTCTCAATCACTCTCTCACTCTCACACTTTCTCTCTCTCACACTCACACTCACTCACTCTCTCACTCTCTCACTCTCTCTTACTCTCTTTCACTCACACAGACAGATAAACACATAATTAACTCACTCTCTCACTAAATCTCTCATTCTCTCACTCACTCTCTCACTCTCACCGGTCGGACGGACGGACGGACGGACGGACGGACGGATGGATGGATGGATGGATGGATGGATGGATAGACAGACAGATAGACAGACAGACAGACAGACAGGCAGGCAGGCAGATAGATAGATAGATAGATAGATAGATAGATAGATAGATAGATATATAGATAGATAGATAGATAGATAGATAGATAGATAGATAGATAGATAGATAGATAGATAGATAGATAGATAGATAGAAAAGACAGACAGACAGGCAGGCAGAAAAGACAGACAGAAAAGACAGAAAGACATACATACATACTTACATACAGACAGACAAATGTATAGACATACAGACATTTTAGTGGGTAGTTAGATATGGATAGGAATCTACGTAAGCTAATAGGTAGGCAGACATAGATAGATTGGTTAAAAGTTGGTTGCATATCCTTTACAGGACGTTTTAGTCAACACCAACATTTTTTTTGCTGTTGTGATCTCTTTGCAAGTTTGCAGTTCAGTAGTTTGCCATTGTTTTCTAAACTGACTGGCACCCATAGATTTTCGTAAAAAACCAACGCAAGGCGGGCTGCTGCCATATCGCCCTCAGCTGTGTTTTCGAACGCGAGTGTGCGGGATTACGAACTGCGTCCGTTACCCCTGCGACACGGAACCGGCAGATAGATTGGATACGTAAGTATTTAAGCGCGCAGGTAGATAAGTGGGCAGAGAGGTGTAAGGTGGTCTATTAGACAAAGAGGCAAGTAAGTAGAATAACAGGTAGATACTTAGACAGACATGGGAATTATTGTTAGGTAGACGATGAGGAGGATAGGCTGTCAGTAAGGCAGAGAGACAGACAGCTAAGGCAGGCAGTTTATTGGTTAGGTAGGTAGTGAAGCAGACAGACAGGTATGTTGGCAGTTATGTCATTCTATTCGTATATATCTTTCATATGCATGTAATTCATCACCATTATGTGCCATGCCGATAAGCTATCTCACCCGATCACCAGAGTCGTGGATCAGCTCCATGTTCTTGTCTCGACCATGAAATTTGGCCAAGCCATTCAGATATTTACTTCTTTGACTTCCCCCTTGTTCTTTCGTCCGCAATATTGCCAAATGTCACAAAGTTCTTTAATTTATTTCTTCTTATAACGTGTCCACAAATTTTGACTGTCGACGTCTAATTTCTCTAATCAATTTTATGGTATTCATTTGTTTCTTGTAGGACTTTGGATTGTATGTATGTTCATCGTATTTTTTTGCATTTTCCTCAGAAGCCACATTTCCACTGCCATTAGATGTTTTTAAGATTGTCTACTCACTGCCCACGTTTGACACCCATACAAAAGTACATGTTTTGTGTAGCATCTCAACACACTCTTTTCTCATTGCGTGTAATTACGTGTGTACTAATATATGTACCTACATTTGGACGTAGGTGTGACGGAGTGGTCGCTTGCTTGGCTGTGATCTCCAGCGTGAAGTCCTGTATGTCGGATGAAGACATCCTGTTGTCCAACATCAGCGTGATGTCATATAGGACCTGAGGTTTGCGTGAGTATCCGTTGTCCCATGCCTGACTTATTGGTTTGCAGACTGGTGGTTCCTCGCCGTGCAGGCAGACACTCTCCGACTTCGGAGGATGACGGAGTGGTTAAACCGTGTGCCCCGCCTTCTGAGGTTGTGGCTCCTTTCTCCAGACTGCGTATCTCGGTAAATTTTTCCGGAGACTCCTGGGGATTATTACTGGAGCTATACTACCATTTGGGTGTTTTATGAGATTCCCTTGACAAGCCATTTGCGGAGAGAGATCATTCCCGTTGGGGTAACACCCGTGCTTTAGACTTTAGCTTATTGCATTACTGAGTTCGCAGACAGGTTTATTTGAAATGTTGCATGCACCGTTTCTAGAGCTTTTACCCCCCCCCCCCCCACACACACACACACACACGCACGCATGCACGCACGCACGCACGCACAGAGATAATATTTAAAAACGAAGACAAAAAATCAACTTAATGCCGTCAATTTTGACTTAAATGAACAACCTGCAGCAGACAATCGAATCAAAATTCCGTGCTAAATATGTCAACTGTGCCCAGACAACGCAGACACCCATTTCAAAATGACAGTTCTCACGAACAAGAAGTAAATATCCACAAAGAACATGTGGCTTTTATTTACGATAAATTGTACTGTGACAAAAATACACTCTAAAATGTCAACTCTGAAATGGTAATAGGTATATAATTTCTGGATGGTAGATGCCTACTTTCATCGCCTATATTAGTCGTCTGCCAGGTCACGATTCATGGCGGGAACTATAAAGCTGGTACAATGGCGAGAAAGCGTTATCTTATTCGGAGACAATTATTGTTTGTGTAACGAAATCAGGAGAAAGGAAACATGTCGTGTGAACGACATAATTGTTATCCTGTGGTGTTAGACTGCTATAGTCATTTGTAAGTGAGGATCAATGAATCGATCAGTCAATTTCCATCTGCACTATGAAGGTTGGCTGCGGTGGAACCCGATGGTTTACATATCAATATGTCTGTCTGCTGTCTGTCTGTCTTTCTGTCTATCTTTCTACCTGGGGGTTCATCCGTCTGACCGTCGCCACTTCTGCATTTGTCTTTCTGTCTGTTTTTAGTTATGTGCGTAGGTCGGCGGGCAGGTAGGTAGGTAAATATGTAGACACATATAGATAGATAAGTAGGTAAATAGATAAACATATAGATAGGCAGGTATACAGGTAGGTAGGTAAATATGTAGACATATATAGATGGATAGGTAGGTAAATATGTAGACACATATAGATAGATAAGTAGGTAAATAGATAAACATATAGATAGGCAGGTATACAGGTAGGTAGGTAAATATGTAGACATATATAGATGGATAGGTAGGTAAATACAGGTAGGCGGGTATACAGGTAGGTAGATAAATATGTTAGTTAGTTAGTTAGTCGACAGATCATCCTCATTGCACATCGAACCATTCAGTCCATAAGTGCTCGGATCCCCTCCTCAGCAAATCCCGCAGCGTGTAGCGGCTAACGACGCCAGTTCTGTGTTGGTTTATCAATCTTCTTTGGCTTCCTGCGTAGTGTTCT
The DNA here is from genome assembly GCA_014155875.1 of Cepaea nemoralis. Lineage (NCBI taxonomy): Eukaryota > Metazoa > Mollusca > Gastropoda > Stylommatophora > Helicidae > Cepaea > Cepaea nemoralis. Next base: position 158,244 of record JACEFZ010017146.1, on the reverse strand, counting down.
TGTTTGGCCACCCCTCTTTTAATTTGCTGTTCTCGCAGTCTGGCCATGGTTGTAGATTCACAGTCATCACTTGGTTCACGCAAGAGTCTTATTTCTCGTAGAGCATTCAGAATGTCAGCCTGGTCCATGGCGCGTCCGCCCTCCACAGTAGCCTCACCTGCGAGCTTGTCAGCCCGCTCATTTCCTTGTACTCCCGCATGCCCTGGCACGAAGATGAAACTAATCTTTGCCAGCCGAGACCGCTCCAGAGGCAGCAACCATTCTCTTCGGATCGACCCCTCCTCTATCCTCTTGATCATGTTCATTGAGTCGCTAAGGAAACAAGCCCTAGTGAATGTCTGTGTCTCGAGCCATGTTATTGCTTTACTTACTGCCATGACTTCCATAGTCAGGCTACTTGTGGTTTCAGTGAAAGCACCAGAGTCCTCCTTCACAATTCTCCCTCCGGTCCGAGCTGTAAAGGCCCATGAGCTTCTCACATGTCGGACGACCGACCCATCTGTGTAGATGACCGCGTCACCGTCTAGCGAATTCTCGAAAATCAACGCTTGTACTTCAGCCTCCACAGCAGCCGGATTTTCTTGTCTGCATTTTCTATCTAGTTGGATGCAAACTGAAAAGGATGTGCAGAAATCTGTTGGCACTTGCACCCACTCCTCGCCAGGTTCTAAGTCCTCAAGTGAACACACCTGTTGAAGAATGTCTTCGGCTTGACCTATCCACGACCGTCCTCTTTTTAACCTGCTGCCCTTCACCTTCATAATTTCACTATGCAGTGGATGTTGTGTGTTTGCGTTAACTCTGAGGTAGGCGCGTGCCCTGCAAACTTGTATTCTCTCTTCAATGGTTGGAAAATCAAGAAGGTAGCGCAACGCCCTGCATGCTGTATCTGTTGTACATCCAAGAATAATGCGCATAGCTTCATTCTGTATCCTTTCCATCCTTTCTATCTGCTTACGGCTGAGAGTCAGGATTGCCATTGCATACTCCAAAACAGACATGACCAGCCCCTCGTACAGAAGACATAGATGGCGCTGCTCACAGTTTGCTGCCGCCATCACCCGCATCGCAGCCACACCCCGCTTGGCCTTTGTTATCACCTGGTCTATGTGCTCATTATAAGCAAGGCTTCGATCAAACCGTATCCCCAGGTAATTCATTGCCTGCGTTCTTTCCACCGTCTCTGAACACAGCATTACAGTTGGTGTTGGAGTGTTGACAATATGATTATTCAACGAGAACCAAGTCACTGTTGCCTTTGTTGGGTTGACCATTGCCCCAGCTTCATCACACCAAGTACTTATGCGATTGAGTTCGGTTTGTAGTTCCACAGCAACCTGCTCTCTATCCTTACCCTGACGATACACTAAAACATCATCGGCATATGACAATGTCCTGCCAGGTCCAGTGATCTGCTCACTGGTGATTCTCACTGTGTAGGCGTTGAACAGTACCGGAGATAATGGTGATCCCTGTGGTAGGCCAGGATATATTGTTGTTGGTTCCGAAGTCCAACTGCCACATCTAAAAACTACTTTCCGTTGGAAGAGGGCTGCAGCGATCCAACTAAGGAGGAATGGACTTACTTTTAGTTCAAGAAGCTGAAGCATTAAAAGATCCAATGATACTCTGTTGTATGCGTCCTCAAGATCAATCGCTGCAGCAAAGGTTTCAATGCCTGAGTGGAAACCTTCATAGACATCATGGGCAAAGACTGCTGCATTGGTCCAGGTTTCTCTTTTTGGACGGTACCCACCCAGGGTAGGTGGGAAAACACCTTGCCTCTCTAGTTGGCTTGATATTTTCCTGGCAATTACCTTCTCCAGCAGCTTGCCTATTGTATTCTGCATGGTTATAATTCGATATCCCTGAATTTTTGTGTGGTCTTTGTCAGGCTTCGGCAAGGGAATCAGATAGCTGTGTAACCACTCCTCCTTGATGCTAGCACTCTCTATACTGTTGTTGTACATGTCTGCTAGTTTCTCTAGCTCATTGTCGGTACACCTATTGATGTCGTCGTATCTTATGCCATCAGACCCTGGAGCGCTGTTTTTTGATCGTCGAAGTACAGCCTTGATTTCTTTCACTGTCACTGTGTCTTCATCCGAAGTGTTCTGAGCCTTGCACCTGTCTGAGGTGACCTCTATAACAGAGTTAGTAATAGGAAGAAGGGGCAGTGAGGTGTGCATAGTCAATAATGAAATAGTGCACGGGCAAGCACCATAGTAGGGGGGGGGGGGGGGGGGTAGCTAAGAACTGCTATGTAGCTAGGGGGGTCGTCATATGACGAGGATCATAGAAACAAGGTCAGTTGTGAAGGACCCACCATCTAAGAAGGACGTGTGATTCGCTGGGCAACATCTGGATTTGAAGTGTGGGTTGTTTTAACGTATGTTTATTCCTGAACTGAAGTGAATCTGATTAAAGTAGCTTAATAGAAAGAACGGCCGTGGAGTAATGTTTGTTGCTTGTTCGCCTTAACCTGCCACTGTTATACCTCCTTGGCCAGATTTCGGCCTCCCATGTCTGTCTGGTTGTTCTGCTCTAGATAGCGTTCAAAGAGGGCTTTGCCCTTGTCCTCGTCAGTCCTCTGCCAGATGAGATCAGAACCTTGGAAGTCAGAAATGCTCTTATTCTTGACTACACCACTCATGCTTTTATGTAGTCGCCAAACAATTTCAGTGACTTGTCTGTGCTTACTCTTTGACACACCTCTGCCCATTTTTCGCTTTTAACCACCTTGACCAGTTCTTTGAAATGGCTTACTTTTGTGTGCATCTCTCTTTCTAAGTGCATGCAGGGACTAGGATGCCCAGCTCTGTGCTTCTTGGCATTCTGCCATCTCCTTACAGCACTACGCTTATCCACCCAAGCCTTCTCCACCTCAAAATTCCACCAAGGTGGCTGCTCCCAGCTTTTTTTCCTGCCCTGAAGCTGTCTGCGCTTGTCACGTCTTATTTTACTCACCACATCTTGCCCTGTACTGTCATACTGGAAAGTCTTTACCTTTGGGCTTGTGCTGCCTGGTTCTGCCTTTCTCCACCAATATGCTGCAAGGGTGGTGGTCGCTGCCGTGGTGTCCTAGGATACCCCATCTACACACTGTAGTGAGTGAAGGTGAAACCAGCGCCAGATCAATAGCACTGTCCTCATCGCCTGGACGGCTTGCTGTCCTGGTGACACAGCCACTGTTGATACAAACCAGGTCAATGGTTTCAAGTGCAGTCTCGAGCTCCTCCCCCTGTGTATTGGAGGAAGTGTTTCCCCATGATCTGCCTTTAGCGTTGAAGTCGCCACAGAAAATAACATTTCTCTCGTGACCTAATATGCCACTTAAGCACTGCCACTTCTGGGCGTCCATACTCGCATTGCGGGCATGCATAAACATTAACCAACACGAATGGTATAGTGGAATGAACTCTCAACGCCTGTATTTGAATATCGTCACTGTCCCAACTGGACATGTCTAGCTCTGACGCCACCATGCTGTCGCGAACGAGAATCGCCATTCCCAGATGTCGTCTGTTGTAGAAACATTTGAAGCCGGCAATTCGGAGTAGCTGATCGCCCAGTCTCGTCTCCTGGAGTGCTACAATATCGTTCCTGTAAACCAGGGTTTCTAAAATAGAGCCCCGTTGTTTTACGCTGGCGCAGTTCCAATACAGAATACGGATATTCCTGAGTCCTAGACGGTGACACTTGAGTCTAAAGCGTCTTAAACCACCACGCTTACCTTGCTTCTTTATGCCTGCGCGGCATCCACGCCGCCTCGTTATGTTGACTGCTGACCGCTCGGAGAACACACAGAAACCACACACGCTGCCAAAGATTCACTCAAGGATTGCTTCGCTCGATGCACGAACTCCGTAGCATCCGCGCAGATCTTGAGTAGAAACTCCTGGTTTTACATCCTGGCACACAAATTACACGCAAGAGATGAATAAATCCATCTCCTACGCGAAAAAGTTAACGATCACAAAACAACCCGACCGTCCGTCGCCATCTTGAAACCGGATCAGATAAATATGTAGACACATATAGATAGATAGGTAAGTAGGTAAATAGATAACTATACAGGTGGGCGGGTATACAGGTAGGTATGTAAATATGCAGACATATATAGATAGATAGTTAAGTAGGTAAATAGATAACCATACAGGTAGGCGGGTATACAGGTAGGTAGGTAAATATGTAGACATATACTGACAGATAGGTAGGTAAATACAGGTAGGCGGGTATACAGGTAGATAGGTAAATATGTAGACACATATAGATAGATAGATAGGTAAATAGATAAACATTCGGGTAGGCAGGTACACAGAGAGGTAGGTTGGAAGGTAGGCATGCAGACACAGTAACAAGTAAGTCGGACGGCAGGTATATACATAGAAGGACATATAGGTAAATAGGTAGACTGCTATTGTCATGTTTATGTGAGGATCATTGAATCGTTGGTTGAGGGCCTGTTCTCCCAATGTGGAATAAAGAGGAGAGGAAGAAAAGGAAATTGTGGAGAAAAACGCATGGAAATAGGCTTGCCGACATACCTCCTTTCGATTTTGGCATCTGGAAAGTTAGAATTATGTATACATTGGGAAAGAAAGAACAGCATGTAGAAAATATGAATAGAATTTGGGGTAGAGAAGAATAGATTTGATAGAGTAGATAGAAACAAGCTGTAAGAACTCCTTAAACGATATGGAGTGAGTACACATCTAACAAACCTATGTAGAAGCTTATACAATAACAGTGAATGAATAGTGAGAACGACTGGAGGACACTCAGACCCCATCACCATAAGATCCGGAGTACGACAAGGTTGTGTATTATCCCCTCTCTTGCTCATAACATATATAGACAACGTATGTAAAGAAACCAGCCAAACAGAGACCACAAGAACACAGCATGACGAACAGAAAACAGAAGAAGAACCTTCGGCAAATAACACTATTAAAGAACACCCATTTGCGGAAGATCAAGCACTAATAGCAAAATCAGAAGCAGAATTACAAAACCACATGAATAGTCTAAACGAAACATGCAAGAAATATAACATAACAATTAGCGAAAGTAAAACAGAGGTAATGACTATAGCCGAAGAAGTAAAAAACAACAACGATTCACCTAAACCAGGGGTCACCAAACTACGGCCCGTGGGCCAGATCCGGCCCGCGACGTCATTTCATCCGGCCCGCCGACGGTACTCGAACTTGCTTGATATATCGTATGGAACACGAGAGATTGTGATATAATTTAAATGTAAATATCACGTTTAGAATAATGACACATCTTCACACGTGCGCAGACATCCTGACTGCTATGTGTCTTAAATTTACTATTGTCAATTGTAAATTATTGTACCTAGATTTTCTTGTTTATTGTAATGTTTGCTTATTTCGCGCCATCCCAAGTTCTTCCCTGGCTCATGGTAGCGCCACTTACGTACGCTCTGATGTTACCATGGTTTCCATGGCAACACACACACACACACACACACACACACACACACACACACACACACACACACACACATCTTTCCCTCCCCCAGGTGCGTCCGGCTGTCAACACAGTTCCGATGCTTCAGAAATATTTACTTCTGTTTGCTAGTCATCCATTTTAAAGGTATGTAACGAGGATTTCTTTGTTTTACAGTGAAACGTAAGTGAACTACAAGTGTGAATAGAGGCAATAAAGTAGCAAACACAAAATAAAAATGCCATAGAAGCCTTGTGTTATTACGAAATTATTATTCCCAGCTCAGAAGAATTCCCCGGTCAAGGAGTTAATCGAGCTGGTCTCTAGGCCAGTATATTTCAACCTTTCTGTTGGAGCAGACACTTACGCAAATGGTTACGTTGCTCAGAGAACTCAGTGCGATGATCCAAGTGTCTGTCCTACTTTACGTAATAAACCAGATGGTCAGAAATGTTGCATTTAGGCGATTTCGGTCTCTTTCGGCTGGAACCCCTGGCTGCTACGCGCGGAACCCCGGTTGAAAAACTCTGCTCTAGGCTGCTTATTTAGGCCGGTCCTATTTCTATAGTTTGCGAACCTTATTATGAGATAAATTGTATTACCAAAGGTACCTATAAACTTTATATGTGCCTTTGATGAGCCATAGCTTCACCAGTGACACCTCTGCTTTCCTGTGTTTCAATAGGATTTTAATTATGTTTCGAATTCAATGTATTCTTCATGTTAAAATCCCGTGTACTTCACCCTTCATTATGGCTACTAAGAAACGAAAAGTGGACGCCGAGTGTCGCGTTTTCAATTAAGAGTGGGGAGTAAAGTACTTCTTTGTGGAAACAAAGGACCAGAAAACCAGTTGCGTAATATGCAGCGAAAGTGTTGCCGTTTTAAAAGAGTACAATCTTCGGCGTCACCACGAAACAAAACATCTATCAACATATTCAAAGTTTTCTGGAAAGTTACGTTCTGAGAAATATGAGTCCATGAAACGTGGTTAGAAACACAAAGAGATCTCTTCACGAGAAAGTTTGCTGAAAATGAATCTGTCACTCTTACAAGTTACAAAATAGTGCACAAGAAGGCAGAACGAGGAAAACCGTTTTCTGATGTCAACTTCATCAAAGAGTGTATGATGGAAGCAGCAAATGATTCGTGTCCTGGGAAAGCCCATTTGTTTGAACTATCAGCCTTTCGGCAAGTTCAGTTGTGCGAAGAACAGAAGAACTTGGAGAGAACATAGTGCTACAGATACGCGAGAAAACTAGGAACTTTTTGTGGTATTCTCTGGCACTGGATGATTCCACCGATTTCTCGAGTACGTCACAACTTCTCGTGTTCATTCGTGGTGTCAATTTGGACTTTCAGATAACGGAAGAGTTGGCACCCGTTTGCTTGGAACAAGAACTGGAAAAGACATTTTCATGGAAGTGCAAACAGTTTGCAAGACTATAACCTTTGAAACAACTTATGTCTATGAGCAAACATTTTCAAAAATGAAGTATGTGAAGTCACTACATATATCGAGATTGACTGATGAACATTTGAAAGCAATTCTCTTGATTGGATGCAGCAATTCCAAACCACACATTGATGATATCTTGAAAGCCAAATATCAGTTTCACAAATCTCACTAACCTTTTTTGTTGCTTAGTTTGCAAAATTCGGATATGTGCACACTAGGTCTGATGTAACTAACTTTTTGCTAACGTCGCCTTCTTTGATAACTTTTTTAGTAAATAAATATGTTGGTTGTCTTTGTGTGTGTGTGTGTGTGTGCGTGTGTGTGTGTGTGTGTGGTGCGTGCGTGCGTGCGTGGTGTGTGTAGTGTGTGTGCGTGTGTGTGGTGTGTGTGTGTGTGCATTGCACGCCACTCACTCCATGAATTAACTTAGTTGTTCGTCTTTTTTTTACCAGAAGCTTTCGTTTCTGGCTTGCAAGTATTGTTAAAGTTAGTTGCATATTCCTTTACAGGACCTTTGCAGTCAACACCAGCATATGTTTGCTGTTGTTGATGTCTTGGCACGTTTACGTTCAGTAGTTTGCCATTGCTTTCTGAACAACTGGCACCCATACCATTGCGTAAAAAACCCAGCGCAACGCGGTCAGCTGCCAAATCCCGTGCAGTTGTGTTTCGAACGCGGGTATACGGGATCACGAACCGCGTCCGTACAACCTTCGCCACGGAGACCGGCGCAAGTATTCTACAGAAAGAGTATCCGGCCCGCGCTTGCCATTTTGTCAGTTATCCGGCCCTGACTCCTGACCTAAACGAACACCCCGTGAAACAAGTAAAGAGCTTCAAGTACCTAGGAAGTATATCATCAAATAGCAAATCAGAAGACGACATCGAAAATAGATGCAATAAGGCAAACCAACTCATTGGACAAATGGCACCAATACTAAAGAACAAACACGTATCAATAGTTACTAAGAAAGCACTCTACAACACAATCTTGCTAACAACTCTATGCTACCAATGCCAAACCTGGACAATGACGGGAAAAGAGAACAGAAAAATCACAACAGAAATAAGATTCCTTAAACTAACAGCATACCACAACAAGCAATGATGTACAGACCATATTGAAGCCAAGGAAAAGCTCGATCACGTAAACGATGGAGGGAGGGAATTGACGAGTCCATGGTAATCTCGATACATGAAGCCCCTAAGTGGGCAATCTCCCGTTGTTTATACTTCACCTGGACACCGCAAGGTACAAGAGGAACAAGATGAGATGAGATGAGATGACGAGAATAATAATTGAGTGAGGACACGGAGAGCGCTGCGGTAGAACGGCCGGTTTGGCAACAGATGGTTGAAGGCCTATGCTTGGTTGGGTGATAATAATAATAAGATGATGATGATGATTAAGAAGAAGCAGAAGAAGGGGAAGAGACGGAAGAAAAGAAAAAGAGGAAGAAGGGAAAGACGGAAGAGAAGGAGAAGGGGATCAGAAGGAGAACGAGTGGGAGGAGGAGGAGAAGAAGAAACGAAGAAGAAGAAGAAGAAGAAGAAGAAGAAGAAGAAGAAGAAGAAGAAGAAGAAGAAGAAGAAGAAGAAGAGAAGTAGAATAAGAAGAAGAAGAAGTATAATGCTGGTGATTTTGAGTTCTGTGTCTGTTCCCGTCTTCTATACATGGATTTTACCATTTTTTGTTGTTGTAAACAGCCGCCTCAACATGGTGTTTTCAATAGCTAACCATATCGTAACATGTTTTTCTTTACGTGTCAGATCAACACCGTACAGCGGCTATATCTATGATTTATGTGTCACATATTTTGTTGAATGGGATACCACCTTTGACTACAGTATGCATTGCCGGTCATAAATCAATTATATTTTTCACATACATTCAAGATTCAAATTATGCTATTCAATAAGTTTCTGTATATTGAAAATAGTACCAAAGTGTTTAATAAATCTACTTGAAAATAAAAACGTGAATGTTATACGACTCTCTCTCTCACTGTGTGTGTGTGTGTGTGTGTGTGTTGTGTGTGTGTGTGTGAATGTGTGTGTGTGTGAATGTGTGTATGTGTGTGTTTGTGTGTGTGTGTGTGTGTTGCAATGTAATGTAAAGTATGCAGGCAGTAAGGTACATACCTACGTACATAGTCTGTCTGTCTGTCTGTCTGTCTGTCTGTCTGTCTGTCTGTCTGTCTATCTGTCTGTCTGTCTGTCTGTCTGTTTGTCTGTCTGTCTGTCTTTCTGTCTGTCTGTCTGCTTACCAATCTGTGTGTGTGTGTGTGGGGGGGGGGGATAGATGAGTGTGGGGTGGGAAGTGGTGTAGTGGTATGGGTCAGGTAGGAATGGATGAATGAGTGAGGATTTGTATGTGGGTGTTGGTGCGCTGGTTGGTCGCCGCCCGCCCGGGTGTGTGCGCATGTGAGCGCATATGTGTGTTTGTGAATGTGTGCGCGCGTGTGTGCAAGTTTATGTACATGTGTGCGTGTGTATGCGTGTATATGGATGCGTATGTGTGTGTGTGTGTTTGTGTGTGTGTGTGTGTGTGTGTGTGGACACGTGTGCGTGCTAGCATGCAAGCTAGCATGACACAGATAAATAGGTAAATAGACATATGCGCGACTGCGTCGTCATGGAAGTTAGATAGGTGCTTTGATATGTAGATAAGTAGGGAGGATTTATCACGCATAAGTTACGAGCGTGAGACTGTTCATCCTTCATTATCATCACCATCAAGTGCCATGCCAGCTGGCGTATGCGTTCATGACTCTCCACTGATCTCTGTCTTTGTGTTTCTGGATCAACTCTTTCGATGATATTACTCCATGCGGCCGTCTCAATCCATTCAGCATTATTTCTCTTGGCCTGCCTCTGCCTCTCTTCCTATAGAGGTAGAAGAGGTCCGGTGACAAGACCCATCCCTGCCTGTACTCCTAACTGTATTTATTCTTAATTGACCCTCTTTATTTCCCATTATAATTGCTGCTACTTAGTTCCAATAAATATTCTTTTTTTTTAATTCTGAGATCTTTCCCACCAATGTTAAGATCTACCAACATTTTAATTAGCATTATAATCAGTTCATCTTTAGCGCGCGCGCGCGCGCACACACACACACACACCACACACACACACACACACATTTTACAATATTCAACATAGAACGCTAATGAAAATTGTATTTAAAAAACAAAAAACAAAAAAGAAACAAGCAAGTAGGGATATCACTTCAGAACGATTACATTGAAAGATGCTTCTTATGTTGGAGAGTGGGAGGGGGGGGGGGGGAGAGGTTGCCATGTCCGCCTTAGGTTTAGAAGGTCCCGCGATCGATCACAGCACAGGGTTGGGAATTGTGTCGAATTATCTTGGGTAGTGAGATCGGATACACAGCCTTCTCGAATAAGGGCGAAAAACTGGAGGTCCCGTGTACAAGTTGTACAGGTAAAAACATCCCATGCCAGTTGAACATTGCAAAGAGTAGGCCGAGGTACCACAGCCATGGCCAAACGGTGAGAAAGAAAAACTAGCCACGGGTTGAGACAGCCAGTAACCATGGACGGTATCTGTCTGAAGGGGGTAAACTTTAAACAAATACATGATGAAGTCGGACATACTGAGATGCAATATTATAATGATGAGGATTACGACGATGACGAGGAGAAAGATGATAATGAGGACGATGAAGAGGGAATGAGGATTATGATGAGTAACGATTATAATGTTGTTGATGATGATGATGATGATGATGAGGAGGAGGAGGAGGAGGAGGAGAATGGTGATGATGATGAGGGTGATGAGGGTGATGATGATCAGAATGGTGCGTTGGTGGGTCGGTGCCCGCCTGGGTGTGCGCGCATGTGTGTGTTTGTGATTATGCGGATAGAGAGGATGATGAGGATTATCATGATGACGAGGAGAAGGATGGTGATGAGGATGATGATGAGGAGGGGGAAGAGGATGAGGTCATGCTTATTTGAGGATGATGATGAGGAAGAGGAGGATGGTGATGATGATGATGAGGATGATGAGGGTGATGATAAGGAGGATGAGGATGAAGATAATGATGAGGATGGTGATGGTAGTGATGATTATGATGATAATGAATGATTTCCAGGGAATGATATGGGGAGAACAGTGTGTGTGAATAGGTAACACGTTGTTGCTTCCAAGTGTGATAGCACTTCCCTCGATACAGTAAAGGAATAAGAAGAGGAAGGAAGTGCTTACTTCGTTCGCACTCCTTCAGATATATTTAAATAAAGCAGCAGTCGATTTGAGCTTGTTGACATCTCCCCAGGGTTTGTCCTCAAGTAGATCGGGTGAGGGCAACATGATTTTCTTTGTTCTGCGTACGGTGAAGAACCTTCCAGCAAATGTTTAGCTGCTACAAGCACAGAGAAATACGTATGTAGGACACGTTATCAACTGTCAAGACGACAACAGCCACAACCACTTGTATATTTAGAAATGGAACAACTGCAGATTTGGCAAAATAGATAAAACCGCACGACATCACTATGGATCACTGCCCTCATTTTACCAGACAGGCATACATACCAGCTAAAAAACGTAAACATCTGATCAAATAGAAAATAAGCATAAGCTACAAAACATCTAGTCAGATAACAAAAACCTTGACTCAAAGGCGTAGGTTATTTCGAAAGTTAGGGAAAGCGTGTGTAGAAATCGCCTGCCTTGGAAAACTCAATCTGAACGCCTATGATAATGTTTATTGTACAACTGAATAAGACGCCACTTTAACAAAATGCACAAGAGCAGCGATAGCTAACCACTCCTCCCCCTCTAGATACGCCACTGTCTTCACTAGACTTAAGCATTCACTCTTAGAGGACGCAAGAGTTTCCTTAAGTTTTGTACTTGAAGTTTTATCTCTCTTAGAGTGTTCATATATTGTTTAAGTGTAAGGGGAATTTGCATACAAGCTTTGCTACACACGTTTATGAAGAGACTGTTTAAAAGATTCAGAGCCTAATAAAAATAAGTTTATACCAGACAAAATTGGATGGCGGAAAATTGGAACTATTACAGTTATTGTCACAGTTATGACTAAAAATGGTTTTTATATGATAGCAGGCATGGTTTATTATAACGCAAGGGCAACATTTCAGCGATATACAAGTCCATGCTAGATACAGGAAATCGCTTTAGACGATTAATCATCCCAGGGCACTTGATCGGTTAAAATACTATAGCCTGGATGCTATGAAGGAACAAAGTGTTACCCTCTACACACACCACAGAACTCCCGATATCATTGCTGGAAATGATCATCATCATCATCATCATCATCATCATCATCATCATCATCATCATCATCATCATCATCATCATCATCATCATCATCATCATCATCATCATCATCATTGTCATCATCATCATCATCATCATCATCATCATCATCATCATCATCATCATCATCATCATCATCATCATCATCGCCATCATCATCATCATCATCATCATCATCATCATCATCATCATCATCATCATCCAGCCGGTTTGTTGCAGAACTTAAATACAGAAGTCGTAAAAAAATATTGCACGATGTCTTGCCAGGCATATTTCGCTGCATCTCGTCGGGTGCATACTGCAGAGTTATATATATCGAAGTGACTGATCACATATACCATGAATATAATATATAATATATCATGGAATTGTGTGTCAGGTCGTAGTCAGATATGACTGAGCTACCGTATGACAGTAGACGGTACTAACTGCTTTCTGTTAGCGCCGAATGTTGGGTGGTGCTCGCCAAACCCGACATCCCACATTGTGCCAACAGCTTCGGGCGGAGGAGTACAACTGGGTGGGTATAAGCCTTACCTTACTCTAGTGCGAGGAAATGAACATAAAGACTAAATGTCATGGCAGGGTAGACTAGGCTCTAAGCCTTGGTCGGCAACTGGTCTAGGATCGAAGCTGCGACAGGCTGACATTTAGAGCATTGCTTTGCTGATTCAGCAGCTTCTGCAGCTTGTCTTGTTCCAGACGTATTGGTGTTACCTTTCCTCTGGAGTAAACTAGACAGGCCGAGAGAGGGATCATGCTGCATGGGCAACGCATGGTCTCTAAACTCAGCCCAGGCTTTGTGTTATGGAGAGGTATAACTCCATTTTACAAACTATGGTCTGTCAAGACGGCAAGGTGCCAGTCAGTCATACTATGAAGTGGAGAAATAAATGATACCCTGGCTGAAATATCGTGTACATCGTCACTGAGATTGCGCAAATGTGTAGAACGTTATAACCACGGAAGTCTAACACTTAACAGGAAGTCCTTCTCTTTACATAGTAACGGCTGGAATCGAATAATATATCATGCTTCAGTATATTTAAGCAATCGATTAATTTTAGTGAAATACAGTATACGAAATGCGGTCTGTTTATTCACTTTAAGATTGCTTATCAGCAAATGTTTTGTGATGGCCTTTGTAGAAAACATCGCCTTATCACCCAAACATTCATCGAATGTTCATATATTGTCTAAGTGCCAGGGAAATTTATATGGAAGCTTTGTGACACATGTCTATGAGTGAATTATTTGATCCATGAAGAAAAAAAAAAAAAAAAAAACAGTCCTGTCCCCAAGGCGGCCAGAGGAAACGCTTTAAAGACACTCTGAAAATCTCACTGAAAACTTTTGGAATTCATCTTGACACCTGGGAGACTGCTGCTAAAGACCGTAATTCGTGGCGTACATCATTACATAAGGGTGCTGTCACTTGTGAAGCAGCCAGGAATGCAAGAGCTGTGAAGAAAAGGTTGGGCAGAAAAACCACTGCAGGAGATCCTCCTCCTGGAACATCAAGCATCCTTTGCCCACATTGTCAAAGAACATTTCGAGCCAAAATAGGCCTTATCAACATCTTAGAACTCACGGCTCCATACTTTCAACCACATCGGATGAAATGAATGGTCATCATCATTCTTTTTGGACAAACAACCATAGTCTGTCTAAGTGCAGGGGCCTGATCCTTGCTTTCTTCTTCCGTTTGTACTTATTGTGGCAATAACTGCTTTGTGGTCTGTGTTTATACTTAACTTTAGCAATGCCCTTGCATCTAGTATACTTTTCTTTCTGTTATTTCTTGCTAATATAAAATCAATTTGGCTATTGGTATCTAGATCGTTCCATTTGTACCAGGTATACATTTGTGAGTTTTTGTGTAAAAGAAACTAATTTTTTTGTTATAAAGAGTTCGTGTTGACTGCGTACCTCTGTCAGTCTACTTCCAATATAATTTCTTTGTGTGTGTGTGTTAGTTTCGAAGTGCTCCAAGATGTTTCTCTATGTCCGTTCTGTTATATCGTAGTCTTGCATTGAAGTCTCCAAAAACTATGATGTTGTCTCGCTTCTCTATTCTGTTTAGTATATCATGGACACTGATGCCATAGCTACATAGTGAGCAATGCATGAAAACAATCTCCGAGCTTGTGGAAAGTTTAGTTTAGGTTAATTAAGTTTAGTTTAGTCGATGGATCAACATCACGGCACACGATTGTAACCCATAAGTGCTCCGTTCTACTCCTAACTCAAGCCTGAGCCAGAAAAATCTCATCTCAGTGCACGAACTCCGTAGCACCGGCGAGGATCCTGAAGTACTTTGGGTAGATTTCTAACTCGAAATTTTGCCCGGGCAGCGCTGTAAGCTATGCTTTTTCGATTTCCAACTGCCAAGGGATTTTTTACGTGCGCTACAATATACACGGGCGTACGATCTCACTACCCAGAGACCTGGGGAAATTTAGTTACTACAAGTTCACGTGAAAAAATCCAGGCCCACCAGCTGAACCAGCTGAACTCGGGACCTCCAGCACTCGAGGCGGACACCATTCCTCGAGACCACTCAACCCCCTTGTTCAAAGTAACTTTCTATGAGAAAATTCTCTCAGATTTCGCTTTCAAATCTCGAATTAAACTGATCCAATCCCGAAGGATATTATATCGCCAAATTTGACCACCCATGTGTAAAGAAGGACGATATATCGCCATAATAGGATTGTCGTCTTATTTGTTTTATTTCGCGGTATCTTTCGCAATTGCAATGCTGTTTGAGCGAAATTTACATTATAATGCTTGTTCATTTTATTATGTACCATTGTTTTAAAAAAGGCTTCTTAGTCCCACAACGTGGCTTTCGGCCCATTGTGGTCCACCAAGGCCCGTCTGCCAGTGTTAGTGGTCAGTGATTTGGTGATTCGAGTTTGCAGTTTCGATGACCACTTCAGCATCCTGGCCAGATCAAGTGCAGTTACATCTACGCCAAATGGCTGAGAAGCGATTTGATTGAAGCCTACTGTTTGTTTGGCATCGAATCAGTTCCAATCCAATCACATTTTAAGAGAAGATATTTCTGCTCCGTTCAAACGTCGTGTTTTCTGTTGGTTGTGAATACCGTGGACAGACAGAAAAACCAATGACCAAGTACTACCGGAGACAAATGAACATCGTAAATTGATTAGAGTAATTAGACGTAGATAGTCAACACTTTTTGGACATGTTATGAGAAGAAATGGACTAGAGAACTTAGTGACAACTGGCAAGATCGAAGGGAACAGACAAGAGGAAGACCGAGAGGAAAATACCTGGATGGCTTGGTCTAATGGCATGGTCGAGACAGGAACACTGACCTGATCCACGCCTCTGGTGATCGAGTGAGATGGCGAGTCATGACCGCCCACGCTTTCCGGCATGGCACATGATTGATTGACTGTAATTTGGGGCCTTTATGGTGGATCTACTTCTGCATGCATAGTTTCGGTTGCGATTTCCATCCATCCATCATGTGCCATGCCGATAAGCGTGGGCGGTAATGTTTTGCTAGCTCACTCGATCACCAGAGTCGTGGATCAGCTCCGTGTTTCTGTCTCGACCATGCCACGTGGCCAAGCCATCAAGATATTTGCTTCTAGGTCTTCCCCTTGGTCTGTTCCATTCGATCTTACCAATTATCATCAAATTCTCCAATTCATTTCTTCTCATAACATGCCCAAAAAATTTAGATTGTCTACGTCTAATGCAGTGTTTCCCAAAGTGGGGCCCAGGGCCCCACAGGGGGGCAATTCGATTGTTGAGGGGGGCAATTCGAAAATGGAAGAAATCGGTTGGATATAACAAAACGGGGAGACTTGAGACTGAAGTTAACTAAATTGGAACCTGACATAAGATCTCTTTGCAGCAAGCATTAAGCGCAAGGATCTCACCAAATTTAAATAATAAATAATTACTAATAATTAAAATAATATAGAAAAATCATTCATTAACATTATTTTGTACTTGAATTTCAGTTCTCCTTTATATGTTTTGAAAACTTACTTACTATGTTTGCTCAATAATTTCCAAGTGATTTCTTCCTAAAACCTATCATTCAAGTTTCTTTAGTGAACATTTCAATTTTTAAATATTAAAAATAATGTATATGTTAGGGGGGGGGGGGCATAAGAATTTTAGAAAGGCTTAGGTGGGGCATAGCACAAAAAAGGTTGGGAAACACTGGTGTTCAAAGACTTGAACACATCCCCTCAGCCAGGAAGAGCAGGTAATCTTAAAGAGGCCATGAGGGGATACTGTGCCCGAGGCGTGGTTCAGAGAGTTAGCACTCTAACCACGATAAGCATCACGCCTCGTGGTAGCGGGAGAAGTTGAGTAGACACTCAACATGACACGTTTGCCATCAAGCGTGCCAGGTGAGGCAACACGCGTCAAGGTGAAGGGGACTCCGCGTGGTGTGTACCGGCTGGGGAAAAGATTGGCAGACGGGAGACAGGACGTGTCGAGTACACCTCGTTTAGAATAGAGCTAGGGTTTTGTTGTAACTACATAGATAGAAAGTAGCATAGTGGTTAGCTATTTGTGATAGAGGATTCTGTGGTAGAGTGTTATGTGTTTCATTAGCGACTGTTCACTGCTGTAGCGAGCCAATGGCAATAAACTGCACTATGTATTTTGCCTCCCACACGACTTGCAAGTATTCTTGTATTGGTGTGAGAGAAGTACCCGATGAGGCCTGTCAGTGAGTTGTTGACAGGCCAGGGTAATTGTGGTTGTCAGAAGTGAAGCTTGGACGCAAAGTTCAAGCTAATCCACTCGTCCACGAGCTCCAGACTAGGGTTTAATTTAATTTGTGTAGTGACGGTGATTTGTGCAGACGAGAAAAATGTTGCAAGCTAGAAATGTGCCCATCGTGACGTATTAAACTGTTTAATTGTGTTTATGAAATATTTATTTAGTCAAAGTATGTATTCATCAAAGCTGTAAGTATTAATATTCTTGGTTTCTCGTATTTATTTATATATTTACCTTTTTGTTGAGAAATGAGTACCAAAAATAATTCACGGCGGAGCGATACGAAGCCAGCAAACAATATCGATTTTTCATCGCGCTGTGCTGTGACGTCAGACGATTGACAAACAGTCGTCTGGGCTCATTAGCATACAGCAAGCGAGTGTTTACAAAGTTGCTAAACAGCGCTCGCCTGAATCGGTACGTTATATCAGCTATTATTTCTTTATTTGATTTACGAAAGGAATATATTTATTTATTTAAACATTATTAGGTTATTTATATCTAGGAAAAGCATTTGTTAATATTTCTGGTCTATTGTCTCATTGTTTACTGTCACGATGGAACTACTTTCGGGCGAGCAGATGGCACTTGCTTGCACAACACTTACATAAATTAACTAGAATAGTAACGTAAGGCAATACTGATAGAACGAAGACAGGACATCGACATTTAATTTACGTGGTACATATTCTAGTTGTTCGTGATTCTGTCATTGTCTAAGTCATTGTCCTTAGTTGTCAGGGTAATTATATCGTGCACCTCTGGGCGTAACACTGCCGCCGTACATATCGAAGAGTGAACAACAGCTGTGTACGGATGCCGGTGTGCCAACTAGGGTGTCCCAATTACGTAACGTGTTTCCACCCTAGAGTATCAAGGTGACCTGTGTCGACGGAATCCGTTCCCCGATCATCGGGAACGTTAAAGCTGAGTACACTTACATATTTTGGCATGCAATTTGATTAATAGTGCATCTCTTTTTCAGCTGTTGAGACACTATTGTATTTTTTGTGCTCTGTTTTTTTCAGCATTAAATTTTGCAGGGCACAAGCAAAGAATACACATCTTTGCGCTCATTGGTGAATAAAAATAACATATCAAAGATAGATAATTAATAAAAAGATCATTGTCTGTCACTGCTAGCCAATTACTAAATTAAAATGGCAACTTTATCAGATTTCATAAAAGCAGGTAAAGAACTGGAATTAACAGGGAAAGAACTACAACAATATGCAGATCAAAATTTTAAAGAAGCGAAAGAGGCTGAAAAAGCTGATCGCATACGAAAAGAAGATGCGGAAAGAAATGAACGCGCACAAGAAAGAGAACAAGAAAGACAGCATCAAAAAGAGATTGCTCAACTAGCTGAGATAACAAAACAGAAAGAATTAGAACTTAAACAACAACAGTTAGAACATGAGAAGGAGATAAAACAGAAAGAACTAGAATTAAAGCAAAGGCAATTAGATCAGGACAAAGAATTAAAGCAATCTGAAATAGCTGAAATGTCAAGGGTCAAAGAAAAACAGATACAAGTAGAATCAGAGACACAGTTAAAGATGAAAGAAAGAGACATAGAGTCACACGCAGAAGTCTCTGCCACTAAACTAAGAATTCAACAAGAGGAAAATAAGTTCAACAAATACAAAAATATTATCAAACCATACTGTAAAGATGATCCCATATCAGCATGGATAGAGAATGTAGAGTACCAATTTAAATTTCACCAAGTTCCATTAGAAATGTGGGCTCCAATTTTTATGAAGAATCTCAGTGGTGAGCCCCTCAAAGTAATAGAGTCCATACCAACAGACCTCAGATCTAACTATCAATACATCCATGATAGGATAATGCAACACTTTTTACTTGATGCCCCTGGATATCAAAATCAATTTTCAAATTTAAAGCCTAAACCCAATGAGACTTTCATTGATTACGTCTCAAATGTTCTAAGTGTACTAAATAGATGGCTTAAAGCGGCTAACATAGGAAGAGACTTTGATAGATTAAAAAACTTAATTGCTATGGATAAGGTTATATCCACCATACCTTCTCCTTTTGCTAAATTTTTACAGCAGTCAGACATAGAAAACATAGAACAGTTTGAAAAGAAAGGATCGGCATATTTTTCTTCTAACAGAGATGTCTTTAAAACTTCAAATGACTCTGAAATAGTTTCTTTTGTGAAAGATCAACCAAAATACCAGAGTAATAGAAAACCATTTCAGAAATATGATAAGAAAGACATGAAAGTGTCCAAATGCATACATTGTCAACTTGTACATGATTCTTATGGTATGTGTGACAAATCGCCAAATTATCCGGCGCATCTTGAAAAAGTGATCAAGAAACAGCAGAGCAAAAGATCGGCATACAGACGGGCCATTAAATGTTTTTTTTGTTCCAGCTATGGGCATTATAGTAATAAGTGCCTCGGCCGCCAACGTATGAAAGCTAGCAATGCTATTCTGATTGACACCTCTTCAGATAGTGGTAGTGAGAGTGAATGTGAGGTTGAGAATGAACTGCCATTTAATCAGTGTGAAGACGTTTGTAGTGCAAACGATATGTTAAGCTTTGACAGCTGTGAACGATGTCACCAATTCCATGCAGATGGGAAACTAGAATGTGGGCATACAGTACCATTCTCCTCTGAGAATGTAAATGCAGCATTAGCCTCCAGAGGCAATCTTGTGTTCCACAATGCAATGGTCAATAATGTACCATGCCAATGTTTGCTGGACAGCGGCAGCACCCTTATTGGTCTTCGGAAAGAACTGGTGAATCCGGGTGATTACACAGGTGATACGGTCAAGTGTCGAACCTTCTCGGGTAACATTGAAATTTACCCTTTGGCAAAAGCCCATATTGATTCTCCTTTTCTCTCTGGTACCTTTACTTGTGCAATACTAAACAACCCTTGTACTGACTTAATTTTGGGGTGCTTACCCCAACTGAAACAATCTACTAATGAAGAAATAGTTGCATGGGAGAAATTAAATGCAGCTAATGCAACAACAAGAGCAGACAGTGTGAAACATCAAGACACACTTCAAGATGAGAGACTACTGTTGCTTTCTCCAACTGGCACCGACGACAACAGCAGACAAGAATTTATAAAACAGCAAAAAGCTGACCCAAGTGTGTCTCCATACTTAAAATTACTAAAAGATAAAGCAAAAATAACCAAAAATGCATCTTGTTTATTTAGACGTAAGAATGGCATTTCAACTACAGGTCATGCTACTGGTAACCATGAACAGGTGTTACCTGAACAACACCGGTTAACTATGCCAAAATATGCACATAAAACACCGGTGACTGGTCATCTTGCATACAACAACACCAAACCAGGTTTTTTCAAGAAGATAAAATTATGTTGTCAAAATGTATTTGCGTATAATGTCTGTCAACAATTGGTACAAAAGTTTAAGGGTAGACATCCTACAACTGAAGTACAACCTTCTATACTGGCTCCCAAGCCATTTGATAGAGGAAGGGTCAGTTCTACCACAAACACACAAACAACGGTGCAAGAACCAGTGATCTTGAACTTGATCAAGACAGATATAGGCTACTTCCATACCAACGAAATGGCAACGACTATACAAGGTGTTACATAACCATGGTACATGTTGACTATGAAATATCGATAAACATACACTTAGAGATATTCCATGTCAACATGCGTAAACTTTACTTTTCAAGACAACAGACAGAAGTAGAGACAGACGAACATATTGCAACAACACCAAGTGATCAGACGACAGACATACATAGCGCAACTACACTAGTTAGTGAGACTGGCAAATCCGACGAGGGGCATACATGTAGTGAACTTATAGAATACACATGAATAAATCAGAATACTGATGACTGGACAATACACCTACTGAAACTGAGACATGCCTTTGACAGAGTGCGACTCTTCGGTCTCACTGTGAAACCAAGCAAAGTCAAATTATGCCTAAAATAAATTCATTTTTGGGTCATGTCATTTCTCAAGTCCAACTATAGACTGACCTGAAAATTAGTACCAAAATTAAAAATCTGACCATGTCTAACAGAAAGAAACAGGTCAGAAACCTTTTGAAATTAGTAAACTACTCAGAAATTATAATTCGATATTCCAATGTTTTGAAAGCATTTGTGAAATGAAATGTGAAAGATGCATTATTAATTTCTGCATTGTCAAAAATGAAAATCCTTTTTTGTAATATTCCAATCCTCCGCTTGCCTAATCCTAGGCTCGTTTATTATTCTAGGACAGATGCTACCAGTACTAGGCCAATTTTTTGAGGGTATCTTCCACCCGAGTTGCTACGTGAGCCGTAAGATCACACCTGCTGAGTCCAGAGATTGCATATCACAGTTGCAACCCTAGGCGTCATCTATGCAGTGAGAAAGCTCCATCGAGTTCTGACGGATGTTCACTGCATTGTCCAGACCGACAACTCCCCGATCACGGTCACAAAAAGTGGTGTGCATCAAAATGACCGGATATACAGGTGGTCACTAATTTTACCATATGAGGTAATAATACCTGAAATCCCACATATTAATGTAGAGTGATAGTTAGTACATGAATACAGTACAATATGCTATGTAAAATAGGTTACATATACACCCATGGTGTTCTTAAGAGTGTACCAAGTACAACGAACTATCATGTGTCCGTAGACAGTAACTTAAGAACTGTGCTACAGAACTTAGATACTACCGTGTGAATCAGGACAGCTCATTTCCAACTAAGCTCCAGGCCGGTGTATCATTTGTGTGAAATGTAGAAAACAGTGTCAGAACAGTGCTTAATTTCAGACACATAAAGACTAAGCTACGACACCAGCGAATCTCTACACGTGCACTACCGATGAACATTATTATGACCGTAAAATGTATTTCAGATACCCAGGCAAATTATGTAGTTAGATTGTGCCTATACCAATATTCAAACATGAAGGCAACTACTAACCTGAGAGAACTGAATACTGTGTATATAAACTTAATGTGATATGTAAGATAATATTTTAACATAGTGATCGATGAGAGATAGAATTAGGTAATATAATAATTCTCATTTATTTAAATAGTATAGTTAGTACAGTAATCAACCCAGCTACTTAGCTTAAAATATTAGGTTAGACGTAAAAAAATAGGTAATTACAAGCTAAAGTAAAATTTTAATAGAAATAGTACCATTTAGAGTGTTACATTTCATTTAGCTTTAGTTCAGGTTAGTTTATTCCATCTTAATAAAACCATACCACATTTCAAATACTACCATTTATTAGTATCATCATTTGACATCATAATAGATTAAAAAGAATAAATAAGTTAACATACATCATTTACACCATTTAGATTAAGAATATCACTCATAGAATTCCTTTGTGCATTTAAAAACATTATTTAACATAGTATTTAGAAAAGTACACAAATTGTGTTCACATCATCCATTTAATTAAGGTACATAACTCATATCACACTAATTACATTTAAATAGTTACATTACATCCCTTAGATTAGATAAACAGAACGAGTAGGATAAACAGATAATATAATTAACATAATAGAACTTAGGTAACACATTAAATACTTAGTTATAAAAGGAGAATAGTTTATTATAATATAAAATATGATACTTTAAGTTAGTGTAACATACTAGATGATGAGATCAAAGGGACAAGCCATCAACCCTGTCTCGCCCATGTAAATATAATGTACATATATGACTCGTGCAATGGCTAGCGCACAGTCATGAGGCTCAATCATCTCAAACTGAGCCAAACGTGTACAGTCTCACTTCAAGGTTTTTAAATAAGCACAAGAATAAGTATGAAGGGTTGAGTGATGTGTGATAGAAGTAAGGGTGAAAGGAGTATGACAGAAGTGTGAAAGTGAGAATGAATGAAAGATAGACGGGAGAGAATGCAAGCAGTCAGCAAATTCTTTTAATATTGGTTTGCGCTAATGTTGGTTTTCGCTAGGGAAATTCTGTTAGTGTGAATGTGTTGTCTGTGATATAGTTTAGAACTTAGAATACAGTATTTTGGGTCTCATAACAATGGGATGTAGTCACGAATTAGTGTTATACACCTGTTTGTGGCCACATTGAACAAAATTATGGCACTCAAAAAACTAACATACATACACAGATAAGTTAGAAATATAGAGTAGAAGTTAGATTAGTAGATTTATTACATCCAAACACGCAAACAACCAGAAAAACAAACATATAAATTACATACACTATTTGTAAATCAAAGGGAGATAACTTTGGGTCAGGGGACATAATAGACAACGAAAAACTATCTTAACAGTGAAATGGAACTTTACACGCGGAAGCGATGTAGGTAAAACCTATCGCACACACTCTTGTATAATGGTTGTTAGATATTATATGGGGGACATGAAGCAATTCATGTGTTGACCCTAAGAAAGTCAACTTTGGATGGGTAGTAAGTTAATTTACTATGTGAGGGCAGGTCTTATAAGACAACGGTCCGGTTCAGACATACCTCTAATAAGTATAATATAGCATGTGAGAAAGGGCTCACGCCAACCAGTCAAGTTTGTGGCGATTGCCAGTAGCCAAGTAAAGTTTCGCTACATTGTGGTAAAAGTCAGTAGGAGTCTATTAGAATGCCCAAAGCCAGGTTATCTAGAGTCTTTGACAAAAATTAGAGACACTAATTTTTTAGAAACCTCTTGCGTCACAACCAATGAGTGAAAGTTGGTGACGCAACACAGGAGGGGCGGGTGTGTGTCAAAGACTTGAACACATCCCCTCAGCCAGGAAGAGCAGGTAATCTTAAAGAGGCCATGAGGGGATACTGTGCCCGAGGCGTGGTTCAGAGAGTTAGCACTCTAACCACGATAAGCATCACGCCTCGTGGTAGCGGGAGAAGTTGAGTAGACACTCAACATGACACGTTTGCCATCAAGCGTGCCAGGTGAGGCAACACGCGTCAAGGTGAAGGGGACTCCGCGTGGTGTGTACCGGCTGGGGAAAAGATTGGCAGACGGGAGACAGGACGTGTCGAGTACACCTCGTTTAGAATAGAGCTAGGGTTTTGTTGTAACTACATAGATAGAAAGTAGCATAGTGGTTAGCTATTTGTGATAGAGGATTCTGTGGTAGAGTGTTATGTGTTTCATTAGCGACTGTTCACTGCTGTAGCGAGCCAATGGCAATAAACTGCACTATGTATTTTGCCTCCCACACGACTTGCAAGTTGTCTTGTATTGGTGTGAGAGAAGTACCCGATGAGGCCTGTCAGTGAGTTGTTGACAGGGGCATAAGAATTTTAGAAAGGCTTAGGTGGGGCATAGCACAAAAAAGGTTGGGAAACACTGGTCTAATGTCTCTAATCAGTTTACGATCTTTTATTTGTTTCTTGAAGGACTTATTCATTGGTCTTTCTGTCTGTCCATGGTATTCTTTGCATTTTCCCCAGAAACCACATTTCTACAGCCATAAGATGTTTTTCATCTTGACTGCTCATTGTCCAACCTTCACATCCATATAAAAGTACAGGTTCTATGTAGCACCTCAACACTCTTTTTCTCGTTTCACTTGACATAGTTTTATTGGTCAGTATGTTTTTCATCTTGCTAAATGAGTTCTTTTGCCATGGCGATTCTTGCTCTAATCTCTTCAAGGCATCTCCCATCAGATGTTATTACTGTTCCGAGATAATTGTACCTATTCACATGTTGAAGTATATTCCCATTTACTTGTATTTTACATTGTGGTATTTCGCTCTTCCTAGTGACGACAATGTCTTTTAACAATTTAATTCTAACCCTAGTCGTTCACTGTGTGTAACAACCGCATCTACTAAATGTTGCAGGCCCTGTTCATTGTCTGCAATCAAGACTGTATCATCTGCATATCTAATGTTATTGATGCATCGTCCCCCAATGTTAATTCCTTCCATATCTTCAATATTTCTGAAAATGCTTTCACTGTACAGGGAAAACAGATCTGGAGACATTACACCTCCCTGTCTCACACCTCTCTTAATAGGCTGATATTGGTCTACTTCATTACCAACTCTTATGGCAGCTTGTTTTTTCCAATATATGTTTTTTACAAGTCTTTTCCATCAATTTGTAAATCCTCAAGCATCCTTATCATGTTGATATGTCTCACTTTATCGAAAGCCTTTGCGTAATCAATAAAAGCAAAGGTGTAGATCTTTGTTTACTTCTATAGAACGTTCGATTACCGTTCTCAGTATATACACAGCATTTACTGTACCCTTGCCTTCTACAAACCCACATTGTTCTTCTCCTATTTCAGGTTGTATTTTCCTCCTAACTCTTTGCATGATAATTCTTAGCACAATCTTCGTGATGTGACTCATTATACTAATTGTTCGATGTTGATCACATTCCAAGGCTCCTGATTTCTTTGGGATTGCAATAAATACAGAATTACATAATTCATGAGGTATATTTCCAGTATCATATATTGTATTAAGCAGACTGGTAATTTTTTTTATTCCATATTCTTCAAAAGCATTAATCATTTTCTGTTGTGACGCTGTCTGAACCGGGGGTCTTGCCAGATTTCATATGGTTAAGAGCATTCTGAACCTCCATCTTCAAAATTGATGGTCCTTCATTATTATTTTGAACATCATGCTGTTCGTCTCTGTTATCGTCATAAAGGTTTTTCACGTAATCTGACCATACATGTAAGATCTGATCTTTTTCTATTATTACTCTTCCATCTTTTGTCTTTAGGCAGCCTGCTGATGTACGTGTTCTTTGATTAGTAAGCTCCTGAATTCTTTTGTGCATTAGTTTTGTATTTTTACTGTTGTGTTGTTTTTCAATTTCTCTGCAATTTTTCTCAAGCCATGCTTCTTTTGCCTCCTTAATAAGGTTCTGACTTTTAGATGAATTTCTTCATATTTGGCAGGATTATTTTTGTTCTGTCTTCTTGTTTCCATTAGTTGTAAAATTTCTTCAGTCAGCCATTTCTCATGGCGATTCTTGTTCTAATCTCTTCAAGGCATCTCCCATCAGATGTTATTACTGTTCCGAGATAATCGTACCTATTCACTTGTTGAAGAATATTCCAATTTACTTGTATATTACATTGTGGTATTTCGCTCTTTCTTGTGACGACCATAATATGTGTCTTTTTACAATTTAATTCTAAACCCTAGTTGTTCACTATGTGTAACAACCGCATCTACTAAATGTTGCAGGTCCTGTTCATTGTCTGCAATCAAGACTGTATCATCTGCATATCTAATGTTATTGATGCATCGTCCCCCAATGTTAATTCCTTCCATATCTTCAATATTTCTGAAAATGCTTTCACTGTACAGGGAAAACAGATCTGGAGACATTTCACATCCCTGTCTCACAGCCTTTAGCAAGATGAAAAACATACCAATAAAAAGATGTCAATTGAAACGAGAAAAAGAGTGTTGAGATGCTACATAGAACCTGTACTCTTATATGGATGTGAAGCTTGGACAATGAGCAGTCAGGCTGAAAAACATCTGATGGCTGTAGAAATGTGGTTTCTGAGGAAAATGCAAAGAATACCATGGACAGCCAGAAAGACCAATGAACAAGTTCTTCAAGAAACAAATGAAGATCGTGAACTGATTAGAGACATTAGACGTAGACAGTCACAATTTTTTGGGCATGTTATGAGAAGAAATGATTTGGAGAACTTGGTGACAACTGGTAAGATCGACGGGAACAGACCAAGGGGAAGACCTAGAAGCAAGTACCTGGATGGCTTGGCCTTGTGGCATGGTCGAGACAGAAACACGGAACTGATCCACGACTCTGGTGATCGAGTGAGATGGCAGAACATGACCGCCATGCTTACCGGCATGGCACTTGATGGATGGATGGATGGATGGATAACTGTTCGTCTCTATTATCGTCATGAAGATTTTTCACGTAATCTGACCATACGTGTAAGATCTGATCTTTTCCTATTATTACTCTTCCATCTTTTGTCTTTAGGCAGCTTGCTGATGTACGTGTTCTTTGATTAGTAAGCTCCTGAATTCTTTTGTGCATTAGTTTTGTATTTTTACTGTTGTGTTGTTTTTCAATTTCTCTGCAATTTTTCTCAAGCCATGCTTCTTTTTCCTCTTTAATAAGGTTCTGACCTTTAGATGAATTTCTTCATATTTGGCAGGATTATTTTTGTTCTGTCTTCTTGTTTCCATTAGTTGTAAAATTTCTTCAGTCATCCATGTCTTACGGCCCACTTTCTTTAATTTTGGAATACTTTCTTCTGCTGCACAACCGATTGAATTCTTCAGCATTTCCCATTGATCATCTACATCTTGAAATAGGATCTATAGATCAGACAATAAATCAAATTTATTCTTTACTTCTATGTTAAAATTATCTTGTATTTCTTTGTCAGTTTTCAATTGCTGCGATTTCGCTTCCTGGAAAACAGAAAATCACCAATTAAGTCTGCATTGCACTTTATATACGTATAAAGTGCAACGCAGACTAAAGATAAAGTACACAACCGGCGAAGAGAGCTGCTGTAAGAGACAAACAGCTGTTTGTGTCACTTCATGCTTGGGTGCCCGCTGAGCTCAAAACGCCGCTGTGTGGCGAGAGAGGTAAACTTTTGCCAGTCACGTCGAAGTGCAACCAGCATCTGGCGTGTGCCGGCGATAGTGTGGGTATGTGCACATCTGTGTGTTTTAAAGGCGAGAGATGTTTCTCTAGGTTAGGTAAGAAATAAGAGAATGTGGGGGACATGTGTCCTGGTCGGAAATACATGTAGTTGTGTTCTGCGCGCCAACTGCTAGTGACAACACGCGAGGATTACCAATGTTTACGTTGTTATTCTCTGTCTCTTCACGTGCGGGATCTGGTCTGACTTAAGTGTTGTGTCAACAAACTTCGGATATCACTGTTGTTTACCTGTATATTTTAACTGTAACTTCGGTATAATGGCGAATGTTAATAATAGCAACGGAGAAACTGTTAAGAAAGCATCTAGGGTTAATTTCAATACTGGATCTCCTACAAATGCCGAGCATATTGAAGTAAATATACAACACCCCATCAGAACGACACACACGAAAAGAAGGCATGGCTATCATTTTCTGCCTAAACCCTTCGAACGGTCAAATGGAAGTTTGTTTAATCCGAGATTTGACAGCGAAATCTTAGAGAGTTTTCTCATAGAATGTTACTTTCCCCAGGCTCGGAGGCTGTTCCGATGCATTGCTTACTATGTAGCAATAGCATCAGCATGTTGGGCTTTGTTTTTTGGACTCATTCAGATCAACTACCCCACGGATCATTGGAGGTATTTTGTTGGCGCTTCCGTTATATTGTTCATTGTGATGCTTGGGCTACTTCTGTTCACATACACATTCGTGTTTAAACAATACTATAAGACTGTTGGCTTCTTCCTGGCCGTGATTCTAGTTACTGCTGTACAGCTGCCTTTTGTGTTTCATAATCCTGATATTTCGCCCGTGGGGTCATTTTGTGGAGTAGTGGAGATTCTAATTTTGTTGTACTCTTTTCTTCCTTTGAATTTATACTTCTCTGTTGGACTGGGTGCCTTCTTGTCAGTGTCTTCTGAAGTCTTGACAGCGTTGAGGTTTACACAGATGTGTGAAGTTGATTACATTATTTGCAAGCTGCTGCTGCACCTGATCATTCATCTAATTGGGATATTTATTTACATCATGTCCAACACGCGCGTTCGAAGCAACTTCTCCAAGATTGGCCAGTCGGTGCTAGCCCAGCGGGACCTCATGATTGAGAAGGAGCTCAAGGAGAAAATGATCCACTCGTTGATGCCTCCAGTGGTGGCAAACTCCGTGATGGCAACACATCCTTCCAAGGACAACGGTGATGATGCGGACGACGACGACGACCCCGACAAGAAGAAACGCAGGAAATCCAGACACGTCAAAGGTGAGATCATTTTCAGGAAGTTTCAGATGGACGAGATGAAGAACGTCAGCATATTGTACGCGGACATTGTGGGATTCACGAAAATGAGTTCTAACAAAACTGCTGAACGGCTGGTGGGCCTCCTGAATGATCTGTTTGGTCGGTTCGACAAGCTGTGCAACGCTTCAGGTTGTGAGAAGATCAGCACTCTTGGGGATTGTTACTACTGTGTGTCTGGATGTCCTAACCCGTGCCCAGATCATGCCAAGTGCTGTGTGGAGATGGGTCTCAGCATGGTCATTGCTATCCGAGCTTTTGATGAAGATCACAATGAAGAGGTGAGTCATTATTGGAGAGTTTACCATCTAGAGTTATGTTTTCTTTCACTAGTTTGTTCAATGAAATGTCATATAGAACATTGTTTGCTGTATGGCAGTGAATCATAAAACGTGAATGAACTATTTAGGAAGAACTTAGAAGCACCGTAGATGTAGTTCTTTGAGAACAATGTGCAAATACCTTGGACTCTCAGAGAAACTAACACCGATTGCCTTGAAGAGACTAATAAACTTAGAACATTATTTAACACTATAAGAAAGATAAAACAAAATTTTTTGGTCATATGATGAGAAGAGAGGCATGGGGAACATCAACTGACAAGTGGCAGAGGCAGACCAATGGAAATGATGTTGGATGGTCTTAGACGGTGGTATGGAATAATATCAGCAGAATTAACCCAGAACACCAAAGGGCCGAGATTTGTGGAGAAACATGAAGGCTACCAGCTGGCAGGGCACACGATAATGATAATGAGTTTGTTCTCGCTTGGTTTGTGTTTACAATCCTTTTCTATTTTCTTTTACTAGAGTCCGAAAAAAGACACATAATACAGCCAAGAGGCTCGACGCTGATAAAGACACACACTACAAATAAGTGGCTAAGCATTGATAAAGACACACACTACAAATAAGTGGCTAAGCATTGATAAAGACACACACTACAAATAAGTGGCTAAGCATTGATATAGACACACACTACAAATAAGTGGCTAAGCATTGATACAGACACACAATACAGCCAAGAGGTTCAATACTGATAAAGACATACAATACAGCCAAGAGGTTCGACACTCGACGATGATAAGGACTTGGGTGGAAATGCGTGCCTGTATCTGTGCGTGTTACTTCATTCATTGAGTTTCTTGGACTTGTGTCTTTATTCAGATTCCAGCACCAGCTCGGCAGTACTCAATCTCCCATGGTCGATGCATTTTCGTTTTGTTTTAGGAGTTTGTTTTCGCTTGCATTTCTCTCTCTCTCTCTCTCTCTCTCTCTCTCTCTCTCTCTCTCTCTCTCTCTCTCTCTCTCACACACACACACACACACACACACACTCGCCCACACACACACCCACGCCCACACACACACACACTCATCTCTCTTTAAACGTTATGATCATCTCATATAGAACTCACACACACGCCCACACACACACCCCACCCCACACACACACACACACCCACACACACACACTCATCTCTCTTTAAACGTTATGATCATCTCATATAGAACACACATACACACACACGCCCACACACACACTCATCTCTCTTTAAACGTTATGGTCATCTCATATAGAACACACACACACACACACACACACACACACTCACACACAAACCTCTATAAGCGTTGTGATCATTTCATATAGAACACACACATACAGCTCTATAAGCGTTATGGTCATCTCACATAGAACACACAAGGAGTTTCTTAACGAAGTGCACGCACCCCGTAGCCTCTGCGAAGGTTCATTGTGTGTTAATAAGTACCACTAGTGGAGGACACCATGGCCGAATGGATAAGAGCACACACTGTTAAACTTCCGTGGTGTTCATAGGGAGGTAGCGGGTTCAACACCTACATCGGTCAGTTGGCCTAACATGTTGACTTCTCGTTCGTAAATTACAAGTACCTCAGAATTCGGAGTGGGTTCACCTGATGGCGAGGGACAATGACAATAAGGAAAGCTAGCCCACACAGTCCAGCTTGGATTACGCTTGACTTCAAAGTTAGCGAACGTAAAAGAAAAGAAGAAAAAAGCAAGAAAAAAGAGCAACAACGAGTGTTTGAATAATGTAACTTAAAGGTAGGTTGTGAAGTTTTAAAATGATCCCGAGCGGCGGCCTGTTGGGCTCTTTCATTTTGCGTTCTAACTAGCAAGAGATTTCTAACGTGTACAACACGTTTAAGGGTCCTTCAAGTTTTTCACTCTTGTCCGACGAAGTTAGGCGTCGACTGCAATACACTGCGGATTAAAAGTTAACAGTTAAAGTTCGTTGCCTATCCTTTACAGAACATAGCAGTCAACCCCAGTAATTTTTGCCTGTTTGTAATTTCTTGGTAAGCTTACTTTCAGTAATTTACCATTGCTTCCTAAACGGTCAGCACTCATACCGTTGTATGACAATCAACGTACGGCCGTCTGCTGATAAATCGCCTGCAGCTGTGTTTCAAACGGGGTATGCGGGATGACGAATTTCGTTCGTAACACCTTCGCCACGGAGTCGGCTACACCGGGAATGAAGGGGGACGTTCATGTATTTAATGGCAGGACCTGGGACACGTGTTTCTGGAAGCATTCGAGCTGTACTCACAACGAAGTAAATGAATAATAGCATCATTTCGGGGCAAAGACTCCCTTCTCATTATTAGGAGGTCTGTCACTGTAAATGTTTCTCTCTTATTGTCTCTATTTATTTCTCTCACTCTCACCCTCTATGTCATTCTGTCACCCTCCCGGGCTGATTTACTCTCTGGCACTCACTCTATCACTTCTCATTCTTTGTCACTTCTCACTATCTTTCTGTCAGTCACACATTCTCTGACTTTCTGTCACTTCTGTCTGTGTCACGTTATCACTTTCTCTGTCTCTTCTCTTTCTGCCAGTCTCTGTTTCTTATTCTCTGATCAACCACCCTGTTTCTCTGTCTCTCCCCGTCTTTCTCTCTCTCCCTATCTCTCTCCCTATCTATCTATTTCTCACTGACTCACTGTCTTATCCGTTCTCTCCCTGTCATTGTCTCTTTCACTGTCTCTTTATCACCCTCTGTTATTTTCTTACTCTCTCTCTGTCACCCTCTTTCTCTCTCTCTCTCTCTCTCTCTCTCTCTCTCTCTCTGCTACTCTCCTTCTTTTTTATCCCTTTCTCTTTCCATCACCCTCTTACACACACACACAGAGAGAGAGAGAGAGAGAGAGAGAGAGAGAGAGAGAGAGAGAGAGAGAGAGAGAGAAACGACCAAGCACTGGTAGCAAAATCAGAAGCTGAATTACAAGACCGCATGAATATTCTAAACGAAATGTGTAGGGAACATAACATGAAAATTAGCACAAGTAAAACAGAGGTTATGACTATAACTAAAGAAGAAAAAAAGAAGAAGAAAAAATTATTCACCTAAACGAACATCCATTGAAATAAGTAAAGAGTTTCAAGTACCTAGGAAGAATAATATCAACAAATGGCAAATCAGAAGACGACATCGAAAATAGATGCAATAAGGCAAACCAACTCATTAGACAAATGGCACCAATACTAAAGAACAAACATATATCAATAACCACTAAGAAAGCACTTTACAACACAATCTTCCTACCAACTCTATGTTACCAATGCCAAACCTGGACAATGACAGAAAAAGAGAAAAGAAAAATCACAACAACAGAAATGAGATTCCTGAGAAGAATATTCAATGTATCAAGAAGAGATAAGATCAGAAATGAAGAAATTAGGACTAAAGTTGGGGTTATAGCTGCGCTAGATTTATTAGAAGGCAGCAGGTCAAATTGTTTAGCCATGCAAGTATTTTACCAATTAACAGTATACCACAACAAGCAATGATGTATAGGCCAGATGGAAGCAGAGGAAGAGGCCGACCACGTAAATGATGGACGCAGGGAATAACAGAGTCCAAGGGAATATCGATACATGAAGCCCATAAGCGGGCACTCTCCCGCTGTTTATGCTTCAACTCGACACCGCAATGGTACAAGAGGAACATGATGAGATGAGATGAGATGAGACTGTCTCTCATTCTCTCCTTTTCTGTCACCCTCTATCTGACACGAATGTTATAAGCTTTAAACATTTATGGATTTTATGTAAATCTGAGAAATAGAAAGAGCGAGAGAACGCGCGCGCGAGAGAGAGAGAGAGAGAGAGAGAGAGAGAGAGAGAGAGAGAGAGAGAGAGAGAGAGAGGGAGAGAGAGAGAGAGAGAGAGAGAGAGAGAGGGCAAATCAAACAGATCAAGCGAGAGAGAGAGAGAGAGAGAGAGAGAGAGTCAGAAAAATGGAGAGAGCGAGAACGAATCACATGAGAGGGAGAATCAGGCAGATCGACGAACGAGAGACAGAGGGAGAAGAGAAGAAAGAGAAATGGGTAGAGATAATGTGTCAGGAAATTAAAATCGAAAGAGAAAAAGAGATGGAGATCGAGAAAAGAGAGAGAGAGAGAGAGAGAGAGAGAGAGAGAGAGAGAGAGAGAGAGAGAGAGAGAGAGAGAGAGAGAGAGAGAGAGAGAGAAAGCAGTAGGTTCCGGACCGCTAGGATAATCGTCCCCCAAAACCTTGTTATTATGTGTGTGAGCGACTGTGACGGCCTCGACCACAGTTCTCCGGCACACATGTAACTGAGCAATTATCCAGCTTGTGTTATCTGCTGGGTCCCCTCAGTACCAAGTTTGTGGGGAAACATGAGCCAGATGGCTATAGCAGAGAACTGCTTATTACTCGCGATAGAGCAGCAGCCTGTCGCTCGTGACCATTTGTTCAAATCCTCATAGAGGCGTATTATTAAAATGCATATTCACTGTAGGTCGACCAGCATACAATGGGTGCTAGGGAATATCCTGGGAAGTAAAAGCGACCAGGTCTGTACTGACCACATCACTCAGTGAGTGCTGATTGGTCTATACAAATATAGATCCAGCCAGTGACGACAGTCTGGTCTACAAATATTGCTTGCCAGGACCGGAAGGTCATTAACTCATTAATTGCCATGGGACGACTTATCTTAAGGGACTTCCCTATCTGCCATGGGTTTATATATCGCCATAATTTTGTAATTGAGATATTATACAATATGTTTACTACTATACTGACAACTTTTAAGTCATAACTGTGACACACGCCTACTTCCCATTTTCCGCCATCAGATTTTGTTTGGTCCACGCCTACTTTTTGTTTGGTACTGAATCTGTTGACATACTATCTAATGTTTAAGTGAGCTCATTTCATAAGAGGCCATCGGAGAAGCTGAAACTTGATCCAATCCGCGACTGGGTCTAGCACCATATCAATAAACACCCGAAACAGCCAGCACATTGTGAGAAACAGCCAACCCATTGTGAGAAGCAGCTAATGTATTGTAAGAAACATATATGGATTGTATGAAACAGCACATACATAGTGATAAATGGCAACTCCATTTCAACAACGGCAACTCCGTCGTAACAACGGAAACTCCCTCGCAATAATGACAACTCCATTTCAACAACGGCAACTCCATCGTAACAACGGCAACTCCCTCGCAACAACGGCAACTCCCTCGCAACAACGGCAACTCCATTGCAACAACGGCAACTCCATCGTAACAACGGAAACTCCATCGCAACAACAGCAAATGCATTGTATGAACCAACAAGTGGATTATAAGAATCAACAAGCCATGCTCTAGAAACAGCAAAGAACATGTAAAGCACTAGTTCGGTTACAGTTACATGGTGATAAAATAAGTTATGGCCGTCTCCTAGAAGAATGAAACACTACTATGTAACACCCACATAAGTGAAGTAAATTAAGGCAATCTCCAAGAAGTATGAGACACTGCAATGTAACATCCATATAAGTACAAACAAATTATGGCAATCTCCAAGAGGGATGAAACACCACATTGTAATGTCCACTTAGTGAAAATATATTATGGTAACCTCCAAGAAGAATGAAACACCACAATGTAACATCGCGCAAGTGAAAATAAGTTGTTATCTTCTCCAAGAAGAACGAGAAAGAAGCAAGAGAAAACGTGGGAGTAACGCATCAGTACCACACAGTATAATAATTTTGCTTCGCTGTGTCAAACCATATCATGTGTATTACGGGTGGTCTGATTATATACAACCCCAGTAACACAATGCATTGGGGGTAGTGGGGAGGGGGGTTGATCCTACAATAGAGGGTATGACAATCAACCGTATTGAATCTATTTCACATGGAACAGTATGAGTAAAGCCTTGTATTGTTAGACCTTCTAATTCCGCATACCTCAGGTGTGTGTCACAGGTACTTTACCCCCCCCCCCCCTCCCCTCCCTACTCTCTCTCCCTCTCTCTTTCCTTTCTCATATATAGATTACGGTTAGTTTTAGGGGGACTTTGGTATTCCTTTGGTACACACATACAGGAGCACAGAAAATGCAAATAGGTTTCGTTATTATCACTATCATATTTAGATGCACACATAATTGCTCTTTAACATTCGTCCACTATGGTCAATCTTTTACTGGCACCCACTCATACATTGTACGGACATCCACCTGGGTACTCCTTCTTAGTTTTCACTCTCGGGCCACCGTCACATCTCCGTTGCCTTACCTTCCTCCCGATTTTCATGTAACATTTCTACTTATTTATCTGGAATCTTCACTGAGCCGTTACCATCCCCTACCCCGGTCCCCATGACCCACAGGCTCCCACGACTGTCTATAAAAGAGTATCAATGTGTGAAGATCCCCTATATTATCACAGCCTGATATTCTGAGATAAGTAGCATATTTTGTTTCTTCAATTTTTCATTATCTCTTCATTGTTCTCATTTTCACCATATTTTCGTTCTTCTAATTCCGTTCTTATGCTATAGTGTCGTCACTGTAGTGTCGTCTCAGTGATTGTATGTTGTGTTTTGTGTATGTATTTGTTTGCTGATGAAGGTCAATCGTCGCAACGTCCGATGTTTTCCGTAATTGTGTTCTGTAAAGCTGCATTACTTTGTGTTATTGTATATTGTTTAGATTTCACAAGCTCTACCGCAGAAAGTAACTTAGAGAAGAAAGTAACTTAGAAGGTCCACCTATTTTAAAAGAAGAAATCGCTGACGCTATGAAACATGAAGAAAGGAAAAAAACAGCTGGGCCAGATGAAATCACAATAGAAGAATTAGAATATTGGGAGAATTCGGAGAAGATATATTAACCAAAATGTTGAATGATATTTACAGCAGTGTATATTTACCCAGTGATATGCTGAAATCTGTATTTATAGCTATACCAAAAAGACCAGGAGCAATTGATTATGAAGATTTTCGTACAATTAACCTCATAAACTATATCACTAAGCGGCTACTCAGAATCATAATGAGAAGAACCAGAAAGAAAATAAAAATGGAAATTAGTGAAGAGCAGTATGGATTTGTGAAGGGAAAGGGCACAAACAATGCAATATATATATATATATATATATATATATATATATATATGTATATATATATATATATATATATATATATATATATATATATTACGATCACTAATAGAAAGGTCAATAGACAAATAGAGAGACATATATTTGTGCTTCATAGATTATACTAAGGCATTTGATAAAGTAAAACATGATGAACTGATTAAAATGTTGTAAGATATCAGCATTGATGGGAAAGATTTAAGAATAATAAAGAATATTACTGGAACCAAGTAGCAGCAATTGAAATTGGAAATAAAGAGGGTAGTTACGAACAGATAAAGCTATGAGTACGACACGGGTGTGTCTTGTCACCAGATCTCTTTTGCCTATATAGCGAAGTAATAATGAGAGAGATCAAAGAGATGCCAGGAGTAATAGTTTGAGGTTATAATATAAATAATATACGCCATGCAGATGACACAGTATTTTTTTTGTTTTATGTCGCATATCCGTTACGGGACGTTGCAGTCAACATCAGAATTTTTCAGCTGCAAGATTACGCACAAGTATTGGTGGCGGATAAATCAACAGACCTACAACGAATTGTTGGACATTGTAGTAAATAGTAACAGAGAGTGCAAAGAAAGGGCTCTCCTTGAATATCAAGAAAACAGTAACAATGATGATATGAAAGATAATGGTGACACCAAACTGTGACATAGAAATAGAAGGAAAAATTCTTAATCAAGTGGATAATTT
Organism: Cepaea nemoralis; assembly: GCA_014155875.1. Classification (NCBI taxonomy): domain Eukaryota; kingdom Metazoa; phylum Mollusca; class Gastropoda; order Stylommatophora; family Helicidae; genus Cepaea; species Cepaea nemoralis. The sequence goes on along the minus strand of JACEFZ010017146.1, from coordinate 121,086 downwards.
TAGGTACCTAGGGGCATTTATAACATCAGATGGAAGATGTACAACAGAGATTAAGAGCAGAATAGGGCAAGCAAAAGCCGCATTTAAAAAAATGAAGAGTATCTTGTGCAATAAGTCACTGTCACTGAATGTAAGAAAGAGAGTGCTGAAATGCTATGTAGAACCAGTTTTGCTGTATGGCAATGAATCTTGGAATGTAAATGAACAAATTAAGAAGAAATTAGAAGCAACAGAGATGTGATTCCTGAGACGAATGTTGCGAATTCCTTGGACTGCCAGAGTAACTAACAACGATTGCGTGAAACAGGCTAATGAAACTATAACATTATATACAACAATAAGAAAGAGACAAACATTTTCTTCGTTCATGTGATGAGAAGAGAGGCATTGGAAAACATCGTGACAACTGGAAAGATCGAGGTGAAGAGAGGCAGAAGCAGACCAAGAGAAATGATGCTGGATGGATTGAGATGGTGGCACGGAGGAATATCAGCAGCAGAGTTGATCCAGAAAACCAAAGACCGAGATCTGTGGAGAGCCATGAACGCCTACGCCAGCTGGCAGGGCAATTGATGATGATGACCGCAGTTCCACTAATTTAATTCATACTTAGATACCAGCAGTTCTTGGAAAAATGACCAGCCGGTATCTAATCCTTTACCTTCTGAGCCTGCGGCGGAGACCGTACCTCTCAGTCACGGCGACCCCTGAGAACGTGAACAGTTATACACAGTGCACAATGCCAGACTGTTGCTTAGGGGCCGTGAACGAGCGTCTCAGTTCTCCCACACATCGGGTCGGGGGTTCGAAATCTGCTGCAGACGGTTTGAAAAGAGACCGCCTTGCGTTGATTTCGATGATACGAGTGTCGGCCGTTAAGAACGCAATGGCAAACTAGCGAGAAAAAATTGCCTAGTAAATCACGCACAGCCAAACATGTTGGGGTTGATTGCGAGCACCCTGTGAAGGACGCGCATCTAACTTTTAACAATGCTGGTAGGCGATGTTGGATAGGTGGGGGGAAACGCGGTACAAGGCAGGTGACAGTTGCGTGTTAATTAAACTATGTGCACAGATGATGTTGTGTCGTTTAGTGATAACTGCGACAGAGGGATGGGGGTGACAGCGTGCTCTTATACTGGGGTGCTTGGTGAGGGGAGGGGAGGGGTCTGTGCTAGGGTGCTTAGTGAGGGTTGTGAGTTAGGATGCTTCGTGAGGAATGTGTGTTGGGGTGCTTGGTGAGGGGAGGAGAGGGGTCTGTGCTAGGGTGCTTAGTGAGGGATGTGAGTTAGGATGCTTCGTGAGGAATGTGTGTTGGGGTGCTTGGTGAGGGGAGGGGAGGGGTCTGTGCTAGGGTGCTTAGTGAGGGATGTGAGTTAGGATGCTTCGTGAGGAATGTGTGTTGGGGTGCTTGGTGAGGGGAGGAGAGGGGTCTGTGCTAGGGTGCTTAGTGAGGGTTGTGAGTTAGGATGCTTCGTGAGGAATGTGTGTTGGGGTGCTAGGTGAGGAGTGTGTGTGTGTATTCGGGTGCTTGGTGAGGGGTGTGTGTATTCGGGTGCTTGGTGAGGGGTATGTGTATTCGGGTGCTTGGTGAGGGGTATGTGTATTCGGGTGCTTGGTGAGGGGTATGTGTATTCGGGTGCTTGGTGAGGGGTATGTGTATTCGGGTGCTTGGTGAGGGGTATGTGTATTCGGGTGCTTGGTGAGGGGTATGTGTATTCGGGTGCTTGGTGAGGGGTATGTGTATTTCGGGTGCTTGGTGAGGGGTGTGTGTTTTGGTGCTTGGTGACAGGTGTGTGTTGGGGTGCTTGGTGAGGAGTGTGGGGTCGGCTTTTGGTGCTTGTGAGGGTAGGGAGCCGGTGTCTGTGATGTGGTACTTGGTGAGGAGTGCTTGTTGAGATGCTTGGTGAATGGTGTGTGTTCGGGTACTTGGTGGTGGTGTGTGTTCGGGTGCTTGGTGAGATGTGTGTTGGGGTGCTTGGTGGGGGTGCGTGTTCGGGTACTTGGTGGGGTGTGTGTTGGGGTGCTTGGTGACAGGTGTGTGTTCGGTTTGCAGACTGGAGCATAGATATCATTGCACCGGATTTATCCCCTATAACTCAGTCTCGTTACGCAGGGCGTCTGCCGAAAGCGCCACACAAAGCACGAATCCCCTTGCTCCAGCGACGATCCTCAGGAGTCTCCGAGAAAACTGCACTCGTGATTCGAATGACTGAGTCCGGAATCGAACCCAGAACTCAGGAGTTCGCGGCACGCAGCTTAACTACTTCGCCACTTCACCACAGAGACGGGCTGGTGAGGTGATAGGACCATCGCATTTGGACCATCACATTTGGACCATCACATTTGGAGCATAACATTAGGAGCATAACATTTGGACCATCACATTTGGACCATCACATTTGGACCATCACATTTGGACCATCACATTTGGAACATCACATGTGGACCATCACATTTGGACCATCACATTTGGACCATCACATTTGGAGCATAACATTTGAACCGTCTCATAGACCGTCACATTTGGACCATCACATTTGGACCATCACATTTGGTCCATCACATTTGGACCATCGCATATGGACCACCACATTTGGACCATCACATTTGGACAATCACATTTGGACCATAGCTTTTGGACTATCACTTTTTGACCATCACATTTGGACCATCATATTTGGACCATTCTGTTTTTTTCTTCTAGCTTCCAATGACAAGGACTTATTGCATAAAATGTTCTTCATGTGGGAGTCTCTGTGGCGAAGTGGTCAAGTCGTTTGACTCGTGCTCCGAAGGTTGTGGGTTCGATTCCGGGCCGCGTCCTTCGGTTTACGAGTTAAATGTTTCGGAGACTCCTGCTGGTCGTCGCTAAAAGCTGCGGAGTTCGTGCTTTGTGCGACGCTTTCCGCGCTGCGGAAAGAGACCGAGCCATATGGGATAAAACTCGGTGCAATGAAGTCGACCCTGTCGACTTTTAAGCGACTTATTTTTAAGCGACTGTTCTTCATTGGATATAAGATACTTTTTTCCACAATGGACAGAAGAGTACGGGGCAGTCAATCTTTTTTAGTGCCTGAACAGACCCTCACTGACTGACCAAATCAAATGAGGTCGATGAAGGCAATAAAAAGTGGTTGATTCTGTTCACGGCATTTTTCTTCCATATCAATGATAGACCGGTTCCGTCGAAAGCCACACAGGGTAGACTTAATTGATGATCCCATATATATATATATATATATATGAGAGAGAGAGAGAGGTGGACGGGGGGGGGGGGGTTGAGAACGAGAGAGCAAGGGACATACACAGAGACAGGGATAAAACACCGAGAGAGAAAGATAGAGATAGAGAAATAGAAAGATAGTAAAATGTGAAACATAGTGGGCAATAGCGAAAGAGAGAGGAGAGAGAGAGAGAGAGAGAGAGAGAGAGAGAGAGAGAGAGAGAGAGAGAGAGAGAGAGAGAGAGAGAGAGAGGGCGACATATTTAAAGAGGGCGATAGAGAAACCGCTAAAGAGAAGAGAGAGAGAGAGAGAGAGAGAGAGAGAGAGAGAAAGATAGAGATAGAGAAATAGAAAGATAGTAAAATGTGAAACATAGTGGGCAATAGCGAAAGAGAGAGAGGAGAGAGAGAGAGAGAGAGAGAGAGAGAGAGAGAGAGAGAGAGAGAGAGAGAGAGAGAGAGAGAGAGAGCGAGAAAGAAAGAGTGCGAGAAAGGACAACATAGAGAGAGATAGAGAGAGAAAGAGAAACATAGGAAAAGAGCCCGAGAGAGAGAGAGAGAGAGAGAGAGAGAAAGAGAGAGAGAGAGAGAGAGAGAGAGAGAGAGAGAGAGAGACCGACCGACCGACCAACCGACCGACGGACCGACCGACCAACGGATTGACCGACCGACCGACCGACCGACCGACCGACCGACCGACCGACCGACCGACTGACCGACCGACCGACAGACAGACAGACACAGACAGACAGACAGACAGACAGACAGACAGACAGACAGACAGACAGACAGACAGACAGACAGACAGACAGACAGACAGACAGACAGACAGACAGACAGACAGACAGACAGACAGACAGACAGACAGACAGACAGACAGACAGACAGACAGACAGACAGGCAGGCAGGCAGGCAGGCAGGCAGGCAGGCAGGCAGGCAGGCAGGCAGGCAGGCAGGCAGGCAGGCAGGCAGGCAGGCAGGCAGGCAGGCAGGCAGGCAGGCAGGCAGGCAGGCAGGCAGGCAGGCAGGCAGGCAGGCAGGCAGGCAGGCAGGCAGGCAGGCAGGCAGGCAGGCAGGCAGGCAGGCAGGCAGGCAGGCAGGCAGGCAGGCAGGCAGGCAGGCAGGCAGGCAGGCAGGCAGGCAGGCAGGCAGGCAGGCAGGCAGGCAGGCAGGCAGAGAATTGAAAGTTGTGCAAATATCCCCGAAACATCACTACCAGACATTTGATACACCGGATACACAAGACCCCTCTTATCCATTATGTGAACCTACGTGTCAGTTGCTTCAGAAGTCTGCCACAAATGTCACAACATCAGCATCCATTGATTTGTTGTGAAGCTGTGCCAGTTATAGATGTTCTTACTACCTTCTTAGTTCTAGGCTCACATTCGTTTCTATTACGCAAGACGATCACATGAAAATGGTTGGAAGAATACACCTACTTTATCAGTAGTGCAGACGAACACAGCCCTTTACCTGACCCCCCCCCCCCCTCCCTTTGGGGTTAATGCACTTAGACTTCCAATGCGCTGAAAGCAGGATAAGGAGTTCGACTTTACACCGATCAGTTCGATTCGATAACAACGCTGACTTCCCGTTCAGAAAGGAATGGCAAAGTAGTAAACGTTAACTTGGTTAGAAAATACAACATGGGGTTGAGGGTTGAATGCAACGTCCTTCCATTCATTCATTCATTCATTCATTCATTCATTCATTCATTCATTCATTCATTCGTTAGCATGTTCTTTGTAGAACCTCGCTCCCATAACAACCTTCCGGAAAACTTCTCGATCATAAGCAAGATGTCCTGCGCGTCCGATACACCTATTTGGAGATCATCCCCCACATCCTGCATCCATCTTCTCTTTAGTCTTCCTCTTCCTCTTCCCGGGCATATGTTTTGTTTTTGCATTTCCTTTACAGGACATCGCTGTCAACATCAACATCTTTCAGCTGATTGTTGATTTCTTGGCAAGATTACGCTCAGTAGTTTGCCATTACTTTCTGAGCAGCCGGCTTACATACCCCGTAAGTTACCGACGCGATTCGAACCACTGCTGATTCTCACCGTCATCACGGTACTTACGAGAGTATACGAAATCACGGAGAAAAGTCGCTAACCTCTAGGCCAGGAAGACGGCTCCCGGGCATTTACCCCTCCATTATTGTTCTCTCCAAACTTTCATGACGTTTCAAGTGACCAAAATATTTCAATTTTCTTTTGTTTTGTCTTTAGTAGCCAAACTTTTTCAATATTCAGCTCTTGTCGTAAGGGCATATTTGTTTTTTTTTCCTGTATCCAAAATAATCTTAGAACCCGTCTATAACATTTATATTCAAAGGCATTTATGTGCTGTTCAGCTTGTTTAGCAAGTGTCCAGGTCTCACAGGCGTATGTTGCAATGGGAAAGATGCATGCTCTTAAAAACCTAATTTTTTGTAGTTCTCTATGTCTCATTCCATAATTTATTCAGTTGTTTTAGTCTTTGAAGAGCAATAGATATTCGTCTTTTAACTTCATTCATTGTGTCACCATTGTTGGTAATTAATGACCCAAGATATTCGAAATTTGCCACCACCGCCGGTAACTTGAAATATTTTTTTCAGTAGAGGAACACGGGAAAAGAAAAGATAAATTAAAAGAAGAATAAAACAGAGGAGCGGCTGGCCGAGTCGCAAAGAATGCTGGGTTCTCCTTCTGGAGACTCGGGTTCGAATCCTCGGTAAGGTGTGGATTGTTTCTTTCTTTCGGGGGCAAAAAGAAAACCCCAAACCTGCACAGTTCGCCGTGACTGCACTAGCCAGGCAGCCTTAATTTCTAGGCTGAAGACCTTTCCTGTTCCTTCATCACTAGGTACTATAGGCAGTTTATTGCATATCCTTTTACAAGACGTCGCAGTGAACCCCCGCCTGTTTATGCTGTTTGTGATCTCTTGGCAAGTTTACGCCCAGTAGTTTGCATTGCTTTCTGAACGACAGGCACCATACCAATTCGTAAAAAAAAAACAACGCAAAGCGGTCTGCTGCCAAATCGCCCGCAGCTGTGTTTCGAAAGGGTATGCAGGATTGCGAACTGTGTCCGTAAGCCCCTTCGCCACGGAGATTACAGGCAGTAGTTGACAATAAAACAGACAAAACTAGCACCAAGCATGAAATATTTAACAGTAAGGTGAAAGTAGCACTATTTTATGGATTAGAAGCACCGAGGACGGCCAACACTGGTACTACCAGACTACAAACAGCCATTACTTAGTGCCTACAAGAAGAATTCATGTGGCACGACACGATCACTAATGCGGAGATAAGAGAAATGGACAGTCACGAACGAAACAAGAGGTGTGAGGACGGCGATGGATGGGACACACACTGAGGCAGCCATTTAATAATATAATTAAAAAGTCTTTCCGGTGGAATCCACAGGGAAACTAAATAGTGGGAGACTTAAAAACATTCGGAGAAGAGAACCGACACAGAGATGAAAAATGAGGGGTGAGGTTGGAGTGAGTTGGTTTTGGGGGCTTGCGTTTGTGTTTTTACTGATAAAGTGCCATTTATAGTTTTGAGCGACTCCTGTACCTGCCATGGGCTTATATATCGCTGAAATGTTATCATTGCTTTATAATACAACATGTCTGCTACCACAGTAACAACTTTTAAGTCATAACTAAGACATACCCTTACTTCCCATGTTTAGCCAATCATGGTTATGTGGTTCACATCTACTTTTTGTTTGGCAGTGAATCTTTTAAGTTTTAATGCTTGGTTAATATACATATCTGAAACCTATGGTGCTGTTTCAATGGCGAAAGATGAACTATGTCAATATTTCATTGTTGTGGGTTCGGGTAGATCCTGGGCCTGTCTAATGAAGACTGGCATTTCAAGAGGGACCAGTTGGCCGCCTTCTTCACGGCCAGCGCTTTAATCGTGTGATGCAGGAGGTTCGAATGTGAAGTGGTCAACTTGCTTTCACTTTTTATGATTAGTTTGTCCTCTAGTCTCTACTTTCTTCTACTTCTACGAATGCAAATCAATGCCAGTTGAGTTCAGTTTCAGTTTCACTTTCGCTTAAAAAACAAAATCAATGCCGTGAGTTTAATGAGTGCATCTTGACATGGCTAATTAATGTTTAAGCATTGCCAGTTCTTTGTTTTTTTTTATGGATTCTTTTTAATGGTTTCTAAATTATTCATGACCCACATTTATATGTTGCCGCAGGAAAACAGGTCATTTGACCAGCCAGGAGCTTCCCCTAGTGGGATGTCGACAGGAACCGAGGCTAGCATTGATAACAAAGTGCTGGGAGAAAACTATCTTTGCGATTTGTTGTTTAACTTCCATTGTAATCTTTGAATGTGACCAGAAAACATCGTCATCAATCTGGTTGGCAGGCACTTCCAGCCCAGGATCTGCAGACTAAGGACGGGGCATTGTAGACTGAGCACATCTCCACGGAATTGGTCTTACAGACTTTGCCACTTTCAACCGTGGAGCATAAAGCAAATCTCCGGAGCTTGCCCTACAAGACAGACCTGACTTCATTAGAGAGAGAGAGAGAGAGAGAGAGAGAGAGAGAGAGAGAGAGAGAGAGAGAGAGAGAGAGAGAGAGAGAGAGAGAGACAGAGAGAGGGGGAGAGAGAGAAAGAGAGAAAGAGAGAGAGGGAGACAAAGAGAGATAGAGAGAGAGAGAGAGAGAGAGAGAGAGAGAGAGAGAGAGAGAGAGAGAGACCGAACGAACGAACTTTATTTTCACAGGGTCACAAATTGGGCACGCAGGCCCGTCTTACATTCGGCTCTTCCAATCACTCATCTTTCTTTCATCATTGTGCATGTTACATTCACATAGGGAAAAAAAAACATTGTCAGATGAATGTTGTAAACTAAAACAATGCTTATTACCATGTTATGAGGCAGGCAGAGAGTCAGACACATGTTCATAGCCACATACATGTGTCTGTCTGCCTGTCAGAGAGAGAGAGAGAGAGAGAGAGAGAGAGAGAGAGAGAGAGAGAGAGAGAGAGAGAGAGAGAGAGAGAGAGAGAGAGAGAGAGAGAGAGAGAGAAATAAATCTGTCTATCACACGGCGTCAAACCTTGGAATCAAATTCTGTGGGGATCCATTGAGGATGTTTTAAACGAACTGTCCAGTTTATGACCCATGCCGGAATATATTCACAGCAGACGGTGATCACCTGGGGAGGATAAAGACGTGGGATGTTTGGTTAAATGTGACAACTGACAAATGACCTCGCTTGCCTTTTGGCATCTTGTTTCTGTCTCTACGGACGCTTCAATCCCTAAGAAAATGTAAATGTTGCACACCATGTCATGTAACAAAATACCGCGTATTTACTTACAGACCTGATCTTATTCGGTGCGTAAAATCCGTTACTGTGGCGCAAAAAATGAACGCAGTGCTAACTATCTTTCATATAGGAAATTAAAACAGGTATGTGTAACTCCTGCAAAAAAAAGTGAGATATATTAAACTAGACACAGTGTACATACTTTACAACGAAGTCCACTACGGCAAAGGTAAATCACGGGGGAAATCCCCCAAGACTAATAAAATAAAAATAGGGAAACAGCGAAACAACGAACGACTTTTCGATTATACTCAACGTCGTTCGTTGTGTTGTATTATACTTGTTTTATTCTATTATTTTTGGGGGGATTTCCCTTCGGTGATTTACGTTTTCCGTAGTGGAGTTCCTTGTAAGGTACGTACACTGTGTTTGTGTTTTAGTATCAGTCACATTTTCACAGGAGTTACACATATCTAACTGTTTTTATTTCCTGTTGTTACATCCTGATGCAGCCGTTGCTTCTCTTATCGTTCATATAATCAGTATATATATAGTCAGAAGGCCACCAAACCTTACTCAAGACGACTACCACGTTATGGACAGACCAGGACAGGTCATTCTTCTGCGCCTCAGAACAGGACACAATAGATTACGCAACCACATGTATACAAAATTCAAGATTGGTGACTCAGCCATGTGCACATGTGGTTTGGCGTCGCAGACAGCAGAGCACATACTCCAGGATTGCCCAAACTACAACATATCCAGGCGAACCTTCTGGCCTAGAGAGACAACAGTGGAAGATAAACTCTATGGACCGCTGAATGAACTAAAAAAGACTGTTAGATTCATACAAGAGACAACATTGCAGTTATAAACATAATTTAGGCGAACGAAAGAAGAAGAAGATATAATCAGTCACCTGGTTCTAGGGTCGCAGGCCCGGCATTGTTAGGTGTCTTGTAAGGAACGTCACAAATTGCACATACAAGCCCGTGTGACATGTGGCCCTACCAACCATTTATCTGTGATACATCAATTATCTCTAGTGCATGCTACATTTCATATATATACATGTTAAATAAAATCACACACATTATCAAAGTAAAGCCGTGAACATAAACAATACGTATTACTATGTTATAAAGCAGGCAGGCAGGCAGAACGCACGCACGCACTCACACACACACACACACACGACACACACACACTCACACATGTATACACGGAAACATACATACACATTCATACACACATACAGCATTTACACAAACTCTCACAGTTATACACCCACTCAATAAAACACAAACAAATATGCCCTTGCATAAACATATACCCATTCATACATACATACATACAGCATTTACACACACTTTCATAGCTATACACCCACTCATTAACACACACACACATACACACGTACACGCACGCACACCAACCCTCGCATATGCATATACCCATTCACAATCACACACACTCACAAACATTCACTTATGCATAAATATTTCCCCCTCCTTTTCCTCCCTCCCTCTCTCCCTCTCTCATATATTCTCATATATCCTCAATCATACATAAGACAAAGTACACACATACACCCTTCACACACATACACACTCACAGACACACACTCACACACAAACACACACACGTCGCTAGTAGACGCAGCTGACTTGGATATACATAACATAGTGCTCAATACAACATTTTCTATCAGGGTAGAAGTGTCATCTGAGATCTGAAAAAGATGCCACTATACAAACAGTCGTTAGTGTCACAGTGTGATAGAAGTGTCATCTGAGATATGAACAAGATGCCACTAGACAAACAGCCGTTAGTGGGACAGTGTGGTAGAAGTGTCATCTGAGATATGAACAAGATGCCACTAGACAAACAGCCGTTAGTGGTGCAGTGGCTAGCACGCTTGCCTACCGGTACGGTAGTTATAGGTTCGAATTCCCTTCGAGACAGATTTTGAAAATTGACGTGGATCCCAGGTCCCCCAGCCTAAAACGGGTACCATGAAGTGTCTTGGAAAGGAAAAGCGGCAGTTGTAATATTGACCACATTACCCCTTGATTGCCGATTGGTCTCTATAAGTATCTAACACCATATGCCCAATGCAGCTTAACTGATTGAGTGCCAAGAGATGATTGATCGCCTTAAGCAACATCCCGTATCTGCCATGGGCTTATATATCGCCAAAACGTTGTCATTGCAAAATGTTGTCTCAGTTAGAATATTAAAACGGTAGTATTTTCCCTTTAATTTAATATATAATACACCATGTCTGCTACAATATTAGCATCTTGTAGGTATTAACTGTGACACGCCGCCACTTCCCATTTTCCGTCATCTATGTTTGTTCGGTCGAAACCTATTTTTTTGATTGACACTGAATTTGTTTAGGCGTGCAGAAAGGCCCATACTTTAATTAGCGGGATCCCTCTGTCTCTTCAGCTGCTTACAGATTAGGTCCACTAGGGTCATAAATAAAATACTGTTATTTGGAGGAATATCGAATAAGTGAACGTCAACCTAAGCTACGACTGAGCAATTCTTCAGTATTATAGCCAAATATGATAGTTGATATAAAAGAAAACAGACCTCATAAGCAGAAAGTATAAGCAGGGAATAAAGAATAGGTGAACTTAAACCTAAGCTATGACTGATAAGCAGGGATTAGAATAAGTGAATTTCAACCTTTGCTACTGACTGAGCAATGTTTCAGTACAATAGCCAAATATGATAACCGATATAGGGTAAAGAAAACAGACCCCATAAGCAGACAGTATAAGCATGGAATATAGAATAAATGGACTTCAACCTAAGCTATCACTGAGCAGTCCTTCAGTATTATAGCCAAATATGATAGCTGATATAAAAGAAAACAGACCTCATAAGCAGACAGTATAAGCATGGAATATAGAATAAATGGACTTCAACCTAAGCTACTGGTACTATTGGGGTTGGAACTCTTCGCTGGCTTCTGAGGATGGGGACGGAGCGCTTATGGGAATGCCCCGAATGCTGTGATGTCGGTTCCTAAATCAATCAATCAATCAATCAATCAATCAATCAATCAATCAATCAATAAATCAAACCTAAGCTATGACTGAGCTATTAAGAACCACGTGTTTCAAGATGAGGGGTCAGCTCCTGCACGACACGATCATTGGCTTGTTGATTTATGTTATATAAATAAGTAACTGCAGTTTAAAACTGGGCATACCGAGAAATCATTATCATCAGCATATTTCATGCAGATAACCGTGGGCTGTCATGTTTCGCCATCTCAGACGATTACCAGAGTCGTGGATCAGCTTCTGTGTTCTTGTCTCAATTACGTTCCGAAAAGGTTAACCCGGTCAACAAATGCCCGCAGAAGTCGGATGTATCGGCCGAAAGGTGCAATTATTGCAGCTTTGCTGTAAACCGGCACAACGCAATTACGTCCAAAAATTATTCCTGATGGACGCAGAAGAAGCAGTCTCAATTATGTCATATGGCCAAGCCATCCATATATTTATCTCTCTGCCTTCCCCTTGTTCTTTCTTCCCCCTCAATCTTGCCAGCTGTCACCGTGTTCTTTAGTTTATTTCTGCTCATAATTTGACTGCCTACGTCCAATTTCTCTAGAGAAATACAACACTTATTATTGCTAAGATATTGAAGATATCATGACAGAAGATAACTGACAAAGCGAACCAGTTACTGACATCAAAAGCAGACAGCGCATGCACGTTGGGAGATGGTGAAAGCTGGGGTACGTAGAAACATCGGGGAAGATGGAGGTGAGGAGAGGCAAGGGGGAGACTAAGAGAGAAGATGCTGGACAGTTGGACATTATGGCTTGAAGGAACGTCGTTATTAGAAATGATAGGCAGTATATGAAACAGAAGGCCGTGGACAGACATGATCACAGACACCTACGGCAAGAAGTATATAAATAAAATTATGGCTGAAATTAACTTCACATACCAACTGAGAGTGTATTACAACACTATCAACTTGAATCAGATAAATTATTGCGAAAAGCAATTCTATCAGTTGATGTAATCGAAAGGGGATTGCGTTGATAGTGTCACGAGCGCTGTCGGACGACAGTTCGACGCCTACGTTCGTCGTCCGCTAAAGTGAAGGAAGGAGAGAGAGGTGCATTCTGGTCCACAATATGTGGGCCTATCACTCACTATCACTATTACTAAACTATCACAGACTCAATGCATGTCCCCGCTTCGGGACGTGTTTATTTTGCCTTTAATATAAACTGTGGCCGAAAGGAAAAGAGGGCTCTAGCGCTTAAACTTCCTTGCGCTGACGGCGGGGTAGCGGGGTAAACACTTATACCTGTTAATTGGACGTATGCGTTGACTTCTCTTTCAGTAAGCAGTGGCAAACTACTCAAGGTAAAATTGCCGAGAAAAAGCAATCTGGACTTGGGGTTGAAAGCAACGTCCTGCAATGGACATAAATGAATCACACACAAAAAATCACGAGAAGTCAAAGGTAAGCTTGACTAGAACACGATCACAAATAACAAAATGGACGTCATAGCCAACGATATAAATTGCACACAAACAACAAACACAACTACAGCTACATGAAACAACACCAGTGCAAAGGAATAGCAACAGTTTACAAATATAAACTGTTAGTTAATTAGTTAGTTAGTTAATTAATTAGTTAATTAGTTAGTTAGTTAGTTAATTATTTAGTTAGTTAGTTCGTTAGTTAGTTAGCTAGTCAGTTATTTAGTTAGTTTGTTATTTAGCTAGTTAGTTTGTCAGTTAGTTAGTTAGTTAGTTAGTTAGTTAGTTAGTTAGTTAGTTAGTTAGTTAGTTAGTTAGTTAGTTAGTTAGTTAGTTAGTCAGTCAGTCAACAGATCATCCTCATTGCTAGTTAGTCGACAGATCATCATCATTGACCATCGAACCATTCAGTCCACAAGTGCTCAGATCCCCTCCTCAGTAAACCCCACAGCGTGTAGCGGCTCACATCACCAGTTCTGTGTTGGTATATTAATGTTCTTTGGCTTCCTGCATAGTGTTCTTGCTTGGCCACACCGCTTTTAACTTGCTGTTCTCGCATTCTGACCATGGTTATAGATTCACAGTCATCAATTGGTTCTCGCAAACGTCGTACTTCTCATAGAGAACAAAAGTATAAGCTGTATGAGAAGTTCATGTTCACGTCAATGGAATTATAATGTTTAGTTGACATGCTGATGATGGTCTGGCCCTGGAAGACTTGTAGACTGTACATGCCCATTGTATACGCCATGGGACGTATGGAGTATATGCTGGTAAGTCCATAGTAATTTTAGACGAATTTACAAATTAACACCGCAAAGCTGTTTCTACCTCATAAAACCTTCTTTTCCTGCACTAGATCCCTCTTTGATGTATAAGCTTTTAACTAATCCACTCCAAGTCGTCTTATCTTTTGCCATATCCTGCAGCTTACCCCATGTCCTCCCAATATTATTTATCCCTGTTTGTAATTTTCTTCTCCGTGTATTTCAGGTCTTTCGCTATTTCGTTTTCCTTGTGGGTTCAAGACAAGAGAGTGTCTAATTAAACTATCTTTCGGTGTTTTTAACGTGTGTCTTATCCAGCGCCAACTCGTTTTTCAATCGCCTCTTGGTGGTTCACTAGGATTTGTCTAGCTCTCTCCATGAACTCTCCAGTGACACTGCCTTTCTTATTTTCTGTAAATACTGACTGTAAATACTGATTGTACACACTGATTTACTGTACATCTGCAGGTGAACATGAGAGTCGGAATTCACACCGGAACTGTTCTTTGCGGGATTGTCGGTACCGTCCGGTTCAAATTTGACGTCTGGTCCAACGATGTCACGCTGGCCAACATCATGGAGTCTACCGGAGAACCGGGCAAAGTCCACATCTCGGAGGCGACCCGGGAGTTTCTGGTGGATGATTATGACATGGAGGAAGGAGAGGAAGTGGCCGGTAGGATGTGTTCTGTGCTGTCATCGTTCTTCTTATCTACATGTGCATGGTCGTAGACTTCGTTATTATTCTCATGTACATCTTGATCGAATGAACAAACGAATGACTTTATTTGTAATGTGGAGACGGCTCTTGCTATTATTGTTACTTATCCCTCTTATGACTGTAGACGATACTATAGTGCGTTCACGCATGTTTTCCCACGTATAAAATTCCATAACTCAGTAAACAACTGAGGAAACATTATGAGATTTAACCTTATCACTTTGTACAACTAACAACAAATTTTATTCTGGAGTTTTTACAGCAGATCTCAGTGTGTGTTTTTGTTTTTAAAGTGCAGTATATAATTTACGGGTCAGAGACGAAGTGCACATTATGAATTATATTACATCTTCCTACGGAAACATGAGTGTCCAATAATGAATATTCTCCGTGGTGCTCGGGAATTTCCCGATAGAAGCACGTTCCATAGTGGAACGGAAGTGTTCAGGAGTTACCCGAATGTTCGGCTGCGCTCATCAAACCTGACACCCCACATTGTACCAACGCCTTCGGGCGGAGGAGCGCAATTGGGAGGGTACAAGCCTTATCCTGGTGGGAGGAAATGTAACTTAAGATGAAATGTCATGGCAGAGAAGACCAGGCCCTTAGCCTTGGTCGACAACTAGTCTAGGATGGAAACTCCAACAGGCGGACAGTTAGGGCATTGCTCTGATGATCCTTCAGCTTCTTCAACTGGTCTTGCTCGAGATGTTTTGGTGTTACATTTCCTCTGGAGTGAACTAGGCAGGCAGAGAGAGGTATCATGCTGCATGGGCTAACAGATGCTACAATTCAACCCAGACTTTGTGCAATGGAGAGTTACAACTCCATCCATGTCTGGTTGCAGGTATGCATTTGGGGGGGGGGGGTGGAGGGGGTGGGGGGGGGGGGGGGCAATGTAACAAACTATCGCCTGTCAAGACGGCAAGGGGCCACCACTCTTCTTATCGCCTTTGTTTTGACAACTGAAGTTAAATGTCTTGCTGTTATTGTTCGTCGTCTACTTTCTCTTGTTCAATGCCATAAGGGGCAGATAATCGCTTCTCTTCGGACCAAGTAATCTAAAAAAATGGTCTTTATGGCTGACATGTTCCCGTATAATAGAACCGTTGACAATTTTAAAACCAACATTTCCGCTTCTTGAAATCAGGGGTTCATACGTCATACGCAAAGAACATTGTTTCCTTTTTATATCTATAACAAGTTCCCTTTGATTACCCGCCTTCTGACACTGTTATTGTTTATGATGTCTTTATTATTTAAAGCTTAAAATGCCACACTGTTACACTCTTGTATCCGCTGCCGTCCCAACATATTTTTGTTTTGATACGATTCGCAGCAGCGTATAACACATACAGTTAGCAACAGTCATTTAGACAACGTATAGAAACATTGGGGATGAAAGTGTAAGCTTATTTTTGCCTCTGGGCAGTGGATTGAAGTTTTCTGATTGTTCTTGTTCTTGTTGTTGTTGTTGTTGTTGTTATTGTTGTTGTTGTTGTTGTTGTTGTTGTTGTTATTGTTGTTGTTGTTGTTGTTGTTGTTGTTGTTGTTGTTGTTGTTCTTCTTCTTCTTCTTCTTCTTCTTCTTCTTCTTCTTCTTCTTCTTCTTCTTCTTCTTCTTCTTCTTCTTCTTCTTCTTCTTCCTCCTACTCCTCTGCCTTCTCCACAACCTCTTCCTATTCTTCCTCTTCGGCCTCTTCTTTGCCGTCGTCTTCGTCTTCTTCTTCCTTCTTCTACTTCTCCTTCTTATGTGTCGTCTTCTGTCCTTTAACACGCATTGAGGCACAAGCCATGAACGAAATCACGCCAAGGCGTCATGTCTCTTGAAATCACCTGCAGCTCTCGCCATGTCCTCCCACTATTATCCATCTCTGTAATTCTCTTCACCATGTGTTCTTAGGTCTCCCGCTATTTCGTTCACCTTGTGAATTCCGGACAAGAGAGTGTCTAATAACATTGTCCTCAGGTTTTCTGCACGGGTTTTGATTCAATAAAAGAGAAACAAATAGCTGTTGAGCAGCCTAGGAGTATTATAAGAATATTCCACAAATTTTTTTTTAATTTCATGATTTCTTGAATAAGAGTATGTTTTCAAAAACGAATTAACCGAGGAATGTTATTTAGCTGCAACATTACATGTTTCTTCTGTTATGTTTATGTAACTGTAACTGTGGTCTATTATACTTTTCATTTCATTTCACATTTCTGGACTCACTTTATAGAACTTATTTTAGATCTCAGCCAATGATCAAGGAAGTGCTGGCGCTGTTGGAAAGACGTGCAGCATGTTTTCCAATATTCTATTTGGGTTTTAACGATTTACGACAAGATATTTTTGGCAGTTACATGAACGCATTTAACGACGTGACACTTTTATGAAAACTGGAAAGAAGGGTGAAGTTCAAAGTAGGGGAACAAGGAATGGACAAATTATACATATATAACATCGATAGATGGATAAATGATACATATATAACATCAAGCTACGGACACATGATACACACATAACATTGAGAGACGGACACATGATACATATATAACATTGAGAGATGGACACATGATACATATATAACATCACGAGAGGGACAAGTGTTACATACATAACATGAAGAGATTGCCAATGATACATATATAACATCAAGCTACGGACACATGATAAATATATAACATTGAGAGATGGACACATGGATACATATATACCATTGAGAGATGGACACATGATACATATATAACATTGAGAGACGGACACATGATACATATATAACATTGAGAGATGGACACATGATACATATATAACATTGAGAGATGGACACATGATACATATATAACATTGAGAGATGGACACATGATACATATATAACATTGAGAGACTGGACACATGATACATATATAACATCGAGAGACGGACACATGATACATATATAACATTGAGAGACTGACACATGATACATATATAACATTAGAGATACGGACACATGATACATATATAACATTGAGAGACGGACACATGGATACATATATAACATTGAGAGACGGACACATGGATACATATATAACATTGAGAGACGGACACATGATACATATATAACATTGAGAGACGGACACATGATACATATATAACATTGAGAGACGGACACATGATACATATATAACATTGAGAGACGGACACATGATACATATATAACATTGAGAGACGGACACATGGATACATATATAACATTGAGAGACGGACACATGATACATATATAACATTGAGAGACGGACACATGATACATATATAACATTGAGAGACGGACACATGATACATATATAACATTGAGAGACGGACACATGGATACATATATACCATTGAGAGACGGACACATGATACATATATACATTGAGAGACGGACACATGATACATATATAACATTGAGAGACTGGACACATGATACATATATAACATTGAGAGACGGACACATGATACATATATAACATTGAGAGACGGACACATGATACATATATAACATTGAGAGACGGACACATGATACATATATAACATTGAGAGACGGACACATGGATACATATATAACATTGAGAGACGGACACATGATACATATATAACATTGAGAGACGGACACATGATACATATATAACATTGAGAGATGGACACATGATACATATATAACATTGAGAGACGGACACATGATACATATATAACATTGAGAGACGGACACATGATACATATATAACATTGAGAGACGGACACATGATACATATATAACATTGAGAGACGGACACATGATACATATATAACATTGAGAGATGGACACATGATACATATATAACATTGAGAGATGGACACATGATACATATATAACATTGAGAGATGGACACATGGATACATATATAACATTGAGAGATGGACACATGATACATATATAACATTGAGAGATGGACACATGGATACATATATACCATTGAGAGATGGACACATGATACATATATAACATTGAGAGACGGACACATGATACATATATAACATTGAGAGACGGACACATGATACATATATAACATTGAGAGATGGACACATGGATACATATATACCATTGAGAGACGGACACATGATACATATATAACATTGAGAGACGGACACATGATACATATATAACATTGAGAGACGGACACATGATACATATATAACATTGAGAGACGGACACATGATACATATATAACATTGAGAGACGGACACATGATACATATACAACATTGAGAGACGGACACATGATACATATATAACATTGAGAGACGGACACATGGATACATATACAACATTGAGAGACGGACACATGATACATATATAACATTGAGAGATGGACACATGGATACATATATAACATTGAGAGACGGACACATGATACATATATAACATTGAGAGACGGACAAATTATACGTATATAACTTCAAGAGATGGACTTATGATTCATATATAGCATCAAGAGAGAGACACATGATACATATACAACACTCACTCACTCACTCACTCACTCACTCACTCACTCACTCACTCACTCACTCACTCACTCACTCACTCGCTCGCTCGCTCACTGACTGACTGACTGACTGACTGACTGACTGACTGACTGACTGACTGACTCACTCACTCACTCACTCACCCACTCACCCACCCACTCATCCACTCACCCACACACGACCTCTCTACTACCTACCTACCACTTATCTACCTACTACATACCTAACTACAATCACACCTACCTAGTACTACCTACCTATCCAGCTAACTACATAGCTACATGCCTGCCTACTTATCTACCAACCTGGATACCTGGAATCCTAATTACTGCTTACTTCCATTTAGACCTATCCACATACCTACCTACCCACATACCTACCTAACCATCCCATCCACCAACTATATACGAGCTACCTACTACCAGTTTTACTACTTACCTACCTACCTACCTACCTACCTATCTACCTTTCCGCCTACCCACATATCCTCTTAACCACTCATCAATACATCCTCTACCTACTACCTACTTACCATTTATCTACCTTTTACATACCTAACTACCTACCTACTGATTACCTATCAACATACTACCTACCTAGCTTCCTACATGTCTACATGGCTGCCTACTTATCTACCTTCTTGGATACCAGCATACCTAACTCGAGCCTACCTACCTGCCTACCTACCTTTCCACCTACTCACATACCGACCTACCCACATACCTACCTAACCACCCACTCAACATCTATCTACTACCTACCTATCACCTAGCAAAGCTGATGAAATTCAGGGCTTTGCTGACAGGCATGATATGAAAAACTTCTACGGCTCACTGAAAGCAGTCTATGGTCCTACATCACCAGGCATAGTTCCCCTCCTCAGTGCAGATGGGGGAACATTGGTCACCGATATGAAAGACATCCTTCAGCGCTGGGCAGAACATTTCAGCAACATCTTAAATGCAACTTCCTTCTTCGATGATGAAACCATCAACTGCCTTCCTCAAGTTCCCTTCAATGATACACTTGATGACCTGCCAACCATAGTGGAAGTAAACAAAGCCATCCAGCAACTCTCCAGCGGCAAGGCACCTGGTCCTGACTCCATCCCAGCAGAGATATACAAAGCAGGTGGGCCGGTCCTAACAGAGCAGCTTCACCAAGTCTTTACAAACATATGGGTGAACGAGACCATGCCACAAGATTTCAAGGACGCGTCAATAGTCCACCTTTACAAACGAAAAGGAAACCGCCAATCCTGTGACAACCACCGAGGCATCTCCTTGCTTTCAATTGCAGGGAAGATACTCGCCAGAATTCTTCTCAATCGCCTCACGGCCCATCTTGATCAAGGTCTTCTTCCTGAGAGTCAATGTGGCTTCAGAAAAGAACGTGGAACTGTTGACATGATTTTCGCTGCAAGACAGCTGCAAGAGAAATGTCAGGAACAGAACTGCGAAATGTTCTCCACTTTCATTGACCTTACCAAGGCTTTTGATACAGTCAGCAGAGAAGGACTGTGGAAGATTATGGCAAAATATGGCTGTCCACGAAAGTTTGTCCAAATAGTGCGGCTATTTCATGATGGCATGCAGGCAAGAGTACAGGAAAATGGTGAACTGTCTGAGCCCTTTCCTGTCACCAATGGAGTGAAACAAGGATGTGTCCTGGCACCAACACTGTTCAGCCTCATGTTTTCAGCTATGTTGACGAATGCCTTCGAGAACAACGACATTGGAATAGACATCAACTACCGCATGGATGGAAAGTTATTCAATCTCAGAAGGCTGAAAGCTAAAACCAAAATTGACAGCGACACCGTCAGAGAGCTCCTGTTTGCTGATGATTGCGCTCTATACGCCAACTCAGAGGCGGACATGCAACATAATGTTTCAGCTTTCTCACATGCCTGTGCCAACTTTGGGCTCAATATCAATTTGGAGAAGACTGTAGTTATGTACCAGCCAGCTCCAGGGAATAATCACACTGTGCCGAATATCAAAGTGAATGGTCATAGTCTAAGTGTTGTGGACAAATTCACCTATCTTGGCAGCACTGTGTCACAAGCTGCCACAATTGATGATGAAGTGAATGCAAGAATCTCCAAGGCCAGCGCGGCCTTTGGCAGACTGTACAAGAATGTATGGGACAGAAATGGAATAAGCCTGCAAACAAAGCTGAAAGTCTACAAAGCAGTTGTATTATCCACACTGCTATATGCTTGTGAAACCTGGACTGTTTATCAGCGACACGCTAGGAAATTAAACCACTTCCACACAGTCTGCCTTAGGAAGTTACTGAAGATTAAATGGCAAGACAAGATCTCAGACACTGAAGTCCTAGAAAGAGCGTCCATGCCCAGTATCCACACTGTACTAATGAAGAATCAGATTCGCTGGGCTGGTCACTTGACTCGCATGCCAGATCACAGGCTCCCTAAACGAATTTTTTACGGCGAGTTGCGTTGTGGTAAACGCTCCCAAGGGGGCCAGAGGAAACGCTTTAAAGACACTGAAAATCTCACTGAATGCTTTTGGAATTAATCATGACACCTGGGAGACTGCAGCCAGAGACCGAAATTCGTGGCGTACATCATTACGCAAGGGTGCAGTCACTTGTGAGGCAACCAGGACTGCAAAAGCTGTGAAGAAAAGACAGAACAGAAAAACCACTGCAGAAAATCCTCCTCCCAAACGTCAAGCATTCTTTGCCCACATTGTCAAAGAACATTTCGAACCAAAATAGGCCTTATCAGCCATCTTAGAACTCACGGCTCCATACCTTCAACCCCACTGGATGAAATGAATGGTCATCATCATTCTTGATGGACAAACAACAACAACAACCTACCACCCACCTACTATATACCTACCTACTACATATCTACATACCTATCAACATATTACCTACTTGCCTAGCCACCTAGGTACCTACCTACCTATCTACATTCCTACCTAATACCTACCTACCTGCTACCTGTAAACTCCGTACCTACCTTTATCTGCCTGCATAGATGACAGTAGTGAACGGAGTGAAGATAAGCACCTAGTGGCAATGAATAATGCATTAAAGGCTGTCACGAAAGGCGTTTGGAAAATAGACAATTGGAAGTTAAAACAAACGTATAGAAGACAATAGCACTTGACATCAAGTGGTATATTGCTCAGTTGTTTTACTATAATGAACCACGTCATGAAGAACACAAAAAGAAATATCACGACAAATACATGTATTCGCTAACTGAAAGGTTATGTATTCGTGTGTACGAGTAGGAGGTTGAAACAAGTTAGTTGCTTATCCTTAAAAGAACGTCGCAGTCAACCACAGCATTTAGTGGCTGTTCATTATATGTTGAGAACTTTATGTTCAATAGTTTGCCTTTGCTTTCTGAACGATCGGCACTCATACCATTTAATGAACACCAACAAGAGCCCGCAGCTGTGTTTCGAACGCGGTATGCGGGATTACGAATTGCGGCCGTAATTCCTTCGCCACAGAGTAGGACAGATAGAGCAGACAAATGAACTTTATCAGTGAAAATCCTAAACAAGAGAGGCAGTGGAAGGCAGAGAAAGATGTACGTGGACAGGTTAAACTGCTGGGCAAGGAATACTAGTGTTAGTGACGCAAACTTCGTCACAATATGTATCGATTTAAGCGGGTTATCATCGCCCATGTCTGCTCCTGAACTGACACCTGAAGAAGGAGAAGGAGAAGGAGAAGAAGAAGAAGGAGAAGGAGAAGAAGAAGAAGAAGAAGAAGAAGAAGAAGAAGAAGAAGAAGAAGAAGGAGAAGGAGGCAGATGATGAGGAGGTGGTGGATGATGAGGAGGAGGTGGATGAGGGAGAGGATGGGGCGGAGGAGGAGGAGAAGAAGAACGATGAAAGGATGATATAATCACACTGCAACTGCTATCCATTAGTATTGGAACTCTTCGCTGGCTGGTGAGGATTAGGACGGTGCACGTATGAGAAGGTCCGAGTGCTGAGATGTTAGTTCTCAACTCAACATCTAGCCAACATTCGATTGCATTTTCTTGATAGAAGACAAATTGGCATGAATTGTGAAATGGAACACATTGTAGAGGCAGCCGCTGGCAAGGCTTTCTTATCATATCCGGTTTGGCATATCGGTGACAATCTGACGCAACACCGCCCAGCTGTATGCATATATTATGATTACTGTCTTGCGAGCATTTCTGTAGAGTTTGTAATTCTTGCATTCTGTCTCAGATATCCACTCACTCACCCACTCGCTCGCTCGCTCGCTCGATGACTGACTCACTGACTGACTGACTGACTCAATATTCACTCGCTCACTCCCTAACTCACTCACTCACTCACTCACTCACTCACTCACTCACTCACTCAATCACTCACTCACTCTTTGTATAAAACTAACTACTTACCTACCTGCCTGTCTACCTACATACCCACACACCCACTTACCTACTCACCTACCTACCCACCCACTCACCTACTCACCTACCCCCCACCCACCCACCCACCCACTCACCTACTACTACTACCCACCCAACCACCCACTCACCTACTCACTACTACCACCCAACCACCCCTCACTACTCACCTACCTACCCACCCCACTCACCTACCTCACCCTCACCTCACTACTCACCACTACCACCACTCACCTCACCCTACTCACACTCACCTACTCACTACCTCACCACCACCCACTCACCTACTACCCAACAACCCACTCACCTACTCACCTACCTACCCACCCAACCACCCACTCACCTACTCACCTACCTACCCACCCAACCACCCACTCACCTACTCACCTACCTACCCACCCAACCACCTACTCACCTACCTACCCACCCAACCACCCACTCACCTACTCACCTACCTACCCACAAAACCACCTACTCACCTACCTACCCACCCTACCACCCACTCACCTACTCACCTACCTACCCACCCAACCACCCACTCACCTACTCACCTACCTACCTACCCAACCACCCACTCACCTACTCACCTACCTACCCACCCAACCACCCACTCTCCCACCCACCTACATACCCACCCACTCACCCACTCACCTACTCACCTACCTACCCACCCAACCACCCACTCACCTACTCACCTACCTACCCACCCACCCACCCACCCACCTACCTACCTACCTATCTATCCGTTTGTGTACCTACTTACCTGTCTGGATGCGCGTCTATCGACCTACCCGTCTGTCTGCCTGCATATCTACCTACCTGTCTGCCTCTCCTGCCTGCCAACCTTCAAGTACTACCGACCAGTGGTTATTACTCAGCCGGCAGTGAATGGCTGGTTACAGAATGAAAAGCAAGAATACGATGACAGATCGGCTCCATATCCTATCAATGTACCTGGGTGACAATACCCCTGTTCTTAATTAGAACCAGACCCATGTCAGAGGAGTTTCAAGCCTAATACCCAACACCACCCCACCATGTAATCAGCCAGGGAATTATATTGGAAACACATCGCCGCGTGTAGGCTGGGACTCTCAAATGCCAGACCCGATATCTCACTCGGGATAAATGGTCGTATCGTTATCTGTCTGCTGCGAATGTGATAATGATAGCCGAGACAGATTTATCAGCCGGGGATTATAACAGCTGAAGACAACTCCATGGCAGATACTGGAGTGGGAGGGTGTGCGGTGATACGGCGTCGCATATACTAGGTCGTGTCGACGTGGAGTGTGCCCTGGCTGAGAAAATAGATGCGGTGCATGACTTTCTGACCGACCGTTGTGTACGTGTTTACAGTTGTGATCACGGCCGCCGGAGATCAGCATGGCCGAATGGATAAGAGCACTCGCTATTAAACTTCCAGTGTGCTGATATCGAGGTAGCGGATTGACCTCTACACCGGTTAATTGAGCTAAAACGTTGACTTCTCGTCCTTGACTTGAGGACGTAAATTACAAGTACCTCAGAAGGTGGACTGGGTTCTCCTGATGGCGAGGGACACTGGTAATAGGGAAAGCTTATCTACACGCAACATTCAGTCCAGAGTACTAGAAGTAGCAGCACGTATATGGATTATGCTTGAGTTCAAGGCGAGAGAGCGAAAAATAACATCACGGCCGCTGAAGAGTTACTCAATCCCTTGACAGGTTTCCTGAACATATGTATACATTTGATTTTTATTACCTCAGAAAGAAAACAAAAAAATAGGCATTTCCTCATTGCCTTGTGTAACAGAGCAAATCCACAATGTGAAAAGAGAAAATCTTGATTCCTCATTGTATTGTGTGACAGAGTAACTGCAAAATGTAAATTAAAAAAGCTTGATTCCCATGGCATTGTGTGACAGAGCAAAACAACAATGAAAAGGACGATCTTGATTCCCCGCCAGAAATATGACACATATTATCAACTGATAGAACACGTAACAATCTTCAGACTCCGCACAGGACACAGCAGGTTGCAGTACCACATGTTTAATAAACGAAAGATATGAGATACCGATGAGTGTAACAGCAGAACTGGTGAAATGGCAGCTAAATATGTGTGGCAGCATTGTCCAACATATGCAGAAGGGAGAACAGTATTTTGGCCTAAACCCGCGTCTTTTGAGTTATGGAGATGTCGAGAAGCTTGCATTGACTGCTTTTTTTGTTGTTGATTAATTCATGTTGACATTTGCAGGTGAACGAAGAAATATAAGAATAATTATCCATCGTCTTATGCAGTAATACCGGAACATGAACAGAGGAATGTTTTATTCCTTAATATCTTGTGTAAAACCACAAAGTAAACAGAAAAAGCCTTGATTCCACCATGTTTTATGCAATCTTTGTTTTTAAAAATAAATAGACTGAAATCACAATGGGAACAGAGGTAATCTCGATCTCCATTTTCATGTGTGACAGAGTGAAACCACAATGTGAACACATAAAATGTTGATTCCCCATTATCCTGTATGGCAGAAAGAAACCACAATCCAAACAGATAAAGTATTGATTCTCCAATGTCTTGTGTGATCGAGTAAAACCACAATGCGAACAGAAAAAAGTGTTGATTCCCAATTGCCTTGTGTGATAGAGTAAAACATGACGTCAGCATAGAAAATGTTGATTCCCCATTGCCTTGTGTGATCGAGTAAATCCACAATGAGAACAGAGAAAATGTTGATTCCCCATTGCTTTGTGTGATCGAGTAAAAACACAATGCGAACAGAAAAAAGTGTTGATTCCCAATTGCCTTGTATGATAGAGTAAAACATGACGTCAGCATAGAATATGTTGATTCCCCATTGCCTTGTGTGATCGAGTAAATCCACAATGAGAACAGAGAAAATGTTGATTCCCCATTGCCTTGTGTGATCGAGTAAAAACACAATGCGAACAGAAAAAAGTGTTGATTCCCAATTGTCTTGTGTGATTGAGTAAACCACAATGAGAACAGAGAAAATGTTGATTCCCCATTGCCTTGTGTGATTGAGTAAAACCACAATGAGAACAGAGAAAATATTGATTCCCCATTGCCTTGTGTGATTGAGTAAAACCACAATGAGAACAGAGAAAATGTTGATTCGACATTGTCTTGTGTGACAGAAATAAACTACAAAGCGAACAGAGAACATGCTGATTCCCCAGTGTCTTGTGTGATAGAGTAAAACCACAATGTGGCAGAGAAAATGTTGATTCCCCATTATCTTGTGTGATACAGTAAAACCACATGTGAACGGAGCAAATGTTGAATCACCATTATCTTGTGTGACAGAGTAAGCTCACAATGCGAACAGAGAAAATTTTGATTCCCCTTTGTCTTATGTGATTGGATAAAACCACGACAGTCAGCATAGAAAATGTTTATTCCCCATTGTCTTGTGTGAAAGAGCAAAACCACAATGTGAACAGAGCCCAGCGATGTTATTCAAGATTCTTATATTGACAAAAAATGTTCCCCCTGAAACGATAAAAGCTAACGTAATGAATCCACAGATGAACCGACCTGATAGCACAAAAATTGGCAGCAATGCAGAAGCAGAGCAAAATGGTTATACCATCAAATGAAATATGCGAAAATAGAAATTCTATAGAGAACGGCATTTTATCGCTGGAATCAGCACAGAAATAGCATTTGATGTGATAGTTACCAGACACATGGGAAGACATAAACAGTTGAAGAGGGCGGAGGGGAAGAATGCATGCAGAAAAACGAAGAGAAAGCAACAAGTTCAGTGAAAGTAAGTAGGCAGAGAGGTGGGAGGCTGTACAGGTGGGATAATTACATATACAAATACATAGATATGAGAACCAAGTGGCTTAGAGTTAGACGTCCGCCTCTGACTCCAAACGTACCAGATGCATTGACAGTTGGGAGAATATCTGTTCCAGAAAACAGCAAACAAATACGTGGCCTCTTTCCCCTCCTTGGTACTGGATTAGACGCTTAGCGTTTACGGATAAGGGCGACAAAATAAGAGATCCCGTGTGCACGCTCAACATCCTCATGTACCCCTTCGGGTGGTGTCGGCGATCATGTTCCCCCACAGCTACTTGCCTTCTGTGTTCTTGATAATTTCGACTCGTCGATCATCTTCCTTACCAGAATGTCAACACCGGGCTTTATGTTCTTCCTCTGTCGACCTCTGTCTCGCGTACCTACTCATTCCTTGGCAGTTCGAAATGGCAAAGAGTAGGCCGACTTGGACGCAGTTCTGACAACATTTCTAACAAGTAGAAACTCCTCTCACATATAGTAATAGGGAGATGCCGACAGCGAAGCACATTTTTAGCCTCTTCTGCAAGTTATCTTCCAATGGACTGTATGCCCTCAACCAAATCACGTCCCACAAGCTGCGAAGGTGTAGTAGTTAGTGCGGTTGGCTGCCGAGATAGGGGAGTGCGTTCAATCCCCAGCAGAGGCAGGAATGTTTTTGCAAAAAAATAAAAATAGCAGGGATTGATGATCACGAAGCTTGGCACAGTAATTCCAATCATACACTAAAATAATCTGCGGTAGGAGAACTGGCAAATGTTCGAGATCTTATTTGCAGGCTATGGTAACAACGATGTTCTGCAACAGAAGTACTAGATTACTTGTAAGGTATATCGCTAGGTAAACAGGCAGGTAGGTAAGTGACTAGGCAGCTGGTAGGTAGCTATGTAGGTAGTTAGGTTAGAGAAGCTTTCATAGCATTGGGAAATATTTCAAAGTTAAAGACAGTTACATTTAGCACAAAACTTAGAATTGTTGACTTCAGTGCCAGTGGGTTCTGCTGTATATGTCAGAAACATTGGAGAAATACTAAACTACAACCATTGACTAACTGGTGCCCGCATAGAAAAGTGCGAGTCAAATGGTATAACAGAATCACATCTTATGGTATGAAAGAATCACCAATGTCGAGCTCATGGAGTGAATTAAACAAATCCCAGTGAACTCCCATTCTCATTGGCACCTTGCCGTCTTGACAGACGATAGTTTGATATATTTTGCTACAAAAAAGGCATTTTAACTACATGCCATTGCGGTAGCGAATGTGGCTGATCAGGCTAATTCGCGCTGTAGATGTTTGTCCGCAATGGATGCATGTGAACACATGGTCACTTTCACCGTCACGCACCATATGACGTCTCACGCACTCAGTGTGGGACCTATCTGAAATCACGTTCTCCTTTGTCTTTATCCCATTTCTGATATTTGCCCTCCATGCAACAGGTTCGGCGGCGACTTGCTCCCAATGTGCATTACCAATGCCTGTATCAATCATGTCCTGCTTACACACATCTTTGTATCGTAGTAGAGGTGACCCCGAGATCTCTTACCCATCTGTAATTCACACAAAAAAACTTGAACTTTGTTATTCTACCATCATCCACCCTCCTAACATATCCTATCTAAGTCTACGAAGACTGAGCATGGAACAAACGTCACACAACCTGATCTTTCAAATACTTCAGTATTTGTGATTTTGTCTTGCCACGTAACACCCAGTGAACTTAAGAGGGGAGAAACAGACACTAGCGCTTGATAGGACTACACACAGAGAAAACCCGG
This sequence comes from Cepaea nemoralis, assembly GCA_014155875.1. NCBI lineage: Eukaryota > Metazoa > Mollusca > Gastropoda > Stylommatophora > Helicidae > Cepaea > Cepaea nemoralis. Next base: position 92,003 of record JACEFZ010017146.1, on the reverse strand, counting down.
GGAAAATATAACTATACAATCTATATTATAGAATCCATAAAGCAAATGAAATAGCCAGGGACCTAAAGCACACAGACACAGGGAAGGGAATTAGAGATGAATAATATTGGGAGGACATGGTGAGAGCTGCAGGAGATAGTAGAAGATAGAACGACTTGCCGTGGTTTGGACGGGGTCTTATGCTTCAATGGGGGTTACAAGGCAGAAAGCGAGAGGTAGGCATATAAACATAGAGACTTTAAACGTGGGAATGCAATGTTTGTGTTGGAAAGATGCAAGGAAGTGGGGGATAGGAAAAGAAGTCAACAGGTAAACGAGTAAGAAACTACATACGTCTTAGTAAAATTTGATAGATGTAACCCGTACAATCTCAGGTAAATCCAAGGTAGACGAGTGCGTGGCATGCCAACATGCAAACGTCTGCTACAACCCTGTTAGCCAACTTCCTAGCATACTTCATTGACGTGCTCGGCGTCGTTGACCTCGCCAGGTAGATAGCACCTTGTTTCCGCTCAGCTGAAGGAGTTGCGGTGTTTGCTTTTGGAGCCTTTAGAAGAAACTGTAAACGTCTGAAAAATTGCCGTTGTCATTGGCGCGCGCGCACGCTGCGCGCGCGTGTGTGTGTGTGTGTGTGTGTAAGGGGGGGTGTGGGTACGTGATTGCCTCAATATCAGCATTAAGAGGTGCTCGTCTCCACCACGCAAACACCCAGCTCTCTAATGAAGTCGCCCATAATTACCGGCGCTCATGGCCTGTGCCGGCCCACGTTTGGATAAACACTCAGCGCGATCACTTCGACAGGCAACGATGGCAATTTACCGTTCTGACAAAATGGCACACAGTCAGCTGTTCTACAGCAGCAGCAGCAGCAGCAGCAGCAGCAGCAGCAGCAGTAGTAGTAGTAGTAGTAGTAGTAGTAGTAGTAGTAGTAGTAGTAGAGTAGAGCAGCAGCAGCAGTTGTAGCAGTAGCAGCCGCAGCATCAGCAGTCGTAGTAGTAGTAGTAGTTGTAGTAGTAGTTGTAGTAGTAGTAGTAGTAGTAGTAACGCAGCAGCAATAGCAGTAGCAACAGCAGCAATCGTATAAGTAGTAGTAGTAGTAGTAGTAGTAGTAGTAGTAGTAGTAGTAGTAGTAGTAGTAGTAGTAGTAGTAGTAGTAGTAGTACACACAGGTTACACATTAATTCACATATACATATATTGTAATTCACACACACACACACACACATACACACTCGCACGCACATACACACACACGGCGTGAACACCTCTGTGAAAAAATAACACGTACCCAATGCCAGCATTCCGCTGTGCTCCTTCTCCACCACGCAAACACTGCCCCCCACCTCCGCTCTAATGACGACGCCCATAATTACCGGCGCTCATGGCCTGTGCCGGCCCACATTATGGATAAACACTCACCGTGATCACTTCCACAGGCAACGATGGCAATTTCCCGTTCTGGCAAAACTGCACCCAGTCCGTGGATCTGCTTTAGAGGATTAATGCAAGGCGACACAGCCCAGTCAGTCCCTCTCTCTCTCTCTCTCTCTCTCTCTCTCTCTCTCTCTCTCTCTCTCTCTCTCTCTCTCTCTCTCTCTCTCTCCCCTCTCTCCCTCTCTCCCCTCCATCCTTCCACGTGCAGCATTCTTTAAGGCAATACTGGGTTCATAATAAGGCTGGTGGTGAAATGAGGTGTTTTCCTTCTCCTGGGCCTAGTTGCAAGTCCAGATTATTGGTTTAATTAGTGATATTTCATGGTCGGGGTAGCTTTACTTGTTGATGTCTAGGTCACTATGTTGCCTACTATTTTTTTATTTTTTATTTTTGTTTATTTTAGGAGGTGGAAGTTATGATTCATAAAAAAATGACCACTGTATTAGTTTCATTTCGTGAGGACCAGAAAATCACATTTTGTAAATAACATAATCTAGTGTCAGATGTAGTAGAGCATGCTTTGATTAAATGTGATACTTTTCTGCTCTTGAAGACAGGCATAATCCAATCTTCTTAACTGCCAGCTATGTTGCAATGTGAAGGAATCCATTGTCTTACAACGGGTTTGGATTCCTGGCACAGTTCATGTAGTGCTGCTCTTAGGTCTGCTAGTTCTGCATTATTTGAGCTGTTAACTGATTCAGTGCCTAAGCCAAATGTGACAATTTAGACGAAGGACGGTATATCGATATAATGGGGTTAATTGTTTTGTTTCGTAGCATCTTCTGCAATTTCAATGCTCATCATCAAGGTGCCATGCCGACTGGCGTGGGCGTTCATGACTCTCCACAGATCTCGGTCTTTGGTTTTCTGGATCAACTCTGCTGTTGATTTTCCTCCATGCCACCGTCCCAATCTATCCAGCATCATTTCTCGTGATCTGCCTTTGCCTCCCCTCCCCTCGATCTTTCAAGTTGTCACTAAGTTCTCCAACGCCTCTCTTCTCATCACATGAAGCTGCTTGTCTCTTTCTTATTTTTTTATATAATGTTCTAGTTTCATTAGCCTCTTTCAGGCATTCGTTGTTAGTTACTTTGGCAGTCCAAGGAATTCGCAACATTCGTCTAGTGAACCACATCTCTGTTGCTTCCAATCTCTTCTTCAATGCTCAGTGAATGGAAATTTACAATATAATACTTGTTCGTATATCATGCTTGATATTAGTAGAATGACTCTTCGCTGGCTGTTGAACAAGGAGGCGAAGCGCGTATGGGAATTCCTGAGTGCAATGGTGGTCGGTTCTCAGCTCAACTCAACTCAACTCAACCCATGTTTGATCCAAATCTACTGTTTGCTTGGCATTGAATCAGTTAAGTATTGAAGCAACTGACTTGCATCTGTGAAGAGAGCTATTTGTTTCCCATTATATTTCTCTGTCAACAACTTTGTTTCCGCCTCAGTTCTAAAACAACAACATTATCTGCTTGACGTTGATGAACATGACGTTAATTTCCCAAAAACTGTTCGCAAACATGTAACGTACTCTCTACAGGCTGTCCAGACCAGAGTGTCTCAAGCAAAAGCACAGCTCTCCGTTAGAAGCTGGAAAACACGCAAGTTCTATGGCCTGGCTTTGGCCGTGAACGACCGATAAGATGTTGATTATTTACAAAAACAACAACTACAAAACAGGACACGTGAACCAAGAATCTCTTTCTGACGCAGTGGGTGTAACACGTCAGTGTGTTTTCTTTTGGTATGACATGATTGCGGTCTTATCAGTCGGCACATCGTCACTTTTATCGCCCGGTCCGTCCTGTTTTCATAACTACGCTAAATATAATTTAAACAAGAAGTTATTAGTTGATTTCAGTTGAGTTAAGTTGAATTAAGAAACGACATCACTTCACCCAGGACATTCCCACATGCACTGCTTCCCCATGTTCAACAGCCAACAACAGTCGTAAATTATCACGAAACTACAGGTTATTGAGTCTAAGTTGTTATGAAATAACATGTCACTTCATGTTATTATGTCTGAGAAGTTATGAAATAATGTCAATTCATGGTATTCAGTCCGAGTTGTTATGAAATAATATGTCACTTCTGGGTCTTGAATCCGAACAGTTATTAAATAATATGTTACTTCTGGATCTTCAATCCGAGAGGTTATGAAATAATGTCACTTCTGTGTATCCAGTTGGAAAACATTAATGAGAAATATTTTGAATACGTCACACGCCTACAAATCTTGCTAATTGACCGTTCATAAACACATTCTTAGGAAACTGATATAGTGAACAGACAACCTTGCCTGGAAAAGTAGTAGGAGCAGCAGCAGTAGAAGTAGTAGTCGTAGTAGTAGTAGTAGTAGTAGTAGTAGTAGTAGTAGTAGTAGTAGTAGTAGTAGTAGTAGGAGGAGGAGGAGGAGAAATTAGGAGGAGGAATAGGAGGAGGAGGAGTAGGAGGATGAGTAGGAGGAATAGGAAGAGTAGTAGGAGGAGGAGTTTGAGTATGAGTAGTAGGAGTAGGAGTAGTAGGCGTATTAGGAGTAATAGGAGTAGGAGTTGTAGGAGAAGGAGTAGTAGGAGAAGGAGTAGTAGGAGTATGTGAAGTAGGGGTAGGAGGAGTGGTAGGAGGAGGAGTAGCAGTAGAAGGAGTAGGAGTAGGAGGAGTAGGAGGACGAGGACGAGGAAGAGGAGGAGGAGGACGGGGAGGACTAGTAGGAGTAGAAGTAGCAGCAGCACTGTTCCAACGTCGCAGCAATGGGTCGCCCCATGACTGCTCCACTCTGGTGCCAACGAAAAACTAAACGAAAAGCTCATAACTGTCTGTCGTGAACTCGTGAAGGAAACAGGCCGTCCTTCGATTGAATGTGGGGTTCATTGTTAAAGAGACGACTATCAGACTAACACAAGCGGCACGCACACGCATTATTGCCTAAGACAAACACGCGGGACGTGGGGAAAAAAGCCATCCGCCATTTTCTGAATCTGCATTCAGCCACAGTCACCGTTGACACAAGCACGTACATAACATTTGAAAAGAAATGCACAGTACAGTGTCATACCAAACACTCAACTCAGTGGCGAGACCTCTAAGACCAGACAAGAGGAAAATGCACTAGTAGACTGTACCTGGAGACAATTAATACTCCGTAGTTTTTATAGGCACGACTACCTATCCGCCATAGTTGTCACTTTTCTGGAAAAATCTAATGGGGTCTACTCGAAGTACAAGATTATATATATCAATAGAGAAGACACAATATTCTATAGATATATGTTGAGAAGAGGAGCATTGGAAAACATCGTGACGACTGGAAATGTTAGTGGCAGACGTTTAAAACAAGTTTGTTGCATACTCTTTACAGGACGTCATAGTCAACCTGAGAATTATTTGTCTGTGTGGGATTTACTTGGCAAAATTTACGTTCATCGGTTAGCAATTGCTTTCTGAACGATGACGCTCATAGCGTTGTTAAAAATCAACACACGGCGGCCTGCTTTTTAAATCGCCTGCAGCTCATTCCGAACGCGGTATGTTGGATTGCGAACCGCATTCTCTACCACTGAGGCAAAAGTGGACCGAGATAAATGATGCTGGATAATCAAAGACAGTGGCATGGAAGAATATCATCCGCAGAATTGAACCAGAACACGAAGGAACAGCATATACCCATTTAGACCCATCAGACGGAAGCGGAAGTGCTTCAACCCCCACACATTATTTAAACATTTCATTTTCACGATAATACAAAAAGACGACACAAGAATTAAAACCGTCTAGAAATAACTAATATAATAATCGCAGACCCGGACTGTAGGCGGGTGTTTTCTTGACACAATCTGACCGGGAAATCAAATGTCAGCTTCCAGAGCCGGGCGTGATTCCATCAGCAGGTATATTTATCAACACGGGGTTCATGGCGTAATTTTGTTATGGCCTTATGCGGCCTTATCGCGTGTTAGTTTCTTTGATCAAGTTATATCTGAAACCTGAGGTGAATTCAAGTAGCAATGATGGCGTGTTTGGGATGTCGGTTCTTCAATAGCCTGCTGGCGTCGAATGCCCTCATTTGAAAATAAAGTTGTATAATGAAAATAAAACTGTTTTCATCAATGTTAATATCACGCGGTGTACTATTAACATGTGGTCTTAAAGCATTCGGTTGAATTATTTATGCGTGATGTATGTATGTTATGTTGTACTGAATATCGTGTGTGTGTTAAGTATAATGTGTGCATGTGTATGTGTGAATATCCTTTTTCTTCTTCTACTTCTATCCTACTTTTATTTTTGCAATGAAGCGTCGCAGAGAGGTCGTGGATGCAATTTTCTGTTTTTCATTTCTATCGTTGCTTGTCTTATTATCATAATTGATTTATGTAGTGTGTATCTGTGACTCGCGGTAAGAGGGAACGGATGTAATTCGTAAGCCCGCATTTCGCGTTCGAAGCACAACTGCGGGCGATTTGGAAGCAGACCGCCACGCGTTGATTTCTATATATCGGTCGTTCAGGACACCTGCCCAGGAATCACCAACAGCCAAAAGATGCTGGAGTTGACTGCTACGTCCTGTAAAGAATATGCGTTTTTTGCATATCCTTTACAGGACATCGCTGTCAACATCAGCATCTTTCAGCTGATTGTTGATTTATTGGCAAGATTACGCTCAGTAGTTTGCCATTGCTTTCTGAGCGACCGGCTCCATACTCTCATAAGTCACTGGCGTGACTCGAACCACTTCCAATTCTCGTGCGCTCACGTCAACAACGAGAGTATTCGGGGTTACGGAGAAAGCTGCTAACCCCTCAGTCAGGGAGACCGGTAGAGAATATGCAACTAACTTAACTAATTGTTTCGCTTACTCCATCAAGCAAGACTTCCTGGATCGGCCCCTGATCCTGTATCACAATGATTTCACGTAGAAGGCTCTAGTCACTGGCTGATCGTGTTCCATTCCTGCTACCTTTTATCTCCTGCAGAACCCCGCATGCTCTCCCTATATTATACTTCTCTGTCTCTATTTCTCTTCTCTGTGTGTTTTTATGGCACCCTCTATTTCGTTTTCCCATTGGGTTTCAGTGCGTGCACTTTCTAGTTGCACTATTTTCAGGTTTTCTCAGTGTGTGTTCCATCCTTATCTCACCTCTTGGCACTCTTCCGACAGACGGGTCTAAATAGTTCTGCAGTGAATAATTTTATATAACTAACACTAACCCTAACCCTAATCACTTATTCACTGCAGAACTATTTAGACCCGTCTGTCGGAAGAGTGCCCACCTCTTTATTCAGTGAAATCTGTCTAGTTCTCCCTCTCTGACTTTCTCTTTTTCTCACTCTCTTTTTCTCTCTTTTTCTCTTTCTCTTTTTTTCTCTCTTTCTTTCTCTCTCAAACTTTCCCTCACACTCTCTCTCACTCTTTCTCACTCAATCACTCTCTCACTCACTCTCTCTTTCCCTCTCTCTCACCCTCTCTCTTTGTCTGTCTTTCACTCTCTGTCTCTCTCTTTCTCTCCCCCTTTCTCTTTCTCTCTTTTCTCTCTCTTTCTATCTCTGGTTCTATATCTCTCTTTCCCTCTCATTCACTCTCTATATCTTTCTCCCCCTCTCTCTCTCTCTCTCTCTCTCTCTCTCTCTCTCTCTCTCTCTCTCTCTCTCTCTCTTTATTTATCGATATGTCTGATACAGGCAGCGGTGCACCCACCAACCTCTGCTAATCAGTGTTTCTTGATCGTAATATACCAGGTACACCTCTAATGTTCACCCTGTCTTGTTCGTGTTACCTTATAGGTGAAAATAGCTTCATCTTTATCTCCTTTTTAGAACAAGTGTTGTCAGGTTTTCATGTCACTCGCGTGCCACACGCAAGACCGCTGGCTCCTAATTCATCCTAGTGTGAACTCTGCTCTCGTGATCATTTTTCAAGTGGAGAAGCCATTGTCTGAACTCGCGTAGATCCTTGAAAGATGACGGCCATAGACTGGGCGAGGATAGCGTGTGGGGATTATGTCCTTCTTTGACACAAGACGTATACTCCTTGGAGAAACAATTGATTCCCATCTCATACAAGCCATGTACTTCGTTAAGCCAAAACCAACCTTTCTTTTTCTCCGTCCTCCCTATTTTTCTCTGCCTCCATACTCTCTAAAAGTAAAGTAAAGGAACCATTTAAACGTCTTCGGGAATAATCGGTGTATGGTTACCGGACGTTGCAATTTACCCCAAATATGGTGCAAGTCCCATATTTGTATAGACCCTCGGGAAGGTTATCCTGATCAACAAATGCATGAAAAAGTCGGATGTGTCGACCGAGAGGTGCAAGTATGGCAGCTATGCTGTAAACAGGCACAACGCAACTACGTCCGAAACAAACCTTAAGGACGAACGTAGAAGAAGAAACAGTTAGTTGCATATCCTTTACAGGATGTAGCAGGCAATCCCAGCATTATTTGGCTGTTTGTGATTCCTGGGTAAGTTTATATTCAGTAGTTTGCCAATGCTTTCTGAACGACCAGCACCCATATCATTTCATTAAAAAAAAAGCCAACGTAAGGCGGCCTGTTGCCAACTCGCCTGTAGCTGTTTAAAACACGGTATACGGGATTACGAACTACGTCCGTAAGCCCTTCGCCACGGAGCCAAAGAAGTATAGGCCGATTATCACTCATGGATATTACTGTTAATATTATGCCGGCCGCCTGTACTTTCAAGAACATTTCCTGGTGCCAGTTTTAGGCTGCGTCGGCCTTGTAGCTCAGGTCATTTGAAGAAGAAAGAAAATTATTGCTTCTAGGGGCATTCGAAAACATGACCACCGGATCGGTAGACAAGGTCCTACCTACTGACCATTCTGCCACCCCATCATCGTCATCATCATCATCATCATCATCATCATCATCATCATCATCATCATCATCATCCAGTGTCTGTCGGCTGGCGTTGGCGATCATGCCTCTCCAAAAATTGCTATCTCCGAAGGCATGGATCAATTCGTGTGGCAACTCCCTTCTGTGCCAAGACTTAAGACTGTCAAGAATATTCTCCACCTGTCTTCCTCTATTTCCCGTTCCGCAAATCTTTCCGGTTGTCACATATTCCAGTTTTGTCTTCTCATAACGTGGCCAAAAAACGATGACTGCCTCTTTCTGATGTTTGTGATAAGTTTGTCTTTGCGACTCAGCTTCCCTTAAAATGTCTGCCACCCCAAAGCCCCCTAAATTGGTTTGTTGCTTGTCCTTTATTGATTGGTTATCATTGATTGTTAAGCACGTGACATCACGATGCAGACGAACACCGTGACGCCATAAGGACAGTTTAAAGATGGACGCCTCGCTTTTTAAGAATACTATCTCCAGGAAGGATGACGTTTCTTTCTACCAGAGTGCATTGAACCGGCGCTGTCGCTTTGGGGTTAGTGAAACACAATTCCCCGATGTAAGGGGTCGAGAATTTGACATCAGCTGCCGGCGACATGGACGCAGACCTTTTTGCGTTGATTTTTACATAGGTTTACAGGATGGTACCTGGCTTAAATGTGGACCAGGAAATGTCATGGGAAATAAAGGCAGTCGGTGTGATATTGATCACATCAGCCACCAAGTGCCGTTTGGTCTATACAGATATGCGTCTAGTATCATAATTCCAGATCCCCTTAATTAAGGCTGTGAAAGGTCCTTTCTGTATACACAAAACAGAAGCAATGGTTGTTTCAAAGAAAAAGATTACATCAAAATATGATTTTATAACAACTGGAAAAAAATGATTAACAAAGGCCGTAAATTTAAACATCAGAGGCCTATCAGAACATCGGTCGCATGATGCGTGACACAGTTTAAGAGCAGACTAAGCCAGGCGAAAGCTCAACTAGGAAGATGAAAAGTATCTTACGTAATAAATCACAATTATTGAATGTCAGAAACGAAGTACCAAAATATTATATATATCGAACCTGATCTGCTGTATGGCATTGAATCTTGAAATGTGTGTTCCGTGGTAAGAGATAAAAATGTGTTCGGGGTTCACAGTGAAGGTTAATGGATGGTGTGGTGGGAAACAAGCAGGCTGACAGATTGGATGGGTCTGCACGGCAGGGTGGGGTATTAACAGACTGAGTGTCAAACAATAAGTAGGTTTGGGCAACACAAAAATGGATGTCGAAAAATGGGAAGTAGGAGTATGTCACAGTTATCACTTAAAAGTTGTTAATATGGTAGCAGACATGTTGTGTTATATGTAACATTAAAGGAATTGAATAGGGAAAACTATTGTAATTATATTTTAACTATAGTTTGATTTATAAGCCCATGGCAGTTATGGGATTTTTGAATAAGACGATGTATCACCCCACGGCAGTTAATCAGTTAACGCTCGTTATGGCAGACCTGGTCAAAGCCATCAAGTATCATGTATATACTGTGGAATAACAGATTGATCACCATAGTCTAGAGCAGTCGTTCGGAACCTTTTTTGGCCCATGCACCCCTTCATTATATGTTCAGAATGTTATTCCCCCCTTTCGTATTTCCTCCCTATTTTCATGCCCCCCCCCCCCCCCACCCTCCCCCCTTTTTTTTTACACAGTATACGTAAACAATGGAAGTTAAATTTAATCATACTTACTAGAACAAGTCTAGACGTCTACATCAAACGTGATTTGTGGGTCTACATGCGTTATAAAACGAATTTCAGAAGGGCGAGAGGTACAGATACGTAAAGTATGGAGGGAAAAACAATATAAAGTAATCGGTTCTTGTATTAATGAATGGGAGCCGACAAGAAGATGAACGTGGAGAGCCTGCCTGCGAGCTGTAACAAATAACTTGAAACTACAACTATTACTGGAGCCACCACGAGGGAGAAGATCGACAGCCCACCACAGACAAGAGCCAAACCTACTGAGAAGCAGAGGGAGGAGAAAGACACCAGAGCCGAAAACACCGACTCACTGACAAGCAAGTGGGTTGTCAAGCGTATCCAAGTGGAGCTATCAGACGAAGAAATTCTGAAACAGCTTAGAGAAGAGAATCTCCACATCTGATTCTTGAAGGCGGAGCGACTCCTCACCTACTCCAAGATTCCTACAACCTTGGCGGTGGTGACGACAGAGGGCAGCGAGATGCCGACCACAGTATCAATCAACAAGAAAATACAACAGCCAGAGAGATTCATCCCAAGAGTCAATCAATGTTCCAGATGCCAGAGGGCCAGCCACAGCAGAGCAGCATGTCGCAGTAAGACGGAAAAATTCCGGTATTGCACTGATCACCACGCTTTCAAGGAGTGTCCGCTGGCACGCAACAACAAAAGAAAGTGCGAAAATTGCCTGGGCAAGCATAGGGCAAGATACTTAGGCTGTCCGTACCTTCAAAAACACAGAGACATCTTAAAGTTCTCCATCACCACAAAGACTCCATATAAGGACGCAATGCAGAGGTGCGAGACAGCCACGGGCATCCCACAAGCGGAAAAAACTCAACTGCAAGACCAGATGGATGAGCTAAAGAAGCAAATCAAGCTGCTTCAATCACCGGCACCGACCAGCGACAATGAAAAACTGCTTGCTGAAATAAAGGAGATCCAGCAAAACATCAAGCAAGGGGTGGAACATATGGAACTGATAAAGAAGAAGAACAAAAAAAAATCTTACAAACCATTAAATCAGAGCGAGAACTCAGCTGAAATGGAACATTTCCAAAACAAACCAACAGAAGCAATACATGAAATCACAGAGAAACCCTGGGGACGGCATACAGGACGCCCCGATACCGCCAGTATTTACCGATGAAGAAATCGCAGAGATAAAAAGGATATACGAACTCAAGTGCAAGGAATACAGAAGGCGCATGGAAGAAAAAGGAGAAAAGTACAAGAAACTCAAGGGGAAACCGATGCCCTGCCGTACAGCTGAAGAACCAGATTTATGGCAGGATGACGAACACCCATGGCAATACTATATAGATGACGGAGAGATCGTCCCATGGCTGACCACGGAGGAAGCAATCGAAAGACAGAAAGAACTCAAACGCGAAAGTGAAAAAGACGCACGGAGGCAAATCACATAGAAAAGCTTCTACAGGCAATACACAAAAAAGGAGGCAAAAATACCAAATAAAAAATCATTATAAGGACTACAACCTGTCAAGCCAGACGAGCCAGGAGCCTTCACTAACAAAAGAAACCACCAGCGGAGACGCGAACAAAGGACAGCCGCCGACCATCCGCCCAGCTGACGTCACAGACACAAACACTTACATAACCAGTCCGAGATAGGACTTACTCGTAAGAGCGCACAAGACAAGAAACAGGGTAAAAATACCCACAAAAACCACTGATCTCAACAGTAACCAAAGCTGAAGCGGTAGGTTAGACGAGACCGAGTTTGGAAATTTTTTGTTTTTTCGAAAATTGGAATTGGAATTGGAATTAATGTGATCTTGAAATAATCTTCATCCCCACCCCACCCTTTGGAAACCCTAAAATTCCCCACTTGTGGGGAATTACCCGCCGGTTGAGAACCACTGGTCTAGAGAGAATAGTGCAGCAGGGAGTGACCAGAGGATCTGGCCGAAACTAGGTTACTCTGAGGAAATTTGAAACTGCCCAGATGCGGATTAAACCCTAGACCACCGAACGGAAGACCACCACCAGCGTCTAGCCTCCCTGCTACCCCGACTCCTTGTTAGGAATTCACATATTTTATACACGACATATGAGGTGGGGTGGTCTGCACGTTTCTTCGTAGGCAGAATATACGAGGGGGAGGTTTCGATGTTGAATTGTCCAAACAGGTGGAAATTACTTGGGGCTAGGTCTGACGAGTACGAGGGATGTGGTACACACTAAAGGTGGAGGTCTTCGATGGTTTCAACTGTTGCACGGGCAGTATGGGGTAGAGCATTGTCATGTTGCAAGAAAACACCTTTACTCAGAAGTCCGCGTCGTTTGGATTTGATTTCGGGTCAAAATTTCCTACTTCACTCATACACTTGCTGGACTGACAGGCATGCCTCACCATACTGAACCTTCATTCGACGATGAATTTCTACAGGTTTCACACATTCACTGATAAAAAAAAAAAACGGACCACATAACGCTTTTCCTCTGTGGTGCATTTTAAAAGTGGGGCGGCCATCTTCAAACTGTCCCTATGACGTCACCGTGTTCGTCTGCACCGTGTTCGTCTGCACCGTAATGTCACGTGCTTAACTCTCTTGAAATCCTTAACACCAATAATGACAGGTTACATGACAATGGCACGGTTATTGTCATTTCTATCACACTTTTCAGGTTTTCATTTGAAGGCCCCCCCCCCCCCCCCCCCCCCCCCCCCCCCCCGCACTATCATAACATTGTTTTCTGACTATTGTGTTTGCTCGCCTTGAACTCAGCTATAGTGCTCGCTGGACTGATTTGTTGCGTATGGGCTATCTTTATCTTTTACAGGTGTCCCTCGCCATCAGGTAAACCCACTCCGACTTCTGAATAGGTACTTGCAATTTACCTTTCCAAGTCCAGAACGATAAATCAATAGTTGAGTACAAAATAGTACCTCACCATCAGCAACCTGACTTTTAAGAGCATGCTCTTTCATCTATTCGGCCACGCGTGCTTCATATGAGGAATGCTGCCTTGTCTTGGACAACTCTGCACAGTGTCTCTATATTATATTGCCCATCTGTTGTTATTGCTTGGACAACTCTGCACAGTGTCTCTATATTATATTGCCCGTATGTTGTTATTTATTGGACAACTCTGCACAGTGTCTCTATATTATATTGCCCATCTGTTGTTATTGCTTGGACTTCTGCACAGTGTCTCTATATTATATTGCCCATCTGTTGTTATTGCTTGGACAACTCTGCACAGTGTCTCTATATTATATTGCCCGTATGTTGTTATTTATTGGACAACTCTGCACAGTGTCTCTATGTTATATTGCCCGTATGTTGTTATTGCTTGGACTTCTGCACAGTGTCTCTATATTATATTGCCCGTATGTTGTTATTGCTTGGACTTCTGCACAGTGTCTCTATATTATATTGTCCACCTGTTGTTATTGCTTGGACAACTCTGCACAATGTCTCTATATTATATTGCCCGTATGTTGTTATTGCTTGGACAACTCTGCACAATGTCTCTATATTATGTTGCCCGTATGTTGTTATTGCTTGGACTTCTGCACAGTGTCTCTATATTATATTGTCCACCTGTTGTTATTGCTTGGACAACTCTGCACAATGTCTCTATACTATATTGCCCGTATGTTGTTATTGCTTGAACAACTCTGCACAATGTCTCTATATTATATTGCCCGTATGTTGTTATTGCTTGGACAACTCTGCACAGTGTCTCTATATTATATTGTCCACCTGTTGTTATTGCTTGGACTTCTCTGCACAGTGTCTCTATATTATATTGCCCGTATGTTGTTATTGCTTGGACTTCTGCACAGTGTCTCTATATTATATTGCCCATCTGTTGTTATTGCTTGGACTTCTGCACAGTGTCTCTATATTATATTGCCCGTATGTTGTTATTGCTTGGACTTCTGCACAGTGTCTCTATATTATATTGTCCACCTGTTGTTATTGCTTGGACAACTCTGCACAGTGTCTCTATATTATATTGCCCGTATGTTGTTATTGCTTGGACAACTCTGCACAATGTCTCTATATTATGTTGCCCGTATGTTGTTATTGCTTGGACAACTCTGCACAGTGTCTCTATATTATATTGTCCATCTGTTGTTATTGCTTGGACTTCTGCACAGTGTCTCTATATTATATTGCCCGTATGTTGTGATTGCTTGGACTTCTGCACAATGTCTCTATATTATATTGCCCGTATGTTGTTATTGCTTGGACTTCTGCACAGTGTCTCTATATTATATTGCCCGTATGTTGTTATTGCTTGGACATCTCTGCACAGTGTCTCTATATTATATTGCCCATGTGTTGTTATTGCTTGGACTTCTGCACAGTGTCTCTATATTATATTGCCCGTATGTTGTTATTGCTTGGACTTCTGCACAGTGTCTCTATATTATATTGCCCGTATGTTGTTATTGCTTGGACAACTCTGCACAGTGTCTCTATATTATATTGTCCATCTGTTGTTATTGCTTGGACTTCTGCACGGTGTCTCTATATTATATTGCCCATCTGTTGTTATTTCTTGGACAACTCTGCACGGTGACTCTATATTATATTGCCCAGCTGTTGTTATTTCTTGGAAAACTCTGCACAGTGTATCTATATTATATTGCCCATCTGTTGTTATTGCTTGGACAACTCTGCACAGTGTCTCTATATTATATTGCCCATCGGTTGTTATTTCTTGGACAACTCTGCACAGTGTCTCTATATTATATTGCCCATCAGTTGTTATTTCTTGGACAACTCTGCACAGTGTCTCTATATTATATTGCCCATCGGTTGTTATTTCTTGGACAACTCTGCACAGTGTCTCTATATTATATTGCCCATCTGTTGTTATTGCTTGGACAACTCTGCACAGTTTCTCTATATTATATTGCCCATCGGTTGTTATTTCGTGGACAACTCTGCACGGTGTCTCTATATTATATTGTCCATCTGTTGTTATTTCTTGGACAACTCTGCACAGTGTCTCTATATTATATTGCCCATCTGTTGTTATTGCTTGGACAACTCTGCACAGTGTCTCCATATTATATTGCCCATTGGTTGTTATTTCTTGGACAACTCTGCACAGTGTCTCTATATTATATTGCCCATCTGTTGTTATTGCTTGGACAACTCTGCACAGTGTCTCTATATTATATTGCCCATCGGTTGTTATTTCTTGGACAACTCTGCACAGTGTCTCTATATTATATTGCCCATCTGTTGTTATTAATGACCCTAGTTACTGGAATATATCTGGTTGTTTCAGTGTTTACTATACTCTCAGGTTGCTGACTTTTTCTGTTATGGGTTGCTGTCTGTCTGTCTGTCTGTCTGCCTGCCTGCCTGCCTGCCTGCCTGCCTGCCTGCCTGTCTGTCTGCCTGTCTCTCTGTCTGTCTGTCGGTCGGTCGGTCGGTCGGTCGATTGGTCGGTCGGTCGGTCGGTCGATCGGTCCGTCCGACCTTCCGTCTGTCCGTGAGGGCATTAAATCTATGGGCCTTCATGATTTCTATAAATATATAGTGTATGTGTGTATGCTTGTGTGTGTGCAGAGAGAGAGAGAGAGAGAGAGAGAGAGAGAGAGAGAGAGAGAGAGAGAGAGAGAGAGAGAGAGAGAGAGAGAGAGAGAGCACATTCCGTACATGTCTACCCGGCATTGAATCACACATTTCCTGTGATCAAAGACAACGCACACACCAGTTCGTGTGCCACAGGTCAGTGAACACACACACACACACACACACACACGCACGCACGCACGCACGCACGCACGCACACACACACACACACTTGTACCTACACTCTCTCTCACTCTCACACACTCACACACTCGCAGACACTCACACACACCCTCACACACATTAACACACTCACACCTTTCCCCTTCAGCAAATATCATGACTTTAAACAGCTCTTTGAATGCAACCTGGATTTCCCCTTCTGTTTGTCGCCACCGTAAAGAAGATGGATTTTTGCCTCACGCTCCTGCATTGATTCTTCTAGCTTATCCGGATCCCTCTGCTGATCCAGGTTGCTATATTCGCCTTACCGTCATGTGTTCTGTAACGCTTCCTTTCTTGGATTTCTTGTCTTCTCACGACGTCGGTTTTTGTTTTGTTTTGTCATTTAGATTATTTCAACAGTGTAGTTCAAAAGAATGTAGTACGCA
The DNA here is from genome assembly GCA_014155875.1 of Cepaea nemoralis. Classification (NCBI taxonomy): domain Eukaryota; kingdom Metazoa; phylum Mollusca; class Gastropoda; order Stylommatophora; family Helicidae; genus Cepaea; species Cepaea nemoralis. Next base: position 75,751 of record JACEFZ010017146.1, on the reverse strand, counting down.
TTTTTCATACATCGAATTTATGACAGGTGTTATTTATAACAAGTTATTTATGCTGTAGATACATGAAACCTGCGACCCGTGTACTGCAACAGGTGTAACATATAATTAGTGATTTGTATAACAGATGTAACTTATAGCGAATATTGTGAGAAAGGTGTAGAATATAACGAGTGATCTGTACTATAGATACAACCGATAGCAAGTGATCCCCATTACAAACACAACATATAACCATCTCATCTCATCTGATTCCTCTTGTACCTTGCCATGTCGAGGTGAAGAACAAACGGCGGGAGCGTGCCTGTTTATGGGCTTCATGTATCGATATTCCCATGGACTGTAATTGCCTCTGTCCATCGTTTACGGGTCGGCCTCTTCCTCTGCTTCCATTTGGTCCGTTCACCATTGATTGTTGTGGTATACTGTTAGTTGGTAATCTAGTTATATGACCAAACCATTTAACTTGCTGTTTTCTTCTGAAATCTAGCACTGCTATAATCCTCACTTTAGTCCTTATTTCCTCATTTATGATTTTTTCTCTTCTTGATACATTGAGTATTCTTCTCGGGAATCGCATTTCTGTTGTTATTTTTCTTTTCTCTTGTTCTGTCATTGATCAGGTTTGGCAATGGTAGCATAGAGTTGGTGAGAAGATTGTGTTGTAGAGTGCTTTCTTAGTAATTATTGATACATGTTTGTTCTTTACTATTGGTGCCATTTGTCCAATGAGTTGGTTTGCCTTATTGCATCTATTTTCAATCTCGTCTACTGGTTTGCCATTTGATATTATACTTCCTAGGTACTTGAAGCTCTTTACTTTATTCATGGTGTGTTCTTCTAGATGAATCCTTGTTCTTTCTTCTTTGGTTATAGTCATTACCTCTGTTTTACTTATGCTTATTTTCATGTTATGTTCCATACACACTTTGTTCAGACTATTTATGTGGTCTTGTAATGTTTGTTTCTGATTTTGCTATTAATGCTTCATCGTCCGCAAATATGAGTTCTTTAATTGTGTGATTTGTCGTTGGCTTTTCTTCTGTGTTCTGTTCTTTAGGTGATGTTGTTAGGTCTCTGTTTGGCTGGTTTACGTATGCTGTCACTATAGTTTATGAACAGGGGGGGGGGGGGGTGACATAGAACACGACCTTTCATACTCCGGATCTTATGGTGAAGAGCTTTAAGTATCCTCCATTTGTTCTTATTGTGCATTCACTGTTGTTGTATAAGCTTCTACGTATGTTTGTTATATGTGTACTCCATATCTTTTAAGGATTTCCCACATCTTGGTTTTATCTGCTCTATTTAATGCCTTTTCTTGGTCGACAAATGCTACTTTGAGAATTTCATTAAATTACTATTGATTTTTCTATTAGTTGTCTAAGAGAAAAGATGGCATCTGTGCATCCTTCGGTATTCCTAAATCCAAGTTGTGTTTCGCTTAGCTGGGGTTCTTCTATTATAGGTCGTAGTCTTTTCTCTAGAATCTTGCAGAATATATTCTCCGTACGACACCAAAGGGAAATAAATACCTCTGTATTGCGGCCAGTCTCTTTTACTGACTTTGTGTTTCCCAATCCGGATAATATAACGATCAGTATTACTAATATAATATGCAACGAGTAATCTGTATTACAAATATAACATGTGACAAATAGTCAAGGAAAGTATTCACTCTATGGTTTTCTAACCTGTTCTTCAATGTTAACATTCTTTTGTCTTAATCTACGTCAGTCTTGTTTCCTTCTTTATTTCTCACACTCAATCTTTTCCCTCTACCTACCTACCTACCTACCTACCTACCTACCTACCTACCTACCTACCTACCTACATACATACCTACCTACCTACCTACCCAATCCCACCCACCCAGTTACCTACCTACCCATCTACTTACCGACCGACCTACCTACCTACATATTTGCATATCTACCTACCTGCATATCTACCTACCTGCCTGCCTGCCTGCCTGCCCACCAACAAACCTACCTGCCAACATACCTACCAACCTATGTACCGACCCAACTACGTATATACCTTATATAATTACGTAAGTGTGTATTTGTGTTATTAGTGTGTTTGTAACCCCCCCCCCCCCCCACACACACACACACAAGCGACCTGTCTGCCTTTCTGCTTACCTGTCTGTATATCTATTTGTCTCTCTGCTGTCTCTATCTACACCTGCTAACACTACACTGGCTGTCTACATCAACACTGCGTCCTGTTATGGTAATCACATTGTGTTACCGTCTATTTGCATGTTCCCGCTTGTTCTGTTTGTGATCTTCTATGTAAAATACGTGCAACGAATGTTATGTTATTGTGTCGAACCACGTCACTGCACATTAGCCATTCACCTGCGTGATCAGTCTACCCACACACCAGCCATCACAATGTATCTATGTCAAGAATGTGATTGTGTTTAGTGTGTATCAATGGTTTCTGCATTGTGTGTTTGTGTGTGTATGTACGCATGTCTGACTTCAGGATCTACGTTTTATAAGGTCTGTAGTGACCTGTGTCGTGGGTTTGTGTCGCTGACACAAAAGATATGATGATCGAAGGAAGACAAAATACAGAATTCCCACAAAGTTTGCAGTTAACGAAAAAACTATGTTGAAAACTGTCGTGTCCTCCTTTAAAGTGTCGTCCCTGGAGTGAGGAGATCCGACACCCACATTATAATATTTTTTTTTTTTCCTCTCAATATTCTGGAGAATCCACCCGCTTCCGTCCAACACACTCCATCAGCCTATGGACACCTTTTCCTATCACTCTCACACTGTCGTACTATGCCCCCTTCTCATACTTCCCCAACGCAACATACTCAACAACTCTTGCTTCTAGAAATTAATAAAGATTAATTTATTAAAATAAAAGTGTAACGTGTATGAGACGTGTATGCGAAGAAAATGTGTGACGTGTTCTATAAAGTGTGTAGACTCTGTCTCTCAGACATCAACTCAGTCAGCTGATCACAGCAAAGATAGACCACAGCACGTTACGTCAGAACAAGTACGTCTCACCCGTTGCCGGAACCATCTTGCCGGATAATGCTTTGCCTCTGTAGACCTCTGGTAATCCAATTTCATGAACATCCGAAATAGACACCGGTGGTATTAAGAGTTAATCAGGGACCGGTTGCACTCTACACAATGTCCGTTCCTAATGTTCCTAAACAAACTGCACAAGTCTTTTGCAGTGTGTACGCAGTTAGTTAGTTAGTTAGTTAGTCGACAGATCATCCTCGTTGCACATCGAACCATTCAGTCCATAAGTGCTAATATCTAATGTTAATTGTTACTGTACTAACACTAGGTACTCTTAGATTGTTCTCCGTTATTTACTACTGTCTGATGCTGTATGGTGCATCTGTAATCATCACTCTTTTTGATGAATCACTTTCCTTCTAGTGTAAGTTACGTTCTGTACGTAACTCTATTGACTCTTGAACTGGGGTTCTTGGAGTTTATTCTTTCCCAAAACTTGTTGAGTTTCCTTGGATCTGGTAGGGAACCTAGGATAGAAACAACACATCTGGTGATAGTACTAGTCACTGATCCCTTCGGCTGAGTGTAAGCCTATCACCTTGCTTAATGATCTTTAGCTAACTAGACTTAGTCACAGAGCAGATTAGCTACCCACCTAGAGTCGAATCAGGCTATGACAAAGAAAAAATATCAGCAAACAGAATGCGGAACCCCGCCCACCAGGGACACCTACGGGAAGATCCCAATTATCCTTCATTACTCAATTCTCAACTAGTAAAGCTTATCAACACTTCACTAATCTATTCTAGCTAACAGAGCCAAGTATCACTTCACTACTCTAGCTAGTTTCCACTAACAGTGCTAATCATCACACTATAGTTTCACAAGGCCACAGTCTATAGTAATTATAACGAATATATTATAATAAGTTATACCTTAAATGGCACTACTGCAGTCCTATAAATCATATCTACATCTGCCATATAGGCACGTGTAAAATTAAGTCACTAATTAACACACGATAGATATTATTTCCACTGGCACTGCAGTGCCCTGCACTCTGTCTAGAGCATTATTCAAGTCCACCCTAGTTGATCTCAACTCGAGTTTATATGGCAAACTACCAAAGTTGTCCACGTGACGTTATCCTTTACTCCCCCACACAGGTGGCACAGTGGCAAATCATCCCCTGTCAAGAACTATTTTCCTGGCTTAAATCCTGTCAAAGTTGTCAGTAATTGCCTAGATTCTCAAAACAAGCCAGCTAGTTTCTGTAAACTCCCAACAAAGAGTTTCGATACCAAGCTGCCAATCATCTTGATGTTCCGGAAACCAAGAATTGACAGATGCACTGTTTTCCGTACTAGGTACTTCCGTTTTACATCTGCCCCTGTGATCTCACGGCTTCCATCTGCATTCAAATGTTGACAAACTTGTCACTCTTCTGTTCCGTGGTGACAATCCCAGCAGCCATTTCCGTCTGATGTCCGCCAGTATAGATGACAAACGGAACCATTCCATATCCTTCTCCCTCACCACCAAATGTGTTTATGGGCTGACACGATGTAACCTGTACAACTGTGTTTACTCTGTTAGTACAAATAGATGTCGCTGGTCGATCGTCCGCTTAATCCGAAAATCCTCTGTAATAATCAACCGGATAAACACACGGTTTCATTTTGTGACAAAAACTAAGAACCTACTGCTGTCAGGAGACTTCTTGTGGCAAGGAAAAGAGACTTTCTAGACAGACAGCACAACCATGAAATCACAGCCTGTGAACCTATATCTACTGTACTGGCTACCGGTCGTCTTGACACACGATAGTTTATTACATTGTGCTTCAACGCGGTATAATAACCTTTCCATAGTACAAAGCCTGGATTGAATTGTAGAAACCATGTGTTTCCCAAGCAACATGATCCCTCTTTCAGCATGCCTAGTTTACTCCAAAGGAAAGGTAACACTAATCAATCTCGAAAAAGATCAGCTGCAGAAGCTGCCGGATCAGCAAAATACTACTCTAAATGTCCGCCTGTCGGAGCTTCGATCCTAGACAAGGTTTCCAACCAATGCTTAAGGCCTGGTCTGTCTTGCCATGTCATTTAGTCTTTAGACTGCATTTCCTTACAATAGAATAAAGCTAAAATAGAGCCTCCCAATTGCTCTCCTCGCCAGAAGCCTTTGGCACAATATGGGGTGTCAGCTTTGGTGAGTGCCTGTATAAAGCCGTTAGTACCGTCTACTGTCTTACGGTGGTTCAGCCATATATGACTGTGACCTGACTATATAAACTATATCTACAAGATTTATCTTTCCATATGTTTGATTAAGCCGGCTTCGTGGCTTAGAGGTTATGACTTTTCTCCGTAATCTCGTATACTCTCGTAGGTAACGTGATGACGGTGAGAATCAGCAGTGGTTCGAATCGCATCGGTAACTTACGGGGTATGTGAGCCGGCCACTCAGAAAGCAATGGCAAACTACTGAGCGTAATCTTGCCAAGAAATCAACATACAGCCGAAAGATGCTGGTGTTGACAGCGATGTCTGTAAAGGATATGCAAAAAAAAAAAAAATGTTTGATTAAAGATAAAGTATTCTGTGGCTGCGCCACATTGGTTCCTAGTGTGTTAAATTGTATTAATAATTTATGTGCTAACAAACCACATTTACTATACAGACATTCAATGACAATTAACAATGTTAACATACAGAAATAAGTCCAAGACGTGGAGTAACACTACAATTCTTCTATTGGATGAAAGGCATGTCAAATCCAGGTCGACACATTCTGAAATTAGTACTAAGAATGTCTTAGGAAGTAATTGCCACCGGTGTGATCCCGATCACATCCCCACACTCGGTACCATTAAATAGCTCGTACGTAAGCAGATGTGGGATCATATACTTACGTATTTGGCAGTATAGACAAAGATGGGGGAAACGCATACATGTGGAAGTTAATGGAAATAAAGCTTTGCTAAAGCTGTGAATGTTTAATACTATCGTTAAATAAATACATCTGGGTGTATGTGATACACGGGGATAGGCTGAAATAACTGCTAACAAACCACAAACATTCATTAACTGACGTCTGTGCAGAATAGCAGGAATGGAGCTGGCAAAATGACAGCTAAACATTTGTTGCAGGAGTGTCCAACAGATGCTGAAGGAATAATAGTATTTTAGAATAGTATTATTTAGAAGAAGAAGAAGAAGAAGAAGAGGATGAGGAGGAGGAAGGATGAAGTGGAGGAGGAAGAAGAAAGAAGAAAGAAGGAAGAAGGAGAAGAAGAGCAGCAGCAGCAACAACAACAACAACAACAACAAATGGTATGACAAAATAATCAATGCGGAGCTCATGGAGAGATGTAAACAGATACTGATGAATCAAAAAGTGAGGAAAAGACGCGTGTGCTGGGTAGGGCATACACTGCGAAGGGTGAAATGAGAGGTGATGAGACGACGTGTGTGCTGGGTAGGATATTCACTGAGAAAGGTGAAACGAGAGGTGAAGAGACGACGTGTGTGCTGTGTAGGATATTCACTGAGAAAGGTGAACCGATGGGTGAGGAGACGACGTGTGTGCTGGGTAGGATATTCACTGAGAAAGGTGAAACGAGAGGTGAGGAGACGACATGTGTGCTGGGTAGGATATTCACTGAAAAAGGTGAACCGAGAGGTGAGGAGACGACGTGTGTGCTGAGTAGGATATTCACTGAGAAAGGTGAACCAAGAGGTGAGGAGACGACGTGTGTGCTGGGTAGGATATTCACTGAGAAAGGTGAATCGAGAGGTGAGGAGACGACGTGTGTGCTGAGTAGGATATTCACTGAGAAAGGTTCACCGAGAGGTGAGGAGACGACATGTGTGCTGGGTAGGTTATTCACTGAGAAAGGTGAATCGAGAGGTGAGGAGACGACGTGTGTGCTGAGTAGGATATTCACTGAGAAAGGTGAATCGAGAGGTGAGGAGACGACGTGTGTGCTGGGTAGGATATTCACCGAGAAAGGTGAATCGAGAGGTGAGGAGACGACGTGTGTGCTGGGTAGGATATTCACTGAGAAAGGTGAAACGAGAGGTGAAGAACAGGTGCTTGTACTGGGTAGGACATACACTGCGAAAACCTGACAGTAATATAACTAGACAGTATCTTACCTTTAACCCACAGAACAAACCAAAGAGAGGGGAACCTCGCACACACCGTTGACGGGAAGAGAACTAGAGACAATGAGAAATAATATTGGAGGCCATGAAGGGAACTGAAAAAAGTAGCTAAACATATGGCAGCAAGATGGTGACCTGTGCTCCAATAAGAGACAAAAGGCAAAAGAAGAAAAAAATACCAACTACCCGGAAGGGAAACGGTTAATTGTCCCTCTTTGATGGCCTCATGTGATTCTCCAGTGTCATGTATTTGCCTCTAGCAAAGTCAGCTTGAAAATTAGATTGCTGGCTTCAGGGAATTGCCAGCAAAGGCAATACATCATAGGATGCTGCGGGTATTTGTAGAGTCTGTTTGTTATACCGTTGTCTGACTCCGGGGCAACATTGGACAGACTAATCTACCTAATCCCGTATACATCCATCTGGTTTTCATGAGCATTAGCAAGAGATATCCAGTAATGGAAGAAGAACATTAGAGAATGAGAAAACTGCGCTTTATAGTAGGGTTTAAAAAGGCTCGACTTCATTCCACTGGGTATTATCCCATCTGGTTGGGTTTCTTTCTGTAGGGCGGCTGCGGAAAGTGTCGCACAGAGCGCGGACTCCGTGCTCCAGCGACGATCCCCAGGAGTGTAGGAGAAAATTAAATTGCACTCTTGAACCGAAAGACGTAGCCCGGAATCGAACCGACAACCTTCCTAACACGAGGCAGGCGACGTAACCACTTAATCACGGGTACTCCCTGAAAATTACGGGTGTCCAAGGACTAACCCAATAAAGCACGGCGTGTACCCGATACAAAGGCACGTACCCGAGACAACGGCATGTACCCGAGACAAGGGCTTACACCCGAGACAACGGCATGTACCCGAGACAACGGCATGTACCCGATACAAGGGCATACACCCGAGACAACGGCATGTACCCGAGACAACGACATGTACCCGATACAAGGGCATACACCCGAGACAACGGCATGTACCCGAGACAACGGCATGTACGTACCCGAGACAACGGCATGTACGTACCCGAGACAACGGCATGTACGTACCCGAGACAACGGCATGTACGTACCCGAGACAACGGCATGTACCCGAGACAACGGCATGTACCCGAGACAACGGCATGTACCCGAGACAAGGGTTTACACCCGAGACAACGGCATGTACCCGAGACAAGGGCTTACACCCGAGACAACGGCATGTACCCGAGACAACGGCATGTACCCGAGACAGCGGCATGTACCTGATACAAGGGCATGTACCCGAGACAACGGCATGTACGTACCCGAGACAACGGCATGTACCCGTGACAAGGGCTTACACCCGAGACAACGGCATGAACCCGGGACAACGGCTTACACCTGAGACAACGGCATGCAACCGAGGCAAGGTCTTAAATCCGAGACAACGGCATGTACCCGAGACAACGGCATGTACCCGAGACAACGGCATGTACCCAAGACAAAGGCATGTATCCGAGACAACGGCATGTACCCGAGACAAGGGCTTACACCCGAGACAACGGCATGTACCCGAGACAATGGCATGTACCCGAGACAAGGGCTTACACCTGAGACAGGGGCATACACCCGAGACAACGGCATACACCCGAGACAGGGGCATATACCCGAGACATTGGCATGTACCCGAGACAACGGATGTACCCGAGACAAGGGCTTACACCCTTGACAACGGTATGCACCCTAGACAACGGTATGCAGCAGAGACAACGGCAAGTGACTCACTGTCATTTGTCATCTACTGCCTATAGTACTTTGCGGTGTAGGACAATGGTGGTCTTGAGCCTGAGGTATTAACGCCCCCTGGCTAGTGAAGTCGCCGCGAACTGTTCAGATTATGTTTTCTATTGACCCCGAAAGAAACAAATCCACATCTTACCGAGGATTCGAGCTAAGGGAAGGAAAGATGGATAAAAAGCAGCATTATGCATTAGGGGACGTTCATTTGAAATCCGTTCCAATGACTGTATTACAAAAGCATGAAAGAAACATTAACATGTGTGGTAGAATTAAACAAAGCATTCATTTTGAATGAATTGGCACCATGGGTTGGTCAGAAGAAGTCTCCGTAGGCATTCAGGCAAGCATCCCATTGCTTAGGTAGGCGGCGAATGCCGTCCGCAAAGAAGGATTAGTCACTGCTCACTGAACCAAGTGTTTACCGCGTTCATTACGTCTGCATCTGTGTGAAATCGTTGCCCCTTGAGAGCTTTTTTAGAGGTCCGAACAAATGAAAATCACATGATGACAAATCTGGATTAAAGGCTGGATGTTACAGAATTTCCCACTTCTTCCTTGTTAATGCTTCCTGCACAATCTTTGCGACATGCGGGCGAGCATTATCGTGCAACAAAATCACAACCCGAGAAAGCATGCCGGGTCGTTTATTCTTGATGGTTTTTTGCAGCGTGTCTAATGTTTGCAAATATTGGATAGCGTTGATGTTGACACCAGTTCTTTAAAGTCGGCCAACAATAGCCCTTCATGGTAAAAAAAAAGAAATGCGCTCAGCATAACCTTACCAGCGGAAACCTGTAACTTGAATTTTTTGGCTTTTGGTGATCCAGCATGCTTCCATTGCATGCTCTCTCGTTTGCTGCTCGGCTCAAAATGGTGACACACTACGCGGAAGAGAAATGTATCACCCTCCACTCTGTAACGCAGCAAGTGGTTCAAACACCATCCCATGCGTTCCTCTTTTTGGTGGTCGTTCAACATCCGTTGTACCCACTTTGAGCACACCTTCCGATATTGCAGTTTCTTACGAACGACTCTTTGAATTGTCCCAAGTGAAACATCAAATTCTTTCGCTAGCCAACGTATGCTTCGACAACGGTTCATCTGTACTGCTGCATCAATTCTGGCGATGGTTTTTTTTCTGTTGCAACAATAAGCGCTTGACCCTGCCGTCGAAGATCTGTCTTGAACTGATGTCCTTTCCAAAACATTCGTGCCCAGTCTGTCACTGTTGTCTTCGACACACATTTGTTACGGTACGCTGCCTGCATTTTTCGATGAATATCCACTTGTCGACATTCTTCAAATGAAAGAAACTGAATCACCGCTCTTTGAGCTTCCTTCGACGGATTTTGGATCAACCCGGCCATTTTCTCAACGGTCAGAAACAGAACCTAAGCATCATGGGCCGATAAGCACGTGCTCTTTTATTCATTACTTATCACATGGCTATGGCATGATCATGGTCAAAGTACGCAATTACGCGCGGTGTGGCACGAACGGATTTCAAATGAACGCCCCTTGTATAACCATACCAGCCGTATATCCAGCTGGCGAGTGAGGCAGCAAATCTGCAGGAACAGAGAAATAGTCATCTGCAAAGAGAAATCTAATAGAGAAAACCACACAAACAACTGACGATAACTATAACCAAAGCAACGACAACCGGTTGAACGAGGACTATATTTTTGGTTTTTTTAATTTTACATGTCGAAACGAGACTCCGCTTAAAAATTGGTTTGTGGGTTCAGTTGGCGACAAAGCAATAAATTATAGGATCATGCGGGTATTTGTAGATTCTGTGTGTTATGCAGCCATCGGTCCCTGGGGCAACATTGAACAAGATAAACTAATATACCAATTCAGGTATATATCTGTCTACGGAAAACAATCATTGCGGCTTTTGCACTATTGGAGGTATTAAACATATAAAAGGATTAACGCTGGTTGTTCAAGTGCCGACGGCACTTTGTGTGAGGCTTCGGTAGATACAATCTTTTTTGTCATATCGGGGATTTAAACTCGGGTCTCCTGATGGAGACTTGTGTTTCATTATTTGACCGTCCTCTCCGTTCTTCATCGTTTGGCCTTTTCTTCTCTTGACTTTCCTCTTCTTCAGACTTTTCTCTCCTTCAGATTTTTCTGTTCTCTTGGTTTTCTTCTCTTCTTGGCTTTCCGCTCCTTCAGATTTTCCTTTCTTCTTGGCTTTCCTCTCCTTCAGATTTTTCTTTCCTCTTGGCTTTCTTCTCTTTCAGATTTTTCTTTCCTCATGGCTTTCCTCTTATTCAGATTTTTCTTTCCACTTGGCTTTCCTGTCTTCTTAGCTTGTCTCTCATCTCGTCTTTCCACTCCTCTTGGCTTTCCTCTATTTCAGATTTGTCTTTCCTCTTGACTTTCCTTTCCTCTTGGCTTTCCGCTCCTTCAGATGTTTCTTTCCTCTTGGCTTTCCTGTCCTCTTGTCTTTCCTCTCATCTTGGCTTTACTCTCCTCTTGGCTTTCCTCTTCTCTTGGCTTTCCTCTCCTTCAGATTTTCTTCCCTTTTGGCTTTCCTCTCCTCCTGATTTTCCTCTCCTTTTGATTTTTCTTTCCTCTTGGCTTTCCTCTCCTTCAAATTTTTCTTTCTTAATAGCTTTCCTGTCAATGCCCTCTTGGCTTTCCTCCCCTTAATACTTTCCTCTCATCTTGACTTTCCTCTCTTCTTGACTTTCCTCTCATGTTGCTTTCCTCTAATCTTGACTTTCCTCTCATCTTGACTTCCCTCTCTTCTTGACTTTTCTCTCAACTTGACTTTCCTCTCATCTTGACTGTCTTCTCATCTTGACTTTCCCCTCATCTTGACTTTCCTCGCATCTTGACTTTCCTCTCATCTTAATTTTCTTCTCATCTTGACTTTCCTCTCACCTTGACTTTCCTCTCATCTTGACTTTCTCTCACCTTGACTTTCCTCTCATCTTGACTTTCATCTCATTTCCTCTCATCTTGACTTTCCTCTGTTCTTGACCTCCCTCTCCACTAGACCTTCGTCAGCGTTAGAACAAATTCTACTCTTGACGTTCATTTCCTATTGACTTTCTTATTCTTTTGTCTTTTCTTGTTCTATACCTTTCTGTCCTCTTTGCTTTCCCCTTCTCTTTACTTTCCTCTTCTCTTTATCTTTGTCTCCTCTCGATATTCGTCTTCCCCTGGCATTTCTCTTCTCCTAGCGTTCCTCTCCTAAAGACTTTCCAAACCTCCATTTCACCCATTCTTCTTTAAGTATATATATATATATATATATATATATATATATATATATATATATATATATATATATATATATATATATATATATATATATATATATATATATGCTTTTATTTTAAAAAGCTAAAAGAAGTCCCCTGTCGTTGGGGGGTGCTGAGTATAAGACCTTGATATAGTTTAGTTTAGATTAGTTTAATGGACGGATCAACATAACGGCACACGGATGTAACTCATAAGTGCTCCGTTCTACTCTTAACTCAAGCCTGAGTCCGGAGAAACTCAGCTCAGTGCACGAACTCCGTAGCACCGCAGAGGATTCTGAAAATACTTTGGGTAGATCTTTAACTTGAATTTTGCCCGGGCAGCGCCGTTAGGCTACTCTTTGACGATTTCCAACTGCCAGGGGATTTTTGACGTGTGCAACAATACACACAGGCATCCGATCTCACTACCCAGAGACCGGGGGGAAATTTTGTTACTAGAAGTCCACACGAAAAGATCCCGGTCCTCACCGGGGCTTGAACCCGGGACCTTACGCACTCGAGGCGGACACCATACCTCGAGACCAATCAGACCTTGACATATCCTAGTCTAACACATATGACGTGACGTGGCAATTCTCTTCCTCTTCGACGCAGGTAATTCCGAGAAAATTCGCACTCTTGTCTGGCACTCATTTTATGAGCGGGTCGACCATAACGCAGCTCTGATCGAAAAAATAAACAATTCCACCTTGTAACTGCTGGGAATTTAACCCGTACCGGAAAGTACGCTAATCACTGAACCAAGCCGTCTCCGCAGCTAAATATAGCAATACAAATAAATGTAGAATAATTATGTGTAGGTAGAATGCTTTGAAATTCAATTTTCCTTAATGTGGTTGTATAGAAGAATAGGAAGAGTATCATTTCTGAAGAAGTATCACAGAAGTAAACATGGCCGAACGGGGGAAAAGAATGATCGTTCTTAAAAATCCGGTGTGCTGGTGCCGAGGTAGCGGGCTCAACCCCTACACCGGTCAATTGGACTAAAATAGTAACTTCTGGTCCTTGACCTTGGAACGTAAATTACAAGTACCTGAGAAGTCGGAGTGGATGAACCTTAAGGCGAAGGACCCTGGTAGTAAGGAAAGCTAATCCACATGAAAAAGAAACACCCCAGGGCTACAAGAAGTAGCAACATGTGCAGGATTACGCTTGAGTTCAAACCGAGTGAACTCAAAATTATCAGAAAAACTTGTTGTATCAAGATAAACCTGGGTTGAAACTTCAGGAGACAAGTTAGAAATTTACTGTCGCATATCTAGTTCCTTCCTGTAAACATAGAAAAGATAAGAAAGAAACACTAGATCAGATTAATGTAAGCCGTCTCGTATGTCAGATCTCTTGAACCATGGTTCCTGTTTTTCTTTCGGTTTTGGGTGACACCATAAAAGTCTTTTGACATCCTGCAGGGCATTTTAAATTCTTGCTGTGCCTGCTGTGTGTGTATCTCTTGCCTTGTGTCCTTGTGCAGCTGGAATATGTTATGTTTGTTAGTAAAGAACCTTTGTGGACAGATAAGTTGTTAGGAAAGAATCTTTGTGGACAGAGAAGAAATTACCACAAACTTGGGTTCTACTGTCGTTATGTGAACGATACAATAATCATCTCCACAGACGAGCTACAAGCAACATCTTTCCAGGCCATAATGAACCAGGCGCATAATAACATCTCTCAGTCTATGGAACACGAACATAATGAAGCGTTTCCATTCCTAGATATTCTAATGAGACGTAGAGCAGACGGCAACATTCAAAGATTGGTGTACCGCAAAGAAACGTGGACTGGCCAATACTTAAATTTCCACAGCTTCGCACCCGTCCAGTACAAACGTGGCTTTGTACGGACCCTGTTTGACCGTGCAAGGAAGATATGCACCCAGGACACACTGACTGCGGAATTTGAAACTCTGAAGAATGTCTTACGTCTGAATGGGTACTCCACGTGATTTATGAAGCTGCACTGCCAACAACCGAAACAAAAACCCGATGAAACATCAGTCCCTAAATTCAAGGTATTTATCCAGCTAACCTTTGGAGGGAATGGCGTAATGCAACATATAACAGGACCGGCTCATTACAGCAGTCGGCCGAACATTATATGCTGCAACTCCAGTTATTATATACAGAACCACATATATTCCCACCACAGCAGTAAAAGAACCTGTCCATCTGCACCCCAAATCCAATTGTTTTTATCAGTGTACTTGCAGGTGCCAGTCTACCCACATCGGCAGGACAGAGAGGCAGTTAAACAATAAGGTGGTCGAACACATACTTAATTTGATTGACAGAATAAAATACAAAGATGATGGGAACTTCACACAAGCATCCTACATCATCGATTGTAAGGCAAATTTTGGAAACCGGTCCCGTGACTGATAGGAACAATGCGTTTCGCGTTATGTTTACCCAGAACCCAAAGAAATAGTCGCACGTTAAAGGTGGCAGAAGTGAACATTATAAGTGCAAATAGAAAGACATGATAGTCAGTTTAAAATTACCTTGGAAGACAATTGGAATTACTATGCGAGTATGTGTATATTCAGCTTGAGGGATTTATCTAACTATTACAGTTTATGTTGTGTGATTTCTGCAGTATGTACCCGACGAGATGAAGCGAAATATGCCAGGCAATAAATCGTGCAATCTATTGTTTGTGTCTTCGTTATTCAAATTCACTAAGGGAAAACATTGTTTTGAAACAATCAACAACTAATGTTTTGACTCTCTTTATGTTGCGTCCTCTCGATTTGAACTCCACCGTACACACGTACAACTGCTTCAAGTGCACTGGATTGATATTTGCGCGTGGATTACCTTTCCCTGTTTCCAGTGTCCTTCGCCATCATGCAAACCCACTCCGACTTCTGAGATACTTGTAGTTTACGTCCCGAAGTCAAGGATGTGAAATCAACATTTTAGTCCAACTGACCGGTGTACGGGTTGAACCCGCTAACTCGGCGTCAGCACATCGGAAGTATAAAAGCGAATGCTCATATGGATTTCGCCTTGATGACCTCGAGTTTGTGACTTTATTTGTCCGTTGTTTTCTGAAGAAACTATGAAAAATTAATCACACCTTCTTCTTCTGTTGTACTGATGTTGCCGCGAGGCGTGGCACAGAGGATATAAATGTTTGTATTTGTGTTTAGCTGGTATTGTTACTTGCGCTAATGCCATCTTTAGTTAGTTAGTCAGTTAGTCAGTCAGTTAGGGAGTTAGGGAGTTAGTTAGTTAGTTAGTTAGTTAGTTAGTCAGTTAGTCAGTCAGTCAGTCAGTCAGTTAGTTAGTTAGTTAGTTAGTTAGGTTAGTTAGGTTAGTTAGGTTAGTTAGTTAGTTAGTTAGTTAGTTAGTTGGTTGGCTGGCTGGCTGGCTGGCTGGTTGGTTAGTTGGTTAGTTGGTTGGTTGGTTGGTTGGTTAGTTAGTTAGTTAGTCGTGGTTCCAACTTCACAGCAACTGGTCGTCCCCATTATGCTCCGTTCCTATGCCAGTGAATATCACACGAAATGCTTCTCACTGGCCTATGTGAAAAGTGTAACAGACATAAGTCTCCACAAACCAACAGCCTATACAGGTATACTATGCATAATGCCGCCGTCAGAATGCCAACTCAAAAGTTCTGCACGGAAAATACAATTCACTAGAAAACTACCAGCAACACACATTACTGCATTAAATTTCGAGATGATCGAGATCGATTTCATTGCCCCGGGATGTATCCCATATGTCTCGGCCCGCTAAAAGTATCGCACAACGCACGAACATCGTAATGTCATCTTTGATTTCTTCAATAACACTTTTACTTCATCTAGCCATCTCTTCCTGGGTCGTCCCCTCGCTTTGTATTCCGATGTTCTCATGCAGAACTTTCTTGCTGATGGTTGATTTTGTTCTTTCTAGTTAAATGTTCCAACCACTTAATTCTTTGTTGTTCTCTATATTCAGTAAGCGGTATTATCTCTACACTTATGTTTAGTTCTTATTTGTCTTCCTATCTGTTCTTGTTTTTCCGGCTGCTTTTCGTAAGCATCTATTCTCACATGATGCGATTTTACGCCTATGTTTCTAGAACTCTCCATGTCTGGCATTGGTAACACAGTCTTGACAATATTAAAACATATATCAGCTTCTTATTGTCATATGAATGTTGATATTTGAATGTTTTAAGATAGGTTCGTTTGATAGTTGATGGTGATTGCTTCCTGCAAACGTCTGATTGTCATAAGTGTTCGATGTTAATCTTTAAATATTCCTTCAGTTCCAGTCTGCTATTGTCTAACATCTCAATTCTTGGTGAGAAGAGTCGAGTAGGCCGTGTTAAGCTGGCAGCATCAATTAGTCAGGTTGCACGCATCGACTAACACACGAGTTGAAAAGACTCACGACAAGCGCTAGTCAAGGATTGTGAAAGAAACATCACGGATCGGAAAGCCCGAGCTGGCCATGGCAAGCTACATTATCACTAGATTATAGAGGTTGTTATTTAGAGAATATTATTTCAGAATATTTGAGGAGCGGCTGTGGCCGAGAGGCCAGAACTCTGGGTTCCCCATTCAAGAGACCTGGGTTCGAATCCTCGGTAAGGTGTGGATTTCTTTCTGTCGGGGGGAAAATGAAAACCCTAACATGCACAGTCAGTTCGCGGCGACTGCAAAAGCCAAGCTGCCTTAATTCCTCAAGACATTCCCTCCCCCGCCCGACTTTCACCGCAAGGTACTATAGGCAGTATATGACAGATAACATGACTGTGAATTGCGTTCCTGGCTCGAAGAACAATTATTGAATCTGAAACCTTTCGGTGTTCTGTGCAGTGTTTTATAGTTTAATGTCTTGTTAGTGGCTTTCAGAATTAGGAGGAGGAAGAGGATAACGGCCTGTATGATATTTCAGTCATAGCTATAATAAAGGGCAAGAATTCCTCATTAAATAAACGAAATGAAGAGCTCGAGGCACATCGGAGGGATTAGACTCCAGATAAACCCAACAGTAATACATTTGACGTAAAACCCGACCTCTAACACGATGCTAAGATGTGATCCTACCGTTACAATTGTTATCACATTCACCTCTTTCTATTTTTCTTTCGGCATTGATGTGAGCTAAGTTGACAACTAACTACCCAAAACGTCAGAAGATAATGTACTAACCTCGGTCTAATCAACAGTAAATTACAATGACAAAACGAGTATTGCAGTGCTATAAGCATCTATACTGTTATGTCTCTACTAATGAAGAATTAGACTCGCTGGGCTGTTCACTTGGCTCGCATGCCAGATAACAGGCCCTCTAAAAGAATTTATTTGCTGCGAGCTGTGCTGAGGTAAACACTCCCAATGCGGCCTGAGGAAACACTTTAAGACAATCTGAAGATCTCACGACACTTGGAGACTGCTGCCAAAGACCAAAATTCGTGGCGTCATCATCACGCAAGGGCGTAGTCACTTGCGAAGCAAACAAGACTACAAGAGCTGTGGGGGAAAAAGAAAGACGACAGAAAAACCATCCCAGAAGATCCTCATCCTGGAACTCCAAGCATTCTTTGCCCACATTGTCAAAGAACATTTGGAGCTAAAGCAGGCCTTACCAGCCATCTTAGAACTCACGGCTCCAAACTTTAAACAACACTGGATGAAATGAATGGTCATCATCATTCTTGATGGACAAACACCAAGCTTCTATATGCATGTGAAACATAGACAGTAAACAAATAAGATGAGAAACAAATGACAGTGGAAATATGGTTTCCAAAGAAAATTAAAAAAAAAAAATATAATGGACGGACAAAAACCAGTGAGCAATTCCTACAAGAAACAAATGAAAGCCGTAAATGGATTCGACAAATCAGGCATAGACACTTAAGATGTATTAGGCATGTTATGATGAAAGATAAACATAAAAACGTAGTGACAACTGTCAAGATTCACGGGAAACATTCATCAGAATCACAGATCAGAAAGATACGACGACCATGCTTAGTAAACATCACATAAATACGCCGGTCTGTGTTTCATAAGAATCACAAAGATACAGGAAGTATGTGTCATAGGAATCACAAAGATACCGTGTTTGTTTCATAAAAATCACAAAGATACGACTTATATTTTATTACCATTTCAAATATACGACTTATATTTATTACAATCACAAAGATACGACTTATATTTTATACGAAAAAACAGCGGCTACAACAGGATATAACAATATGAATTGCAAACAATTAGGTATATTTGGCTCCTGCCAAAAGAAGAGACATACTGAATACAGACACAATGTACGTACCTTACAAAGAGCTCCATCATACACAGGTGAAAACAAAGTGTGACTTATCCAAAATAAGAAACAATCAATCAATAAATAATAATGAAATAATAAAATTTAAAAAAAATTTATTTTTTTTAAACATAAGCATTTAAGGATACAAAGGGCGGTCGACGTTTTGATTCTAAGAATCTTTGTCAAGGACAGGACAATACAAATAGATAAGAAACGAAAAAAAAAAAACAAAAAAACACACACACACACAATAAAATAAACACAACTACATGGTTCCCATGAGGGAGAAGAAATGATGGTTTAAACCGGTTTACAAAGGCGGAAAAGAGGTGGAAAAGAGCGCCTTTGTAAACCAGTTTGAACCACCATTTCTGCTTCCATATGGGAACCAAGTAATTGCGTTTATTTTATTTTGTGTTTTATTTTTCGTTTGTTATCTATCTGTGTTATCCTGTCCTTGAGAAAGAGTATTAGAATCGAAACGGCAACCGTCCTTTATGCCCTGAAATACCTTTTTTTTTTAAATTTCATTATTATATATTCATTGAGTGCTTCTGCTTTTGGATAAGTCACACTTTGTTTTCACCCGTGTATGATGGATTTCTTTGTAAGGAATGTACATTGCGTCTGTGTTTAGTATGTGTCTTCTTGTAGCAGGAACTAAATATACCTAATTGTTTGCAATTAATATATTTCATAAACATCACAAAGATAATACTTATACTTTATTCCAATCATAAAGATATAAAGATTGCATCACAAGATTCACAAAGAAAACGCGACATATGGTTCATAAAATTCAGAAAGATACGACGCATATTTCTTAGGAATCACAAAAATATGACTTATATTTTATAAGAATTACAAAGATAAGATGGCATGTGTTTCATAAGAATCACAAAGATATAACAACGGAAAGAACGACGACAGCAGTGGTGCGTATAATAAAGATGATGATGAAGGGGGGAGGGGCTGAACAACAGCATGTATAGCCCTACATCCGGGGGTACTCGATGGACAACAGCTGAAGAATTATTGATCTATATTCATGTCTGCTTGATGACAACGGGTTGACACAACATGTCTCCAGCATAGTTTGACTGATTTGTGTGCTACTGTTGTTTTCAAGTTGATTAAACACATCGATAGAAGCGTTTGCGTGTTTATCAACATCGCCATCGCAATGGTTACATTTGTTTATGTTGGCTTTTCTTGTCTCCCAAACTTCAAACACGAAATGTGTTTTAATTTCGTTTCCTTGAATGAGATGACATTTTTGCATGTTCATTGTGATGTTGATAAGCTGAAAGCTGATCGAATATAGAGTTTGTACAGCTCTTTTGAGAAGCGGCTGGCCGAGTGGCTAGAATGCCGGATTCTCCTTCGGGAGACCCGGGTTCGAATCATCAGTAAGTTGTGAAGGTTTTTTTTTCTGTCGGTAGCAAAAAGAAAACTCTAACCTGCACAGTTCGCGGAGACTGCACTAGCCAGGCGGCCTTAATTCCACAGGTTTAAGACCCGCCTGCCATACAGCGCAAGATACTATATAAATATTGGCAGTAAATGACAGTGACAATCTTTTGTAGCTCATTTACGTAGGAGAAATAGATAAGAGAAGTAGCGGCTGCAGCGGGATGTAACAATAGAAGGTAACAAGGTAGATACGTTAACTCCTGAGAGAAAGTGTACAGTGTGTCTGTGTTTATTATGTCTCACTTTCTCACAGAAGCTGCACGTACCTAACTATTTATTTCCCTATTCTTATAGGTATGACGTTTAAATATAGGGGATGTGGTGACGTAGTGCCCGTCTCCATGGCGAAGGTCTTACGGACGCGGGTTCGTAAACCCGTATACCCGTATTTGAAACACAACAGCTCGCGATTTGGCAGCAGATATAGTTACGTTGAATTTGCGTTAGTATCGCATGCCAGTCGTTCAGAAAGCAATGGCAAACTACTTAACTTAAACTTGCCAAGAGATCACAGGGGCAGAAATGCTAGTGTTGTCTGCGATGTCCTGAAAAAAGGGTATGCAAAAAACAAAATAAATAAATAAAGAAAAGAAAAGGAACGAAAAGAAAAGTGATGTATTGCACGTAAGTATCAATTGGGGAGCCTTTTGTGGCCACTTAGAGTTCATAAATAAATACCACGTATTGTGTGGTGCTCAGAGAAATATGGGAAATAATTAGAGACTAGAGGACGCACAAGGCAACATAACAATTGAAAGCTATAGTTACCCACTGGGATTCGAACCGGTCACCTCCAAATGACGACAGCCCCTCGCTGTAGGAACACCCCTAAAGGAGATGTCTAGTTGGTCATGCGTCAGTTTTTATGTTGTCTAAGCCTCCAATTCTTTCCCCTACGCCAGTGAACACCAAACAATACGTGTGTATTTAGTGATGTAGTGGTATGACGTGTCAATATAGATGATGTAGTGATGTAGTGGTATGACGTGTCAATATAGATGATGTAGTGATGTAGTAGTATGACGTGTCAATATAGATGATGTAGTGATGTAGTGGTATGACGTGTCATATAGATGATGTAGTGATGTAGTGGTATGACGTGTCAGTATAGATGATGTAGTGATGTAGTGGTATGACGTGTCATATAGATGATGTAGTGTTATGACGTGTCATTATAGATGATGTAGTGATGTAGTGGTATGACGTGTCAGTATAGATGATGTAGTGATGTAGTGGTATGACGTGTCAATATAGATGATGTAGTGATGTAGTGGTATGACGTGTCAATATAGATGATGTAGTGATGTAGTGGTATGACGTGTCAGTATAGATGATGTAGTGATGTAGTTGTATGACGTGTCAGTATAGATGATGTAGTGATGTAGTGGTATGACGTGTCATATAGATGATGTAGTGATGTAGTGGTATGACGTGTCAATATAGATGATGTAGTGATGTAGTGGTATGACGTGTCAATATAGATGATGTAGTGATGTAGTGGTATGACGTGTCATATAGATGATGTTGTGTTATGACGTGTCATTATAGATGATGTAGTAATGTAGTGGTATGACGTGTCAGTATAGATGATGTAGTGATGTAGTGGTATGACGTGTCAATATAGATGATGTAGTGATGTAGTGGTATGACGTGTCAATATAGATGATGTAGTGATGTAGTGGTATGACGTGTCAATATAGATGATGTAGTGATGTAGTGGTATGACGTGCCAGTATAGTTGATGTAGTGATGTAGTGGTATGACGTGTCATATAGATGATGTAGTGATGTAGTGGTATGACGTGTCAATATAGATGATGTAGTGATGTAATGGTATGACGTGTCAATATAGATGATGTAGTGATGTAGTGGTATGACGTGTCAATATAGATGATGTAGTGATGTAGTGGTATGACGTGTCATATAGATGATGTAGTGTTATGACGTGTCATTATAGATGATGTAGTGATGTAGTGGTATGACGTGTCAACATAGATGATGTAGTGATGTAGTGGTATGACGTGTCAGTATAGATGATGTAGTGATGTAGTTGTATGACGTGTCAGTATAGATGATGTAGTGATGTAGTGGTATGACGTGTCAATATAGATGTTGTAGTGATGTAGTGGTATGACGTGAGCATCTAGGTGGTGTCGTGATATGAGGTGCGACGTGCGACTGCAGCAGATTTCGAATTTTCGACCCAGCATATCGGATAATTATTGAACTGCGTTTACTAATTCCTCAGCAAGCCACAGGTTGCTACAGAAATATAGAAGAGATTAGAAATGGCCAAACTTGTTTTCAACAAAATTAAATGATTATTAACATCTCGAGAGATTAACAACACATTAACAATGAGAACTGTCAACTGTTATGTATATTCTACACTACTATACAACGCGGAAGCCTGGACATTGAACACTATTAGTAAGTCTAATAGAGGCCCTAGAGATTTGGATATACAGACGGATATGTTGTAATTCATTTAAATGAAAACAATCAAATATAGAGGTTCTAGGGGAAAAAATTGGGAAAGAAAAGAAAGTTCATGAAAGAAGTAAAATAGGGTTAAGTGAAATCTTTCGGCCAAGTTAAAAGACATGACACTTTTAGAAAAATCATACTGGAAAGCAAGGTTGGGGGCAAGCGATCAAGAGGTAGACAACGATACAAGTGGGAAAATAACACAAAGAGATAGACGAACAGCAGTCTGACAGAATTTACAAAGGCGAGAGACAGTGTTGAATCTCTATTGCAGCCAACTTTCATTGTGGAGACGGCACCTGGCTGAAGCTATTTACGCCTACCTTTATGTTTGCTATTTCAAATAAATTTATGACATGTAAAACTGACAATTTACAACTCTCTCTAAATTTTTTATTGTCTTAAAATCTTCACGTTTCAACTTGGAAGTTCTAACAACGTGATTCGTCCAGGCCGTTTGTGACTCAGATGAATCATAACATTTCTTTCTGATCACGATTTCTTATAGTCCACGCCGAGTTAATGTCTGTGAGCAGCCCTTTAGTCTCTTGTGCTGGAAATCATTTCTGATACCGACTTTCCTAAAAATCATGATGTTAAACTGTCCAGCATCTTCTCGTCTTAGCTCCCTCTGCCTCTCTTCCCATCCAAGCTTCCCATTGTGACGACATACTCCAGCTTCCCCTTCTAATGATATGCCCAAAGTATGTGAACTGTCTTCTACTGATGTGAGTAACCAGCTCTCTTCATGAGTTAACTTCTTTCAGGAGGATGGAAGACTCCGTGGCGAAGTGGTTATGCAGCATACCTCGCGTTCCGAAGGCCCTCGGTTCGATTTCTGGCTACATCATTCGGTTCACGAGTGTGGTTTTCTCGGAGACTCCCGGGGATCGTGGCTGGAGCTAAGAAGTTCGTACTTTGTGCAATGCTTTCGGCAGACCTCCCTGTTGAAAGAAACCGAACCATATGGGGTAAAACCCGATGTGATGTAGTAGAACCTCTTGCCCTTTAAACTCTGTTGAACCCTTCTTTCAAGATATCTTCATTGCGCTTTCTACCCATCCACGGCGTCCTCATCAATCTTCTGTAATACCACATTTCCGCAGCTTCCATATAATTCCTCGATTGTCTGCTAATTTCTTCTCACTCGAGACGTAATTTCACCCGCCTCGATTGTATCGTTATGGAAGGCTTTTGAAGTGCCCGTGAACAAACACGTATAGCTGTAATATTGTGGGATACCAGCGGCGGTTTTGAACTCTTCGGTGATGTAGAATTAACATTATTAGTCTCTGCGACATTTCTCGGCTACAGCAGTTTAGATTTGACCTTTTAGATCAATAGACGAGTTTCTTATCTTATGAGATTGATTTGACCTATCATAATTGGTCGTTGTGGAATGGCTATGTGGGATAAAGCACCGCCGTGGAACTATGAGTTATTACAAAGCAAGGAACCGTAAGTATTTAAACCCTTTTATTCATGGGGTAGTGGATTAAACGCATATCCTACATGGGTAATGACTAAAATTAGGAGGCACCATGCTGGGATGGTATTAATTCCTCGGTTGTTGAGTATACAAATTGGGCTGAATAGACCACGGCCCAGATAACATTTCAGAATGTGAAAACCTACCCACACACACGAATAATTAAGGTATACATGATTCAGACATCCGCGCAGTGGGATTCTCGCCCATAATGTGGAAAGCGTGCACTGTGTTGAGATGCTCATTGTGTGATCTGTTGGAGGAGACTAAGACACTTACAGTGCTATCGGTGAGATGTAGCTAGTACTAATATCTGGTCTAGTCGTGTTCTAGAACAGAAGGACACTACTAACTCAAACAGAATGACGCTAAAATGCAAGAGTTCATGTAACGTGCGTATGTTTATGCAAAACTGGGGTGAATGTACTAGCTAAGAATTTTATAATACTATCAAGGTTAACTGGGTCAGAGAAGAATAGGCAGATGTGAGGCCAGGAGGGTTAATCACAATTTCAACAAACTGGTTTAATCCCATACAAGGTGATGGTTAAGGCACGTACACATCAATATAAATCGTTAGCTGATGGGGGAAGTCCCTAAACAACTGGTTAGGATATCACGTACGTGTCTAGATTAAAATCACCAGTGGGAAGGTGAATTGTACGAGTCGACGAAGAAACAAAGAAAAATTCTAAATTTAATTTTCCTGGGAACTGATAAGTGGGATCAGGGGTTAAGTGGTGCTTCTTGGGGGAAAAAGGGGGGGGGGGGGGGTCCTCAGGAAGAAGGGACAAAGAGAGAACTCTGGGAAAGATAAGAGATTCAGTGAATTATGGTCTGAGTGAGGAATACCAGCCACGATAGTGAGATTCGAAGCTGAGTTGTGGCGGAGTTTGGGAGAACTTCGTGAGTGGAATTCTAGGGCTAAGTATTGGAAACTTAGCCAGACTGCCACTAGACACAACCACAGTCACTTCTGTCTGTCATTCTGTCATAGCAATCTTGTGACAGTTCAGAACAAAGTGGCGTTTTCACTGAACTATCTAGAGCAGAAGGACGGCCGGGGATACATATTTCCAGAAAATGGATATAACTGCCTACAACAGAAGGAAGCCAGAGATACAAATCGTCAGAAAAAGGGCACAACTTCTTGTAACAGAAGGACGCCAGAGATACAAATCTCTAAAAAAAATTAACACAATTGCCTTAAAAAAAGAGACGCAAGAGATATAAATCTCTAGAAACGTAACGCAACTGCCTACATCAAAAGGACTCCAGAGATACACATCTCTAAAAAATTGACACAACTGCCTGTAACAGAAGGACGTCAGAGATACAAATCTCTAGAAAAATAACGTAACTTCCCGTAACAGAAGGGCGCTAAGCTAAATTAAAATTGTCTCGAACCGAACCGCGATAAGATGCAAATTCTGTTCCAGAATAACGGACATGAATATGCTATGATACACGAATGTGGGATATGAGAAAGATAAGACATAACTGTGTGGGACAGAAGGGCGCTGAGATATAACTGTCAGGGCAGAAAGATGCTATGCTACACGGATGTAGGACATGAGAAAGATAGGACATAACTGTGTGGGACAGAAGGGCGCTGAGATATAGTTTGGGGGCAGAAAGATGCTATGATACACGAATGTGGGACACGAGAAAGATAGGACATAACTGTGTAGGACGGAAGGACGTTAGGGTACACGAATGTTGGACATGAATATGCTATGATACACGAATGTTGGACAGAAGATCGCTAAGATAAACGATTGTAGGACAGAAGAACGCTAAGATACACGAATGTAGGTCACAAATATGCTAGGATAAATGAATGTAGGACAGACGCGAGCTAGGATACCCGAATGTAGGTCAGAACGATGCTAGGATACACGAGTGGAACATAATAAAGCTAAGATACACGATTGTGTGACTGAAGAAGGCTAAGATACACGATTGTGTGACTGAAGGAGGCTAAGATACACGATTATGTGACTGAAGGAGGCTAAGATACACGATTGTGTGACTGAAGGAGGCTAAGATACACGATTGCGTGACTGAACGAGGCTAAGATACACGATTGTGTGACTGAAGGAGGCTAAGATACACGACTGTGTGACTGAGGGATGCTAAGATACACGATTGTGTGACTGAAGGAGGCTAAGATACATGATTGTGTGACTGAACGAGGCTAAGATATACGATTGTGTGTCTGAAGGAGACTAAGATACACGATTGTGTGACTGAACGAGGCTAAGATACACGATTGTGTGACTGAGGGAGGCTAAGATACACGATTGTGTGACTCAAGGAGGCTAAGATAACGATTGTGTGACTGAACGAGGCTAAGATACACGATTGTGTGACTGAAGGAGGCTAAGATACACGATTGTGTGACTGAACGAGGCTAAGATACACCATTGTGTGACTGAAGGAGGCTAAGATACACGATTGTGTGACTGAACGAGGCTAAGATACACGATTGTGTAACTGAAGGAGGCTAAGATACACGATTGTGTGACTGAACGAGGCTAAGTTATACGATTGTGTGACTGAAGGAGACTAAGATACACGATTGTGTGACTGATGGAGGCTAAGATACACGATTGTGTGACTGAAGGAGGCTAAGATACACCATTGTGTGACTGAAGGAGGCTAAGATACACGATTGTGTGACTGAACGAGGCTAAGATACACGATTGTGTGACTGAAGGAGGCTAAGATACACGATTGTGAGACAGAATAACGCTAGGATACCTAATGTGGGACAGAAGGACACAAGGATATAAATATGTGTGTCAGAAAGATCCCCTGTGCAAAGATTGGTTGCTTTGATTCTTTTCTCTCTATTCCAAAAAGGAGTTACTTCTAGTATGTCTAAATTGTATCGTTGTTATGCTAATTCTATCTCCTCTAAATTGTATCGTTGTTATGCTAATTCTATCTCCTACACTTACTGTAACCTTGTCTACTTCAAACAGTTGTTTGTACAATTATGTCTTCTACCTCAGTCAATTCTTACTATAACCTTGTCTATTTCAAACAGGTTTTAGTACAACGATGTCTTCTACCTCAATCAATTCTTACTGTAACCTTGTCTATTTCAAACAGTTGTTAGTACAATGATGTCTTCTACCTCAATCAGTTCTTCCATCCATCCATCATGTGCCATGCCGGTAGGCGTGGGCGGTCATGTTCTGCCATCTCACTCGATCACCAGAGTCGTGGATAAGCTCCGTGTTTCTGTCTCGACCATACCACAAGGCCAAGCCATCCAGGTACTTGCTTCTAGGTCTTCCCCTTGGTCTGTTCCCCTCGATCTTACCAGTTGTCACCAAATTCTCCAATCCATTTCTTCTCATAACATGCCCAAAAGATTTTGACTGTCTACGTCTAATTTCTCTAATCAATTTACGATCTTCATTTGTTTCTTGAAGGACTTGTTCATTGGTATTTCTGGCTGTCCATGGTATTCTTTGCATTTTCCTCAGAAACCACATCTCTACAGCCATCAGATGTTTTTCAGCCTGACTGCTCATTGTCCACGCTTCACATCCATATAAAAGTACAGGTTCAATGTAGCATCTCAACACTTTTTCTCGTTTCAATTGACATAATCAGTTCTTATCAGTTCTTACTGTAATCAAAACAATGTTTTCCCGTAGTGAATTTGAATAACGAAGACACAAACCATAGACTGTACGATTTATTGCCTGGTATAATTCTTACTGTAATTCTGTCAAGTTGTAACTGCTGTTTACGTAATTGTCTTCCCATGTGTTGGCAATGTGTTGACCGGATCATGAAAGTGATTCGCAATTTCGAATACTTCTTTCGAAACACAGATGCTAGCTATTTGGAAGCAGGCAGCTTTGCGCTGATGTTCATGCCATGGTTTGAACGTCGGTTGTTCACAAAGTAATGACAAACTACTGAACGTAATCCAGCCAAGTAAATCACAAACAAGCTATAATGATGAGGTTGACTGTGACGTCATGTAAAGGACTTGCAACTAACTTCTCAAGTTCACTTAACAAAGTGTTTCCTTGACAGTTGTTGGTGTCATTCTGTCTAAACCAAACAGTTACTGGTGTCATTCTGTCGATCCCAAACAGTTCTTAGTGTCATTCTGTCTAACCAAAACATTTGTTACTGCAATATTATCTTCCCAAGTAGTTGTTAATCCAACAATGTGTATCCTAAATAGTTGTTACTTTCTTATGCCTATCCTAAACAGTTGTTACTGTAATTATGTATCTCCCAAACAGTTATTACTGTAAATGTATATCTTCCATAAAGTTGTAACTTTAAGTATGTCTATCTCATATATTAGTTACTATAATTCTGTCTAACCGAAACGGTTGTCAGTGTAAATTTCTCTAATCCACACAATTGTTTTAATTCTATCTTAACAAGTAATTGTTACTTTAACAATGTCTTCCCCAAACAATTGTTACTTTAATTTTGTCTGTAAATTTCTCTAATCCACAGTATTTTTAATTCTGTCGTAACAAGTAGTTGTTACTTTGACAATGTGTTCCCCATACAGTGTTTAAAACTATTTATCGAAAAAGCTTACATTAATTCTGCATCCCCAGGTAGGTCTTGGGAGCCACGGTGGCAGAGTGGTTAGACTCCCACTTGCCGGCCCACTAATTATGGGTTACATCTCCATCCGGGCGGATTGTTATTTTTACAGCTGGCCCAGTCCAAAATATGTACCAGGATATGTCTTGGGAAGTAAAAGCGGCCGGTGCGATACTGAAAACATCACCCACAATGTGGTGATTGATCTATTAAAATATGGGGGAGTAGCAAAATATGCTAAATAGGTTTTATGGCGGGTTAAAAAGGTCTTTACTGACTTAACTATGTAGTTGTCACGTTAACAGTGTCCATCTTAAATATTTGTTAGATTGAAGTAACACTATGAGCCAGAAACAGGTAAGGTAACAAATGAGATAAGGTACGTTAACTTAACGGCTTCTTGGGAAAGAAACAGATAAGAAACATAGATGTTTCGGTCGTTCGACGTGTGATAAGTTCGTGGGCTTTTATGACTCAGGCTGGAGGGAGAATTGTGAAGGAAGGTGCTGGTGCTTTTGCCTTGACACAAGTAGTCTGACTATGGAAGTCATGGAAGTAAGTAAAGGAATAACATGGCTCGAGACACAAACCTTCACTCGGACATGCATCCTTTGTGACTGTATGTGGTGTTTCTTTGGCGGTCACGGCTGGCAAAGATTCGTTTCATTTTCTTGCCAGGACACACGGGTGTACAAGGAAACGAGCAGGCTGACAGGCTTTCAGGTAAGATTATTGTGGAGGGCGGACGGGCTGATATACCAGGCTGATATACTGAATGCTCTACGAGAAATAAGACTGTTGCGAAAATAAAGTGATGTCTGAATCAGCAACTATGTTCAAACTGCGAGAACAGCAAGTTAAAAGATAGTGGGTCAAACAAGACCACTGAAGAAAGCCAAAGAATATTAATAAACCAACACAGAACTGGTGTTGTTAGCCGCTACACGCTGCGGGACTTACTGAGAAGGGGATCTGAGTACTTATGGACTGAATAGTTCGATGTTTAATGAGGATGATCTGTCGACCAAATAACTAACTAAGAAACAATGCCATGTATAAGTTAATTAGTTGATATTATTTACATGACGTCGCAGTCAACCCCATCATATGTTGGCTGTTTGTGATTTCTTGGCAAGTTTACGTTCAGTAGTTTGCCATTGATTTCTGTACGATCGGCATTCATAACCAGTTTATAAAAACCAACGCAAGGCGGTCTGAAGCTGTGGTCATGTATAAAGCTAATGATATACTCGTACATGTGGCGAATGGCAGGTAGCGATGTAGCACAGCCATATCATTTGATGAAAAGACGAATTCATGTTGCCTTCGTGCAACTGTTCAAAAACTCCACACACGCCTATGAATAATTTATTTATGCAGCAGCGGGCTATTGCGATATTAGTATGCGAAAATTTGAATCGATTCCTCTCATTTTATAGACCCAGCTGGTGTTTTTTAACTGGAAATTAGATAGGGCAGTTGTACTATTCATATCGATATTTTGTAAGGAAAAAGAAGCATCTGGATGCAGCGTTTCAGTGTATTTGTGACTGGAGACCAATATCTACGATAGGTGTTTCTAAATGTTTGTAACAGAAAACTAGAATCTGCGCCATATGTTTCTAAAGGTTTGTGACGGGAGACCAGTATCTAGCGCAGGAGTTCCTAAATGTTTGTGACGGGAGACCAAAATCTGGGGCAGATGTTTCTAAAAGTTTGTGACGGGAGACCAGTATCTAGGGCAGGAGTTTCTAAATGTTTGTGACGGGAGACCAAAATCTGGGCAGATGGTTCTAAAAGTTTGTGACGGGAGACCAAAATCTGGGGCAGGTTTTTTCTAAATGTTTGTGACAGGAGACTAGCATCTCGTGCAGTTGTCTTTAAATGTTTGTAGCGGGAGGCCGGTATCTGGGGCATGCGCTTCTAAATGTTTATGACGGAAGACTAGTATCTGGGGCAGATGTTTCTAAACGTTGTTAAATTGACACTGGTATGTGGTATGGGTGGTTCCAAACATTTGTGGCGGGAGTCGGCGTTTCCAAACTTTTGTGACGGGAGACAAAAATTGGTGGTCTCTATCTGAAAACATTTAAGAGAAAGTTTAAGAGCTCACATGATTTCATAACACCAATAATAATAATAATAATAATAATAATCATCATCATCATCATCATCATCCTCATCATCATCATCATCATCATCATCATCATCATCATCATTTATAATTATGCTTGCTTGCTTGTGTTCGTTGGCTTGAGCTCCAACGCGAAGTCCTGTATGTCGGATGAAGGCATTCTGTTGTCCAACATCAGTGTGATGTCATACAGGACCTGAGGTTTGCGTGAGTATCCGTTGTCCCATGTCTGGCTTATTGGTGTGCAGACTGGTGGTTCCTCGCTGTACAGGCAGACACTCTCCGATTTCGGAGGAATCGGCGATCCTACTGACTTTAGCCAGGACCCCGAAGGAACCTGTTGCCCAGGACGCTCGACGAGGACGCGTCAATAGGTCTTGGCCAGTATAAAACCCGGCCCTGGTGCCTTGAAAACACCTCTGCGTCCCATTTATAATTATAATTGACGTCAAAAGTTAAACACCGTAGTAATAACATTTCTGGTAGATTTTGTTGCATAGCTGGTTAGTTGCATATCCTTAACATATTCAGTGCAAAGAAAAAGTAGGTTTGGATCAAACAAAATCGGACGGGTTTAAATTTGAAGCAGGGGTGTGTCACAGTTATGACCTAATGGTTGTTAGTATGGTAGCTCCCAGGTCGATCCAGCCTAAATCGGGTACCAAGAAATGTCTTGGGGATGAAAGGCGGCCGGCGTGATACAGATCTCGTCACCTACGGAGCACCCATTGATCTATAAACATATGGGTGTAGGGACACTTGCCCAAAGCGCCGTTACGGCCTGCGGAAAGGTCGTTTACTTTTTCCGTTTACTTATGATCGCCAGAGCAGCCAGGCACGGCACATGATAATGATAGTGGTAACAAACAACACTGTTATCTCTGTGCGATATGTATGTAGTATGTAAACATTGTATGTAATGTTTCTCAGAAAGACTCGCTGTATGTGTTGTGTTGTATATTGCCATATCTTGTGGACTGTTTTGAATGACCATGGGAGTGATCACATGCCGTGCTCAGTCCTGATCTCTAAGTCCAGGAAAGTTAAGGCTGGGAGAGCGCGCAAGACCTTCCGGTATGAGCGGACCGAAAGCCTTCTTGGACGCCTCAGACATGGGGCATGCAACAGGACTGTTAAAATTCCTTTTTTGCAGCCCCCATGGTGGACCCCAGAAGTAGACAATGCGTGGAAAGCAAAGAGAGCTGCAGTGAAGCAGCTAAGGAAATTGCGACAGACACCCCGAAGCTCACGAGAGGAAGTGGACAGAGCGGAAAATGACAAGAAAGACAAGGTGGAGGCTTTCAAGCGCTGTGCTGCAGAGGCCAAGAAAGTAAAATGGGAATGTTTCATGAAGGAGATTGGAGGTGATTAAACACTGCATAAATTCTGGAAACTGTACAGACAAATGCAAAGAAAAGATCGGCCGATGACAATGGGAACAATTTATAAAGAAGATGGGGTACGCGTGACAACAGACAAGGAGAAAGGGGAGGCGTTTCTCCAGAGATTTTTAGAGCAGACCAATCATAATGATACGCATACCAGGGATGCAGTTAGAGTGGAATTATCTGGCACAATAGAGAATATGCCCTATGAAGACATCATACGGGTTGAAGATGTTAAACATATTTTGCAAAAGGCAAAAGACACGGCACCAGGGCCTGATGGTGTCAGGTATGGCCACATGAAGGCTTTGAGCGATGTAGACCTGAAGGAGATGGCCGGCTGCTTTAATCAGAGCATTAGGACAGCGTCAGTACCGCAGGATTGGTTGCATAGCTATCTCATCCCTCTCCCAAAACCATTCAAGGATCATTCAAAACTTAGCGGCTTTAGGATCATCACCCTTCAAAATACATTCGGGAAGGTTTTAGAGAAGATAGTCACTGTTAAGCTGCAGGATCTTTTGGAAAGGGGGAAGCTTCTTCCAAGAGGCCTGGGGAGCTACAGGCCAGGAAAAGATACCTGGTCAAATGCAGCCACCTTTGCCTTTGACTTTTATGAGGGGTTCCAGAGTAGACAGGAAACGATGGCGGCAGCGCTTGATCTCGAGGATGCGTACAATAGAGTTCGCTATGATATTTTTATGACTGCACTTATGGAGAAGGGGGTCAATCCCTGGTTGGTGAACTGGATAGCAGCCGTCCTTCATCCTCGTCAGGTTGCTCTCCGTCTGGGCGCATGGACCTCAGAGCCACATATTTTAACCCCGGGACTGCCACAGGGATCTGCAATCTCACCGGTGCTCTTTAATGTGTATACGAGCAAGATTGCATACCTAGAAGCACCAGGGGTTGGAAGAATACTAACATTTGCAGATGATATTCTTGCATATAGGCAGGGGAGAAATAGGGATCAAACAGCCCAGGAGCTACAGGTGACAGTAGACAAAGTGATTGACTGGTGCACTGAAATGAGTGCTGTTATCAACCCGGAAAAGGCGGCTGTGTTATGGTGCTCTCTGGACAACAGGATTGTGAGAGATGATGCCCCAAGCCTCATGATAGATGGCAGAAGCGTCAACAGAGAGAACAAACTGAAGTATCTGGGAATCACATTTGACAATAGTCTGTCCTTCAAGGACCATGTGGAGACGGTTGTGACAAGATCTCAAAAGGGACTCAATGCACTTAAAACTAAGGCTGCAATGGACACAGAGCAGAGAATGCTCTTCACACTATACCAGCACTTGATCCTCTCAGTGATTGATTATGGACTAGGACTGCTCACTGTATCAAAGAGTCAGCTGGTGAAATTAGAGCGCATACAGAATGAAGCTATGCGGGTCATTCTGGGATGCACCAGAGACACTCCAGTAGTGTGTATGCGTTACATCCTTGGTCTGCCTACTGTTGCTGGTAGGCACAAGGTGATGCAAGCGAAGGCATACCTCAGAGTAGCTGCAGACACAGATCACCCGCTGCATGAGTCGCTGGACGTAGTTAAGGGTCAGAGACTGATAAGAGGGAAAATCATGGATGGCTCAGGCGGAGGATACGATCAGACAGGTGAGCCCCTTGGAGAACATCAGGCGAGGAGAGGAGTGGGTCAGAGTGCCAGCCGAGCAGTCAGACTTGTGCAGGGTTATAATCACATTGAGCCGGGAGTGCAGGGAGTGGCCAGCAGGGGCCACGGAAGTGGAAATTCAGCAAATAATTCAGGAAAATTCTCGCCCGGGTGATGTGATTATCTACACGGATGGGTCGGTGTTGAGAGGTAGGAGAAGTGCCTGGGGGTTCTTGGCAAAGACTAATGGTCGGCGTTTGGTGCAGGAGAGCCTGGCGTATGATGATACTACATCTAGCTTAAGAATGGAGGTGGAGGCGGTCAGTGCAGCTTTCCGCTGGATAGAGAACACGATACATACACACATTGTGATTGTTACTGACTCAGAAAGCATGCTGAGGAGGGTGAGAACAGGCAAGCTTCGTGCAGAGTGGCTTGCTTCGCTTCGGAGGTCACGTGTAGCAAGCATCACCTGGATCTTTTCTCCTGGGCATGCTGATGTGCTGGGGAATGAACAGGCGGACAGATTGGCTGGCTCGGCAAAACTTGGTGGAGTATTGATGTATGACAAAACAGATGTGGTTGCGGCCTTGTGGGAGCACGTGTACACCTCGGAGGAGCAAATGGATCACCATAGTCTGGTAAGAATGAGACAGCGAGGTGTGACGAGGGGATCTAGCCGATGCTCGACGCTCAGAGGAAAGGCGAGACGGACATATAATCAGATTGCTACTGGAACTATTAGTGTTTGAACTCTTCGCTGGCTGCTGAGGATGGGGACGGAGCGCTTATGGGAATGTCCCGAATGCTGTGATGTCGGTTCCTAAATCAATCAATCAATCAATTAATCTTGCCGCAGCGTTATGTTTCCATTCGACTTGTATACTGTGTTCCGTGTTAATGGCTTCTTGGCTTCTTCTAGTCTGCATTCTTCTTCATTCTTATTTTTCTGTCTTTCTTATTTCCTGGTAGTGCAAGTGGGGGAAATGTGGGTGGGTGCGGGTTTTGTGTGTGGGTAGGTGCAGGATGTGTGGGCTGGCGGGGATATGTGTGGGTGGCGAATGTGTGGTTGGGGAATGTGTGTTTGGCTGGGCGATTGGGGGTGTGTGGGTGGGTGGTGGAGGATATGTGTGTGGGTGAGTGTTGGTGGGTGGAGGAAGTGTATGTATGGGCGGGGAGATGTGTGTGAGTGCGGGATGTGGGGGATGGGTGGATGGGTGGGGGAATGTATGTGTGCCTGGGGGTGTGGTTGGGTTGGGGGTGTGGACGGATGGGGGATGGGTGGGGGATGTGTCTCATAACATGGTAATAACATGGAGCAGCGCCATCTATGTCTTCTGTACGAGGGGCTGGTCATGTCTGTTTTGGAGTATGCAATGGCAATCCTGACTGTCAGCCATAAGCAGATAGAAAGGATGGAAAGGATACAGAATGAAGCTATGCGCATTATTCTTGGATGTACAAGAGATACAGCATGCAGGGCGATGCGCTACCTTCTTGATTTTCCAACCATTGAAGAGAGAATGCAAGTTTGCAGGGCACGTGCCTACCTCAGAATTAACGCAAACACACAGCATCCACTGCATAGTGAAATTAGGAAGGTGAAGGGCAGCAGGTTAAAAAGAGGACGGTCGTGGATGGGTCAAGCCGAGGACATTCTTCAACAGGTGTGTTCACTTGAGGACTTAGAACCTGGCGAGGAGTGGGTGCAAGTGCCAACAGACTTCTGCACATCCTTTTCAGTTTGCATCCAACTAGATAGAAAATGCAGACAAGAAAATCCGGCTGCTGTTGAGGCTGAAGTACAAGCGTTGATTTTCGAGAATTCGCTAGACAGTGACGCGGTCATCTACACAGATGGGTCGGTCGTCCGACATGTGAGAAGCTCATGGGCCTTTACAGCTCGGGCCGGAGGGAGAATTGTGAAGGAGGACTCTGGTGCTTTCACTGAAACCACAAGTAGCCTGACCATGGAAGTCATGGCAGTAAGTAAAGCAATAACATGGCTCGAGACACAGACATTCACTAGGGCTTGTTTCCTTAGCGACTCAATGAATATGATCAAGAGGATAGAGGAGGGGTCGATTCGAAGAGAATGGTTGCTGCCTCTGAAGCGGTCTCGGCTGGCAAAGATTAGTTTCATCTTCGTGCCAGGGCATGCGGGAGTACAAGGAAATGAGCGGGCTGACAAGCTCGCAGGTGAGGCTACTGTTGAGGGCGGGACGCGCCATGGACCAGGCTGACATTCTGAATGCTCTACGAGAAGTGAGACTTTTGCAAGAACCAAGTGATGACTGTGAATCTACAACAATGGCCAGACTGCGAGAGCAGCAAATTAAAAGAGGGGTGGCCAAACAAGAACACTACGCAGGAAGCCAAAGAAGATTGATAAACCAACACAGAACTGGCGTCGTTAGCCGCTACACGCTGCGGGATTTGCTGAGGAGGGGATCCGAGCACTTATGGACTGAATGGTCCGATGTGCAACGAGGATGATCTGTCGACTAACTAACTAACTAACTAACATGGTAATATGCATTGTTTATGTTTACAACATTCATTTGACAATGTTTTTTCCCTATTTGAATGTATTATGCACTATTTATGAACGAAAGATGAGTGATGGGAAGGGCCGAATGTAAGATGGACCTGCGTGCCCAATTTGTTACCCTTTGAAAATAAAGTCCCTTCGTTCGTTCGTTCGTTCGTTCTTTCACCCTTTATCAGCCATTAGGGCATATGCCTTCAACCAACTCACTCCCATCCTTAGCTATCCCACCCAGCTCTGTCTATGTCGTCTCTATATTTTTCATTTCCGTCTCTACTTCTCTTCTCCTTGTGTTTTAGGTCTTCCTTTATTTCTTTTGCCCGTGGATTTCAGACAAAAGCCTTTCTACCGGATGTTTGTAAAGTCACACTGTTGTTTGTCCATCAAGAATGATGATGACCATTCATTTCATCCAGTTGGGTTGAAAGTATGGAGCCGTGAGTTCTAAGATGGCTGATAAGGCCTATTTTGGCTCGAAATGTTCTTTGACAATGTGGACAAAGAATGCTTGACGTTTCTGGAGGAGGATCTCCTGCAGTGGTTTTTTTGTCCAGCTTTCTTCAAAGCTCTTGCAGTCCTGGTTGCTTCACAATTGACTGCACCCTTATGTAATGATGTACGCCACGAATTTCGTCTTTGTCAGCAGCCTCCCAGGTGTCAAGATGAATTCCAAAAGCATTCAGTGAGATTTTCAGTGTCTTTAAATCGTTTCCTTTGGCCGCCTTGGGAGCGTTTACCACAACACAACTCGCCGTAAAAAAATTCGTTTAGGGAGCTTGTGATCTGGCATGCGAGTTAAGTAACCAGCCCAGCTAATCTAATTCTTCATTAGTAGAGTGTGGATACTGGGCATGGACGCTCTTTCTAGGACTTCAGTGTCTGGAATCTTGTCTTGCCATTTAATCTTCAGTAGCTTCCTAAGGTGGACTGTGTGGAAATGGTTTAATTTCCAAGCGTGTCGCTGATAAACAGTCCAAGAAAGTCACACTACAGTTTGTATGTGGAACAAATTTGAAAAATTAAGTACATGACGTCATTAACTTCATTTTTCAAATTTGTTCTAAATACGAAGTGTAGTGCGACTTCACAAATACCCGGTAGTTATACTATTCTTGTGTTGTCCCAAATGTGTGGCCTATCCAGCGCCAGTGTCGTTTCTTCACCTCTTGGTCCACTAGTATGTCTCTAGTTGTCTCCATCAGTCCGTCTTCATGTTTAATTTGTCCCTAAGCAGATAGAATCCTGCTTTGTGTCTGTGATTCCATAGCGTTAACATATCTTGCAGACATAAGAGCAAAGATGAATTTGTGGTCTATTTTCCCTTCACTTTGATCAGCGACAAGCCCAGGAGTGGAAACTACGTCCTATTTGTCATGGCATTACCACTGTAATAATTTGTCAGCTTCGCTAGCGCGCCCGCCTAGTCTGCATTAGGCCAAAGGTCTAATCAGCGCAAATTAAGTCCATACATAACAGGTAATTACCCCACGTGGTTATCGTTGAAGTGGTATTTAGTATTGTCAGAGGTAACAGGAGGTGTACACACAATGCACATTTTTACCGAGCTTTGAGAGGAGTGTTTATGTATGTGAGTGTGTAATAGTAAGGTTTGGGATAGGTTGACTTGTGGATGGTTGGGTAGGTAGACAGACAGAAAGACAGACAGACAGATTTACGGACGGACAGGTTGGACGGATGGATGGATGGATGGATGGATTTGTGGATGGATGGATGGATGATGGATGGATGGGTGTATGGGTGGATGGATGGATATGTGTATGTATGGGTGGATGTATGGGTGGATGGATGGATGTATGAGTGGATGGATGGGTGTATGGGTGGATGGCCTATATATATGGCTAGGTGTATGGATGGATGGGTGGATGGATGGATGGATGGATGGAATCCTCGGTAAGATATGGAATTTATTTTTCTGTCGGGGAAAAAGAAAAAGAACACCCTAATCTACTCAGTTCGCGGCGACTGCACTAGCCAGGCGGTCTTTTTTCTTCAGGCTCAGGCGCCCTCTGTTCCTGAACCGCAAGGTACTATAGGCAGTTCTTTCATTCATTCAATAGCGTGTCCTTTGCAGAATCTCGCGCCCATAACAATCTTACTGAAAACGTCTCGGTCATAAGCAAGATATTCCATGTCCGATACACCCATATGGAGATTATCTACAACATCCTGCATCCATCTTCTCTTTGGCCTTCTTCCTTTCTTCCCTAGATTATTGTCCTCTCCAAACTTTCATGACGTCTCAAGTGATCAAAATATTTCAACTTTCTTTGTTTTATCATCTTTAGTAGCCAACCCTCTTCAATATTCACATCTTGTCGTATGGATGCATGTGTTCATTTCTGTATCTAAGATATTCTTAGGCAGTAGATGACAATTATTAACACCTCGACAACCAAAAAGCAGCATATGCCGAATGACTATCCTAACGTTTACCATTGCATATATAAATTCGACGTGTGAAAGTCCGAAAGTAAGTAGTGCATAATGCTAGACAGCATGCGTGCCAAATTCTTCTCTCGTTTCAAAAATACAGCTCGATCCTGTGCTCGTTAGTTGGGTCATGATGTCACAGGCCGTGATGGATTACTATTCGTGTGTAAATAAACAACGATAAACGTTATCCATGTGCACATACCTATATACCTACCTACCTTCTTAACTACCTACCTACCTAATTACCTACCTACCTACTTAATCACCTACCTAATTACCTACCTACCATTACATACTACCTACCTGCCTGCCTATCTACCTACCTGCCTGCCTGCCTTCCTGCCTGCCTATCTACCTGCCTGCCTGCCTGCCTACCTACATAACTACCTAATTACTTATCTGCTTGCCTATCTACCTAACTAAATTTATACACCCATCAATCTATACCGACAGACAGACAGACAGACAGACAGACAGGCAGGCAGGCAGACAGACAGACAGACAGACAGACAGACAGACGTGCCTGTCTGCCTCTCACCATCCCCCCTCCCACACACACACACTGTCTCATTTACTCACTCACACACATTGTCTCACTAACTCACTCTATCACTCACTCTATCACTCACTCTATCACTCACTCTATCACTGACTGACTGACTGACTGACTGACTCACTGACTCACTCACTCACCCACCAACCCACCTGATCACTCACTCACTCACACATGTTTTCAGTCAGACAGACATAATGTTATGAGATAGCGTTCGCAATTCTTCAATCGTGTCAAATAACATCTCGTACCTGTTTTCGTTCTGTGGGTCGTGATGTCACAGGCCAAGGTGAATTTCCACCAACTCGTGTATAAACAAAGATACGGAATCTATATTTGCCCCAGCAAGAGCTTGCACCAGCACACACACCCCCCCCCCCTCTCCGCACCATAAGCAAAATATTCTTCTTATAGTCCATGCCGTGTGGCGTAGATGATCACGTCTGTCCAAACCTGTACTGCCAATCTTCTTATAGTCCATGCCGTGTAGCGTTGATGATCCACGGCCTTCTGTCTCGTGTTATTATGCCAATCTTCTTGTAGCGCATGCCGTGCCGTGTTAATAATCGTGTCTTTCCACAGCCTTCTGTCTCTTGTGCTGCCAGTCTTCTTATAGTCCATACCGTGTGGCGTTGATGACCATGTCTCTCCACAGCCTTGTTTCGTGTACTGCTAATCATTTCTAATACCGACGTTCCTCCGTTCCATGGTGTCACTGTCTTTCCTGGTCTCCCGAGCCTCTCTTCCCCTCCAACATTCCCGTTGTGACAAGATACTCCAGCTTTCCCTTTCTCATGACATGCTTAAAGAGTATGGACTGTCTTCTTCTGATGCGAGCAGTGAGTTAACTTTGTGAGTTAACTTCTTTCAAGATATCTTCATTGCTCTATCTATCCATGTACAGCTAATTATAAATGCCGTGTCAAAAATTAGTTTGAGTGAGTCATGTAGTATTGATAATTCTGCATTTTGCATGCGATTATAATGATTATTTTGGTTCTATTGTTGTTTACAACTAGCTTCATAAATGATGTATGAGTGAAATAATGTATGAGAGCACAGAGATGAGAAGGGCAGAATGCATGCATTTGTTTGTTGTCAATGGTTATAAACAGAGGATAGAAGAACAAAGATGCCGTTGACCCCCACCGACACCAAACATTCATTCGTAAAAACATGTTTGCTTTTAAACTAGGAAGACTAACCAGGACATCAAACTCCCCCAGAAGTCGGATGTGTCGGCCGAAAGGTACAGATATCGCAGCTCTGCTGTGTACTGACAGAAAGCAGTTACGCCCCCCCCCCCCCCCCCCTACTCGGAGGAATGAGGATGAAGAAATATAAGATAAGGACGGAATGTCAGACTGGCCTGCTTGCCCAATTCTTAACCTTTTGAAAATAAAGTTCATTCGTTCGTTCATTCTTCCTACGGTATTCTCATCATTCTTGTATAAAACCATATCCCCGAAGTTTCCACATAATTAAGCAAAAATATAGCAACATAAATTTCAATTACAATCATTTTTGTGTAAAGTTTTTAGAGTTTACAGTACAGCGGCGCTATTGTTAGCTCTGGGGTTTCCCGAGAACATTAACGACTGTTGAAATCTGATGCTCGGTTTTTGTCAAACTAACATTCTTTTTGTACCTCACATGCAGATGTTCTTTTTGTATTCACTGTTTTCTTTCGATATGTGCATGTGTACTTTTAATATTCCCTGTTTGTGTACCTCACATGCGTGTGTACTTTTAGTATCCACTGTTTATTTTTTTTTAAAATCTCACATGAATGTGTTCTTTTTGTATCCACAGTTTTCGTTCTACACATGCGTGTGTGCTGTCTGTATTGTAAAGATCGTAAAAATATATACGGCGCCAAGTGGTATAGTGCTTAGTGCGCTCTTATCATATCAGCCACGCTGACCTCTACATATACACATATCGTTGCATGGTGTCTTCTTCAAATCCAAACCTCCATCTTCCATAAACCCCTATACCTTTTCCTCCATCTATACTACCTTGGAACACGACCTGTCTTCTCTCAACCCTCACCTACACATATCACTCACCTACACATATCACTCACCTACACATGTCACTCACCTACACATATCGCTCACCTACAGCTCGTGTCTCCACATACTCTGCGAATATGATTAGGCACAAATCGATGGCCGAATGTAAACAATGGGGGCTTGTTATGCGGTGTATATAAACATTGCTGTTATAAAGCTCGAGTCTGGGTGATTGTGTACATGTCTCTGTTTTCTTTATGAACATGTATGTACTCCGTGGGACATGTCAATGATCTCAACCTGTGCATTAGCTCGCCGGTTTCTAGTTTCATGGTTCTCATGGTTTTCGAGGGCCTTTGTCATACAGAATGATGGCGGTGACATTTGAATGGACTTGAATGAACTGCTCTCGAATCTGTAATGTGTTTATCTTTTTTTCTGTCTATCTCTCTGTCTGTCCGTCTGTTTGTTTTCTATCAGTCTGCATGTCTATCTCTGTCGGTCAATCTCGTAGGTAGATTTGAATTGATTTGATTTAACTTTAATTTTAAAGGATCACAAATTGAGCACGCAGGCCCGTCTTACATTCGGCTCTTCCAATCACTCATCTTTCGTTCATTAATAGTGCATGATACATACACACAGTAAAACAAAATTGCCAAATGAATATTGTAAACATAAACAATGCATATTACCTTGTTTTGAGGCACGTCCCCCAACCACCCACCCACCACCCTCCCCACACACATCCTCCACCAACCCACACAACCTGCCACCACACACACACACACATCCCACACCCACCCACACTCATATCCCTCACCCACACATCCCTCCATACACACAAAAGCCTCTCCCACACACACACACACACAATCTCCCCATACCCATCCACACACACATACATCCCCCATCCACACATACACACACCCCTCACCCATACACATCTCCCCACCCAGACACTCTCACCCATTCACACATCCTCCACCTACCTACCCCAATCACCCATTCCCCAGCCACACATCCCTCAACCACACATCCCCCACCCACAAAAACATCCCCACCAACCCATACATCCCACACCCATCAAACACACACATCCCTTACCCATCAAACACACACATCCCTTACCAAATCACACATACCTCACCATCCACACACATCCCCACCCACACACACTTTCGCACACACAAGCAGCACCGACAAACATCCCTCGCACATAACCCAAAACAATAAACACATCTCCCCACCCATACACACACATCTCCCATCCACACACCCCCACCACCCACACATAATCCCCCGCCCACCCATACTTCCCCACCCACACAGACATCCCCACCAACCCATACATCCCGCACCTACCAACACACACATCCTCACACACACACACTTCCGCACACACACATCCCACACAAACATCCCCCGCACACATACAATACCCAAAAAACCAATACACACATCTTCCCACCCACCCACACACATCTCCCACCCACACACACTCCACCACACACACATACATCCCCCACCCACCCATACTTCTCCACCCACACACACATAATCCCCCACCGACATACACACACATCCCAACACACACTCCCTCACACCCACCTACGCATCCACACACACATCCCCCACTCCCCAACACATCTCCCACACGTACGCACCTCCAATCCACTCACACATCTCCCAACCACCAACATCCCCCAACCAATCACTCACCCCACCCACACATCCACATCCCCCAAACACACATCCACATCCCCCAAACACACATCCACATTCCCCACCCACACATCCACATTCCCCAAATATATACACACATCCCCTACATATACACACATTCCCCAACTCACACACACATCCCCCACACCCCCATATCCCCCCACACACACATCCCCTCAGACATATTCCCCACACACACACCCACACCGGAAACACCCACACACACATCCTCACATCTGGACACATACATGATGCCTCACATAATCACTGAGACTAATATGAACAAACTCCCACATTTTACACACACATACACTGACGATTATCGTGAGCAGTCTCACAAAAATATGAAAAATTGAGATTAAAATTATACAAATACATTGTTTAACGTACAAAAAAATAGTGATGTTCCCACACACAAAGACAGGCACATTCACTCTCGCAATCACTCACTCTCTTTGTTATTCACACTCACTAACTCTGCCACTCACTAACTCTGCCACTCACTAACTCTCCCACTCACTCTATAGTAATCTACATGTGTTCATATTATACATGATAAAATCGAGTGACATTCAAAGAGATAATATGAAGGAAAAAAATATGGAATAAAATGTTACATGACATGCGTGCGTTCATCTCTCTCTCTCTCTCTCTCTCTCTCTCTCTCTCTCTCTCTCTCTCTCTCTCTCTCTCTCTCTCTCTCTCTCTCTCTCTCCATCTCTCTCTCTCTCGCTCTCTCTCTCTCTGTCTCTCTCTCTCTCTCTCTCTCTCTCTCTCTCTCTCTCTCTCTCTCTCTCTTCTTTCATGCACACTCACATGCGCTCACACATACACACATACTAACATCCCCCACCCACCCACACATTAACCACCAATCCACACATCCCCCAATCACCCACACATCCCCCACCCACCACACAACCCCTGCCCACACACACCCCTCCCATCCCCCAACCCACACACACTCACCCACCATCCACACACAATACCCCACACAACCTGTTACCACACACACACCCTACACCTACCCACACTCACATCTTCCTGCCAAACATCCCCTACACACACACCCCACTCACGAAATCTCACCCCCCCACCCACACATACATCCCCAATCCACACATACATCCCCAATCCACACACCCCCCACACACACACATCTTCCCACCCACACAGTAGTATCGGTATGTAATATGGGTATGGGAAAGTATAGGTGGGTGGGGGATGTATGTGTGGGTGGTGGGGTGTGTGTGGATGGGTTGGGGTGTGCGTGGAGGATGTGTGTGTGTGTGTGTGAGAGGAAGTGCGTGTGTGTGGGGATGTGTGTGTGTGCGTGTGTGTGTGGTTGGGGGATGTGTAGTTGATGGATGTGTGGCTGGGGGTGGGTGATTGGGGGGGTGGGTGGGTGGTGGATGTGTCGGTGGGTGAGAGTATGTGGGTGGGGAGATTTGTGTGGTTGGGGGATGTGTATGTGTGTGGTGAGTGGGGGAGATTGTGTGAGTGAGAGTGTGTGGGTGGAGGATGTGTTGGTGGGGGAATTGAGTGTTGGTGTGGGGTGTGAGTGAGAGTGGGTGAGGGATGTGTGTTTGTGTGTTTTTCCAGGTTGTCTGGGTTGATGGGGGATGTGTGTGAGAAGGGAATATGTGGTTGG
This sequence comes from Cepaea nemoralis, assembly GCA_014155875.1. NCBI lineage: Eukaryota > Metazoa > Mollusca > Gastropoda > Stylommatophora > Helicidae > Cepaea > Cepaea nemoralis. The sequence continues at coordinate 31,144 of JACEFZ010017146.1, read as the reverse complement.
AGGATGTGTGTTTGGCTGGGTATTTGAGGGGTGTGTGGGTGGGTGGGTTGGTGAGTGTGTGGGGGTTGGGGATGGGTGGTAAACAAAGATAGATATCTTTACTTTATTGACTACACAAAGGCTTTCGATAAAGTGAGACTTGTCAACATGATAAGGTTGTCTAAAGATCTACAAATTGATGGAAAAGACCTCAGACTTGTAAAAAAAAAAACAGCAACACATATATTGAAAACAACCATCAGAATTGATAACGATGTAGGTCAATATCAGTCTATTAAAAGAGGTGTGAGACAGGGATGTGTAATGTCTCCAGATCTTTTTTCCCTGTACAGTGAAAATATTTTCAGAAATATAGAAGATATGGAAGGGATCAACGTTGGGGGACGATACATCACTAACATTAGATATGCGAATGATACAGCATTGATTGCAGATAATGAACGGGACCTGCAAAATTTAGTAGATGTGGTTGTTGCACACAGTGAACAACTAGGGTTAGAACTCAATATTAAGAAGACACAGATTATGGTCGTCACTGGGAAGAAGGAAATACCACAATATGACATACGAGAAAATGAGCATATTCTTAAGCAAGTAAATCGATACAGTTATCTCGGCACAGTCATATCATCTGATGGGAGATGCCTTGAAGAGATTAGAACAAGAATTGCCATTGCGAAGGTAGTCTTTTTGCAAGATGAAAAACATACTGACCAATAAAAAGATATCAATTGAAACGAGAAAAAGAGTGTTGAAGTGCTACATAGAAACTATACTTGTGTATGGATGTGAAGCGTGGACAATGAGCGTTAAGCTGAAAAACAGCTGATGGCTGTGGAAATGTGGTTTCTGAGGGAAATGCAAAGAATACCATGGACAGACAGAAAAAGAAAAAAACAACGAACAAGTCCTTCAAGAAACAAATGAAGATCGTAAGCTGATTAGAGACATTAGACGTAGACAGTCAACAATTTTTGGGCATGTTATGAGAAGAAATAACTTTGAGAACTTGGTGACAACTGGCAAGATCGAAGGGAAGAGACCAAGGGGAAGACCGAGAATACCTGGATGGCTTGGCCACGTGGCATGGTCGAAACAGGAACACGGAGCTGATCCACGACTCTGATGATCGAGTGAGATGGCA